>JARHVA010000138.1:0-600000 GCA_037957365.1 Torreya grandis | reverse complement strand
TAATTTTTAAACCTCTTTTCACACCATATGACCACCTGTTGGGCATTTTTATCCCCTAAGGGCTTGTCCTTCACCACTATGAGCCATCTTTCAAAATATTTTCTTCTGAGGCTCATAGCTTTTGATCCGTGAAGCCTGGGAAGGTGATTATTTTTTCCACATTGGATATTTTTTTGAGATATATATAGTGGTAAGGATATTTTTTACATTTTTATCACCCATATTTCTAGAATTTTTAATTTCTTACCAGTTTAGTTGACCAATTCATGTATTTTGGACCTTTAAGAGGTCATAACTTTTAACTGGTAACTCTGATTTGCATGTTGCATTATTTTTTTATGTGCTCTTCACAAATTCAACATATATTTATTCTAATTCTATATCATATTATAAACTCCATTGGTAAAATTTATTGATTCATCACAACAATGAAAATTGTAAGGCAAAAAGCCATTTTTTATTACGATGAATTGTCTAGTCCAAGAGGCTTTTTTGACAAGACTGGATATTTTTTCTAAAATTTTAAAGACCAAAAAAAGGGGGATTTTATTTTCTCATCACCCTCAAATCATATTTTAATAGGAAAATTAAGTTATAAACTTCTCAGACACATTTTTGATTGAAACTGACGTCCATATTCCTTAATTTTCCATTGCATTCCAAGACACATTTTTGGTGGAGTCTAATGTCCTTTATGGGTTTGTGTATTCTTGAATTTCATCATGTGTGTGAATTTTCAACTTCTATTTCTACACATTCTTTTTTCACTTAAAACACACTTGTACTTTCTTGTCATACGTAACATGCATTTCATGATGTATGGTTATGGACCTCATTTCATCCTCCTTAACACACAATTACTTCATGGTGACAACTAAGTTGCTTGAAAAACAAAAGTGCAAACATATTTATAGTTTGAAGATATTTGTTCAGTTGTAGAAGGCATGTGGGTTAAACATGCAATAAATGTTGATCAACAATAAAAATATGACAAAGCTAATAAAAAGGCTAAGTTATTAATCATGTTTGGAGTTTCAGATGAGGAACAACCTCATATCCAAAGTTCTACAACTGTAAAATATGCTTGGGATAAAATTAAAGTATTATATGAAGCAAAAGTCTTCTTATAGTCAATGCCTTCATTTTGAGCATAACCTTTTGCAACAAGTTTTGCCTTTTACTTATCAATACTACCATATGCTTTATATTTGGTCTTAAAGACTCATTTGAACCTAATAGGCTTCTTCGCTAGTGGAAGATCAACAATCTACCAAGTGTTATTCTTCATTAGTGATTGATATTCTGTATTTGTGGCATCTTTCCAAGGTTTTAACTGTAGGGATTCTGTTACTGTTGAGGGCTCATAAGTTTCTTGAACAATACTCATAAATGCCATATTAACCTCTTCTCGAGCCATACTTCAAGTCATTGGTCTTGAAGTGGATGTATCTGGTACTCCATTCAAGTTATCATCTCATATAGTACTTGTAACAAGTAACCACAATAACAAAATAGGTGGAAAAAGAAAAATTCCAAGCCTAAACAACATGGAAATGTTGTTGAAGAATATGATTCTTCAAATGAGGAATATGGTTTAGCTACTCAAATACATGAGTCTACCAATCATCCAAGTGTAATTTGGTAGGTTGATTTAGGAACAACTAAATGCATGACAGGGAGAAATAATGGTTTTCTACATTAACCAAAATAGAATCATAGGTAAATATAGCACTTGGAGATGATACCTCATATATAGTACAAGGTAGTGGTGGCATCAAACTTCAACTTGGAAATAAGAATTGCAACATTTCAAATGTTCTCTATGTTTCAGGACTTATACAAAATTGATATCTATTAATCAGCTACTTGACCACAACCTCATGGTTGAATTTGATCACCAAAATGGTCAAAATTTTTGCCATATCAAAGATAAATGTAAGCACTTCAAAGTAATTTCCAAGGCTTCTGACATTGGCAAAATGTTTCAACTTGATTTTGTTTAAAATGATCACCAAGGCCTTATGGTCAAAGATACAAAACTAGGCAATTTATGGCACATAAGGGTCACTTGAGTTATGGTTATTTGGTTGAGTTGAGCAAATAGGATATGGTTTGTGGTCTTCCTAAACTCAAGCAATCTTATGATATATGTACTAGTTGCTTAACAGGAAAATAAAGAAGAGATCCCTTTGGAAAGACTAAATATCAATCACTTGGTAAGTTGGACTTGGTGCACATATGGATATTTTGCTCCCAATCTCAGAGGGTACAAAAAAATTAAGCTTTTTATTACTAACTACTCACAAGAAATGTGGGTATATTTATTGAAGACTAAGGATCAAATTTTTCAAGTCTTCAAAGAATTCAAGGCCACAGTTGAAAATGAAATTGATAGGAAAATAAAGACCCTCCACTCTGATCATGGGGGGGGGGGGGAATACACCAGTAAAGAATTCTTAGCCTATTTTAGTGCGAATAGAATAAGTCAGTAATTGACAGCTTCGTATTCACCTCAATAAAATGGAGTTGTAGAATGATGTAACAGAGTTGTTGTGTAAATATTTTGTAGCATGGTTGAGGATGCAAAATTACCTAATACATATTGGGAAGAAGCTTGTCACACTATAGTCTACTTGTTGAATAGGTCACCCACCAAAGCTCTTGATGGAATCACACCACATGAAGCTTGGATAGGGAATAAACCAAAGGTTACTCACCTTCAAGTTTTTGGTTGTAAGGCATACATGCATGTTCCTAAGAAGAAAAAGAAGAAGTTGGATAAGAAAATAAAAGAAATGTATTTTTATGGGATATAATGTACAATCAAATGCATATAAGATCCTTGATCAAGAAACAAGCTATTAATTAATAGAGATGTGGTGTTTGATGAAAAGAGTGGAATCAATCCACCTTCTACATAGGCAAATGATACACACAAAAGTATTATAATCTTTTCAAATAGTGTAGCTGTGAAGGAGAAAAGTAAGATAGTAAAATAAGACCTCCAACATCACCACCTATAGCTCAACATATGACCAAGTGGTATGTAATTACTATATGAGATGCTAACTTGAATGGAGTACCAAATACATCCACTTCGAGACCAAGTAATCAAAGCATGGATCAAGAAGAGGTTAATATGGCCCTTATGAGTATTGTTCAATAAACTTATGATCCCTCAATAATAATATAATACCTATAGTCAAAACCTTAAAAAGATGCCATGGATATAGAATATCAGTCACTGATGAAGAGTAACACTTGGCAGGTTATTGATATTCCACCAAGGAAGAAGCCTATTGGGTGCAAATGGGTCTTTAATACAAGTACAAAGTAGATGGCAATATTGATAAGTATAAGGTAAGGCTTGTTGTAAAAGGATATGCTCAAAAAGAAGGTAACGACTATGAGGAGACTTTTACTCCCACAACTAAGATAAAGACTATCAGAATGTTTTTGCTATGGTTGCATAGTTTGGATGGAAAATCCATCAAATGGATGTAAAAAGTGTCTTTTTTAATGGATATTTATAAGAGGAAGTCTACATGACTCAACCTAAAGGATTTGTGGTACCTAATCAGGGATAAAAGGTGTGTAGGCTTATCAAGTCTCTCTATGGGCTAAAACAGGCTCCCCGAGCCTGGTACATCAAGATTGTTGAGCATCTCTACAACATGGATTCAATAAGAGTCTATATGATCCTAACCTATGCCTCAAACAACATAGGGGGGAGGTTGTTATTGTGATTTTTTATGTCGATAATCTAGTCATCACTGGCATCATAATGAAGATGATTGATGTAACTAAGAATGATCTCAAGCAATCATTTGACATGACAGATCTTAGGATACTACAATATTATCTTGGTTTGGAGGTATGGCATAAGGAAGATCACATTTTTGTTTCATAGATGAATTATACCAAGACATTGCTTAATAAATTCAAAATGATGGACTACAAGACCATTACAAGACCTATAGATACAAGACTTTAGTTATCTCATATAGATCTATCACTAGAATTAAATGTAACTCTCTATCGGTAGTTGATTGGGAGTCTCATTTACTTGACATATACTAGGCCAAATATTATCTATGTTGTCAGCTATCTTTCTCAATTCATGCAAGAACTAAAGGTGACACATTGAAAGCAACAAAGTGGGTATTGAGATACATCAAAGGTACAATTGAGTATGGCCTAAAGTACAAAAAGAATGATAAGTTATTCTTGACAGGATACACATATGTAGATAATGTAGCTTTTATTGATGACAAGAAATCCACTTTTGGATTTGTGTTCTTTCTAGGATCTAGTCCAATTTCATGGGGAAGCAAGAAGCAAAATTGTGTTTCTAGATCTTTCACAGAGGTAGAATATTGTGTTGTAGCAGGAGCTATCTATGAATTGATATGGATATATCACAGTCTCTTAGGACTTGGAGTTTGATAGACTCAACTCACAATTTTGTATTATGACAATCAGGGTGTTCTACATCTTGATCACAATCTAGTGTTTCATGAGAGAACCAAACATAGAGGTTTAGATTCATTTCATATGTGAACATGTTCAACAACACAACATACAACTCTAATATTGTCCCATTTAAGATCAGTGTGCAAGTGTCTTCATGAAGTCACTTACACGTGATAAGTTTGAGGCATTCAAAAATTCTCTCTTTTTCTATTCAGGCTATGATCAATTAAAGGGGGGAATGTTATAATAATTAATTTATCCTAGCCTATATGTAATAAATGTCACATGGTGTAGTTACACCTCTAGTTGACATGTATCATAGGTTAGTTAAGTGTGTCATTTCCTATGTGTGATTAGTTATATTGTGAGACTTAATCCCCTATAGATTAGGAGATTGAATCTCACTTATTGATGTATAAATAAGCACCTCTTGTAGTGCTCTAGTTAATGCAATTTCTTTCCATCTTTTTAGTTCTTAGACTTAGAACCATCAAATTTCAGGGTCCATAAGTGATTTTTTATTGAGTACATTGGGATATAATAAGTTGGTTCCATTGCAACATTGATTTCTTCACTCACTTTCTCAAAACTGAATGAACACGAGTCTTGTTTCTTAATTGATAATGCCTTATTGTTCAAATCTTTAATGAAAGAGTACAGAGTTGTTCAAATTGGTGACCTTCTCATCATTGAGGTTCACAAACTCCTAATTTTCATTATTATGAATCTCTTTTAACTGGTTGATTTCTAACTCAACCATACCCAATGCTGATGATGACCACTAGTAGCCTTATCTTACACTCGGATAAGCTAGTTTTTTCTCCTGGTGTACCATGGCAGCACTAGGAAATGTAGTTATTTTAGGTGTAGATAGGAAATAATCCTCATTTAACTGATCCAACTCCTCAATATATGAACCTTCTTGCACATACATGTTAACTAAGAATTTGTTACAAGCTTCAACCTCTTTTTCAAATGCATAGACTCTGAGCTCAAACTCTTAAAATAATATCTCATTTATTTTTTTATATGATATGATCATGTCAGTCATCTTTGGCTCACATTTGATTCTGATCTGATTAGGTATGCCTTGCCATGGGAGGCACATATGATAAAATTATGTTTTCATGTAACCGTTCAACATCCTTGATCAATATTTGTTTAAAAGCATACCATAAGCCTTAGTTATATACACTACCTGAATATCAATAAATTGATGCACACTGGGATTGGAGGCCAACTGCATATGGATGTGGTTCAAATTATTGATGACTTTAACCTCTGATTTATCCAACTAAATAGTGTTTTTGTTTGACTTTCTAGGAGTCTAACCCAATTACTAGAAAATGACATAATGCATCACATTGTTGAAAGCACCTAAATCAACCAAGCAATTATGTAAGTTTTTATCAAAAATCTTGACTGTTAGAAGAAAAAGGGGAGTTTCAATCTTCTCTTTATAGATTACAATGTGAGAATCACATGTTCTACTAGTTTTCCTCCCTTTAGGATCATATCATTCTTTAAGTAATATATCCTTCTGATTGGAAATTTAGGGAAATTTAGACATCATATTGTTGGCCTTAGTTTTCTTCAAGTCATCTACAATGGTGTATCCATGTTTGATTTATTCCATTAGTCTATCAATTGATGGGAGAGTAACATTGTCCTTAGGTTGATAAGAAGTTGGGGGTCCTTTAGGGGGAAATAGATTATTACTCGAGTTCTCATCAGATGGGACTTAAGTGTTGTTCAAAGAAGTAAAAGTAGTTAGTGGGGTTTATAATTTACTCCTCAATTGGTAGTTGTTTCCCCTTTGAAATTGCTTGAATGTATAGACCTCGTATAGGTTTTACTCAGGTTGATTATCAGTCTTAAATGGAAACTCTTAAGTTTCCAAGACTAAAGTCATGTCAAGGTTTCCTTTGCCTTGGTTAGAATTTTTATGAGGTGCGAGAACTAACTCTAAATAGTCCATCTCCTTTTGAAATATGTTTCAGGCACAAATGAATTACACACAATCAAATTCAACGTGGTTGGTTGTATCATGTATCCTGCACCAGGTGGGTAGTGATAAAACAATCAAGTTCACTACATTGGAAGCATTGTTATTATTATTTTGGTTATTACTACCTAGTGAGCTAAGTACACCTCCATTATTTGGCCTTGTGTTCCATTGCCTATTAGTTTTTTGGAAATTGAAATTCCTCTTGGGTAGTGGGTTATTTATGTTTTGGTGGGTGTGTTGAAGCACTTGTATACATAAATTAACCATATTATTTGTCAACCCTAAAGTTGTGCAGGTTCACTACTTTAGTGTTTATGCCACTATTTGTTGATTTCCTATTTATGGTTGTGGGCTAGCCATGTGTGCAATAGTGTTTAAAAATGCATGGGTATCATGGTCCCCTTGGTTATGTGCATTGTTAATAGGCTCCTTGTTGTTTAGAAATGATTATACAACCTTTTAGTTACTAGTAGAAACAACATAACCACTAGTGTTAGGCATGATAGTCATGTTGTTATATGCAACATGGACAAGTTGTTGATTGCTTGCTTGTGATAAAACGTGATTCAGATGCACATAAGGCAGGCTGATAGGCATATAGTTCATAGGTGTTGGATTATAAACTGGATCCAACATTGCATATAGGGTACCTAAGATTGGATTCATCAACAAAATGTTATGTTGAAGAGCCTCATTAATCATCAAAATATGGTTGTAGGCATCCAATTGTCCTAATGAAGTTAAAGGACCAACTCCATAGCCTTGTGGTACTATTTATTGCTCAATGCTGACAACTTCATTGTAAGCCAAAGATAAGGATAAGAGTGATGTTGGGGTCCTCTCCCAAAGAACATGGAGGTCATTGAGTCTAAAGCTCTCAAGTATGTTTGTATGGCAGTGACTTCCATTTGTGTGTATGAGTCTTTTAATATTTGGTATAGCGTGTGAAAGCACACATTAAAGACACTCACTGGTTCATTATACTCCCTAAGGCATCCACAAAGTGGTGACATAGGACAACCAAATTAATAGGCAACCTAAAGTGGTTGATAAACATGTTTTTTAAGTTGTTCCAAGAAGTGATAGATCTATTTAGCTTCCCAAGGTACCAGACATAAGTAACCTCTCCAAAGGAGTAAGGAAATAGGCATCAAGCCACATCTTCATTTTGAATTTATGTTTAGATCGAGGCACAATTGAATGCCTGAATATGTTCCTCGACTATTTTAGTCCTATTGGGTGTGTACTTCAGGCAGAACTTGTCATGATTCTTTGGCAATTCATGAGAAAGCCCTAGAATATTCATAGGGCATCCTATTCCACCAAGCCAAGTGGGATTAGCTATCATTAGTTTATGTTAGGCAAGCACAAATGGGCTTACGAAAGGATTAGTCATAGCTATTGGTGAATTACCACTTGAATGAATATGCTTAATTTTACTTTTTCCTTTGTGAGATTTTCATTTTGGTATCCATGGTGTGTAAGCTCTAAGAGCTCAAAGTTATTCCCAACAGATTTGGATCGAGTGTTTATCTTTTTACTTTCCAACTTAAAAGGCAATTTAGCTCAATGGAATCAAAGCTTTCAAATAATATCTTAGTCTAAAGTTTGGTAGTAAACACAACTCATGGTTAGGCCCTCCTTTTAGTGCCAAAACATGTTGATTGGTCTTTTTCCACAAGCCAACAATTAGGTGAAGGGGTTGTTAATCCCTGCCTCTCTTGAAAGGAAGAAGTTCCATGAAGGAAAATGTTTCCCCAAGGTTTGTATGTACCAAGTCTTAGAATATCAGTCTTCACTAAGTTAGTTGATGTGGACCATTCCTTTAAGGGACCTATTTTAATAAATGAGGGGCAATTTACCTTGATTAAGACATTTATTGAAAGACTGCACATTTTTATAGCAATATATGTAGGGTTAGCCTCAGATAGAAATCAAACTTTCTAAAGATTACATATAAAGAGAATGGTTAATTTCCTTACTAGTTTACCACTTTCCTAAATGCAATAATGTTGCAATGGTGATAAATAAAACATGAAGCAACAATCAAGATAAATCGTTAATTGCATATGGCATAGTTCCTAAATTAACTCACTATCATAAAAAAAATTTTAAAGCCAAAGGACAAAGGAACAAAGGGCCTCTAATACTAAAGAAGTTCTCTACAACATCCAATTGAATGCATTCACTGAAAACCAATCCCTAGTTGAGCCAGAGTTACCACAACTTCAATCCAAGGATAGTGTGAGAATCTAGGAATTGACTAAAAAAAATTAAAATGCCATAACCACCAAGTACATGCATAGGAGATGGGTTTGAACTCTTAACAACCTTTAAATATTAGGTTATGCATTTTGATTGATAACATGGGATGATTGTAATCATTTTGATGATAACAAATAATTCTATAATAACAAGACTTAAACATGGAGTGGGAGAGATTATCCTAAGAAAGCATAAAGGTGTATGGTTCCAAATGTTTCTACTATAATCCACAAATAGCCAAACAGGCACAATGTCGTCTAATTCTAAAAATGCCATCTAAAAGAAAGCCTTTCAAAGCACAATATGTACATGAAGGGGAGAGCCCTTCCAAAGATTACCAACTCATCCCACTAATGGGAAGCTGCAAATACTCATTTATAATTGAGGGAATATGGTTAGATATTGCTTGATTGTTTACTGATATGGAGGAATGTTCATCCCTCAATTAAGGCCCATGCTAACTTTCTTAGATTCACCTGTTGATGGCCTCAGGATCCATCATTCCATTCAACAAATTTATTACATCTTGATTCCTCACCAAACAAACTTGCTAGATTATCTATGGATATCTGTAGTTAAAAAAATTGGATTTGGATATATTTATGATTAAGCTTGAGATTTATGTTATTTCAGGATAATAGAATATTGCTCTGTTAATTGTAAATACATGATTACTTATTATGAACTGGTTTATGTATGCGTTTACATTTTAAGCATGTTAATGTATTGATTCAGTTATATATTGTTGCTTAATATTATCATGTGAAATGATCTAATGACTTGTGTGTTGTGAGGTGGATGCAGGAGAATTCTTCTGTCAAGCATACTAGAGGGAGAGCATCATCGGAGAGGGTCGATAGAAAGCTGGTGAAACCTTGCACACACACAATAATTAGTCATGGTAGAAATGCATTTAATTAATTATCATGTGTTTACTTCTTGCTTAAAATATCATTTTATATGGCTTTCTAGTATAGGTAAATATCATACCATTAATGCATGTAAAGAAAAAAAATTAAAATACAAAGTATTTACAATTTCAAAAATTGCCATTAAATTACTAAGAGATATTTAAATGTTGAATTGAGACATAATGGGGTAAGCATTATTTACATTCGGGTTACCAAATATGTTCGTCTAAAATTTCATATTATTTTGAAAGCTAAATAAATAAATAATTATTTTTCATGAAATAAAATAAAAAGCAAAACTAGAGATTAAATATTTAAAAAGAGAGAGAAAAATAATTAAATATATATTTAAATGACCAAAACAAAAAAAATCTGGAAAAGAATTGGCATTTATTTTCTATTTAAGAGAAGGAATGGAAGAGATTTTTTTGGGGGTTTATAGCTTATGCATTGGAGACAAATTTAGCAAGAAGGAAGCATGACTTGGGGAGAGAGCTCAATTCGTCTAGTTCCATCTAGACGCCATCAAGGAGATAAGGAACATCTTTCATTATTCAGGTTCAAAGCTAGTTGATATAAACATTGTTGTTACCAAACTGTTATTGAAACATGTAAATATTTAGAACATGCTAAATCATGTCTTAATGAAGTGTAGATTTATTGAGCAACATGCTGAGGATTATAGGCATCATCCTATAAAAGAATTAGATTCTCATTTAGGCCGTTATTATGTCATAATAAAATATAGTAATAATAAAGGTTCGTTGTAGCAGCTATAGTGTCATACTATTGAACCATGATCTGAGTAATTAAATGGATAACCATTATTTTTGTTATAGGGTTTATGTATATTTGTAAGGCATCACAGTTGGATGTATCCCAGTTTTTATAATGGTACCTTTATATAGTTTGTAGCCTTCTAAATTATATTTAGAATAAAAGTGATTCATCCCAGTTATATATAAAATTTCATCCTTTAAATTCTTTTGCCCAGGTGTTGAACTGCAGTGCTTATATTTCACTTTTGGTGAAGATTCACCTACAAGAAATTGATGCCACCATGAGGAAGGTGGAAGTCATTACTGTTAAACTATATGTTATGGCATCACCCTTTTGCATATTTTTATTAAACTAGAATATTATTGCTTGTGGTGTTCCCTGTTGATCCAACATGTGGAAGTTATTTCTCATTCATAATAAACTAGCTGCCTATCTTTTGTTAAAAACTAGAATTTTCTCATGTATGGCATCGCCTAGCTTAGCCCCTCCAGCCATATAAATGGTGAATCAATTATCTGGGCTTTCTATTCTACTCGGGCATCATTTTATTTCCAACAAGCTGAGCAATTTAGATAATTACTAATATGTCTAATTTTTTAATATTATGCTCTTATTTGCTGAAAGGCATCGCCCTTTACCTTACAAGCTGGATTTCAAAACAATTAGATTCTTTTATAATTATATTTATAAGTGCTAAGAGTAAATTAATATTATTTACATGGCTAAGATTTATATTTGAGCTTATCTATGTATATAGTATTTAAGATTCCTTATGAAGATTTGGCTAAAATATTAAATTGTTTAAATGAAGTATAAACTAATAACTATAAAGGTACCGTTATTAGATAACAATACTAATCCCTTAGAGAACATCGTTATTTATTGGTCCATAAACATAGTTTATCAAATGAGAAGTAAATGTACTTTTTTTTGTCTAGGCATCAAGTAATGTTAAGGGATGTATTGAGACGTAATAAGAAGATTATGACTTATTTATCTATTGGAGTAGAAAGCGAATGAGTTTTATAAATTTTGAGTAATAGTTCAAAAACATAAAACCAGTGTTTAAACCTTTCAAAAATCCTCAAAAACTATAGTTAAACACTCCTGGTGGAGAATACATGTTATATATATGATTTAATAACAATTTATGAAATTTTGATTATTATTAAAGTGCATATTGGGAATGGGCGTAAACTTGTTTATTAGTTTATCCTAGAAACCCGGGAGGGTACGTGTGTTATTGATTTAAAAACAATATTTGAGAAATATATACATTTTGAGCTTCACATGAGGATTTATAATATGACTTTGAAAATGTAGCAATATGTATTTTAGGTGTGTTGATTATACCTAATTGGTTGAATAAAGGTTTAGGATTCTATGAATGGATTGATTATGAGTTATCATAAGAATGGAAGTTGATTAATTAAGTAGTATATTGTCAAACACAGAATAAATTAACCTTAGAATTGAACGGTTGAACATAATTACCCTCTATTGAGAATCAAATTTATAAGAGCTTTTAAATATCTTATTTATTGAAAAACTATTACATAAAGTTTGACAATATATAAAGTTATGTGTTTATGACTTATAGTGTAGTCAAAAATAGGGGTGAATTCCTTTAATCAATATTCCTAGGTGAAATATTAACTAGAACTTCAAAGGATCAATTAAAGTTAGTTTATCAAAATAATTGCTCGTAAACCTTCAATATAAACTGATTGTGAAACTATAATACTTGTATTTCAAGAAAATGAAGCTCTAGGTTTCTCTAACTATAGTATGCAAAAGCATGTTTCCATGTATTTTATAACTACGTCATTAGTTAACTTTCTATGCCTAATAGTTACGATTAAAACACTAACCATGGTTTAGAGATTGTATAGCATTAGAATACTTATATGTGGTGCACGTTAAGATGTGCAAGTATAGGTATATAGGGATTATACCTATAATTTATTAGATGATTTAAATAAGTCATTAAGTTTCATAAGAATCAGGAACTATAACCTTTGGAATAATCTCCTAGAAACAAATGAGTCAATAGGATAACGGGTTATCGGACTCACTATTAATAATGTGAATGACTGTTAGTCATATGTATTCAGTATGAGATACTTGTGTGAATTAAATACTATGAATGTGTTAAATGTATAGTTATACTTAGTGCATAATGGTGCGTCATGATGCATATTTTTATATTGAAAATCCTTGGTAAGATTGTATGCAAAATTTATCCAGGTGGTATAATACTCTATTGTCTACTCATTATCTACATGAACCAGATGAGTCTTGAAATTCATAAGTTTGGTTTATGTGTTGTTATGTAGTTTGGAACCTATGATAGTATGAGATATCATAGGGTACTACAGTATAAAAGTATGTTGTACGTGGATGGTACTTACTGTAGTTATTATACCTAACTCATATCTACATTTTTCCGTATACTGTATACATACTAATTATTGTTGTGGATAGCATGTGGTTTTACAGTTGGTAGACTTGTGTATGCGTGCATGTAACTCTAAGAATTTAGAAAATGTTGTGTTGGAATGTTATTATGTTATGTGGGAACAATGTTTTGCTTTATTGTATATATAGTTACTTATATAATGCCTATGTTTCTATGTATTTGAGACTACTTCATATGATTGATTATAAAAAACTGGTAGTTAAGTTTTAGAACATTGGATTGTGGTAATATGGATTGTCATAGGGTGTAAATAAATAGAAACCAATTATATTATTTGAAATATATAGTTAAATTGTATGTTTACTTGAGTGGTATATTTGTAATTATTATTTCTAGTATGGAATAGAATATAATGAAAGATTCATGCATATGTTAGACAGACTTAATGTATGTTGTTATTACTCCTATGTATAGCATGTCGTAGTAGGATGTAAGTTGATGAATCTTGTGGTTGAATTTGTATTTGACTAATTTGTGTTGCTAATGCGGAGTAAAGAGTGAGATGGACGTCACTAGCTTACTGATATTACAATATTAGATGAAGGCGGTCCTCTCAAGTGGTGTGTATGAACTTGATTGATCTAGATCATTTATATATATGATCTATAAAAATTTGAGCCAAAGTATGTTTAGTGAGACATAATTTCATGAACATGGTTTACATGTATGTACGATATATTTCAATAGATTGAATTTCCTATGATACATTGTATGTTTAGTTAATTATAAATCATACATCACATGGGTACTAGCTTGTCTCTTTGGATTCTCACACCTTCACTATCTACTCATCCATGAAGAGAGGGCCATGTCCTGATGGGGTTAGTGCAGGGGATCATTGGTCCGTGTTTGGTGTGGAAAAGTGATCGGATGATGTTCTCCCTCCCTACAACAATACTACTATTGAGACGAACACTTAAGATTGCCATAAATACTGGAGAGTATAGAGAACTCATGCTCCGGAGATCTAGGTATCAAAATTATGTATATTTTATTATATTAAAATTTTTAGTTGAGTATTGTCATGAAGAATTATAATTAATTATTATTATATATTGACAACGGTGATTACATAGTTGTATCAATTGTGGTTGATTTGCAGCATTACTTTCTATGTCCATTTTATGAAACATCGTCATGACATTAGAGAAATGTAACATAAGATGTAATGTGTACTTACTGTTATCATTTGAGTATTATGGTGATCACTATTAGACTCTCAAGATGCAGTCTACTTGTATATACGTGCTTTATTTTAATTTTTTTTACATATTTTTATGTCTAACCCAACAAGGTTTTTACAAAATTGCCATTTGTCACTTTGTCATTAATTTAGAGCTATATCGTGTTTCCATTTTGTTATTTCACGAGGACTTGGTCCAACTTCCCTCTTATCTTATACCTCATTATGCTCAATTTATGGGTACAAATTCTCTGATAATGACATTGATCTGCAAACATCAGTAGGAACTTCACTATTTTTTAAAACATTTAAATGGATCTTTTAAATTCTCAATTCCAAAAATTAAATTGAATTGGAAGTAGAAAATTTTCAACTTTATAAGATGTTGGAATGATTAACTCTGATTAAAATCTGATCCAAGTATTATGTTTCAAAACTAAAATAAAGTGAATTGAAAGATCACTTCAGTTATCCATTGAAACCGTCAGATTTTCCAAATCCCTGATTTTATCCAATTTTCCATAAATGATCAAATGATTAAATTTTGCATTATGATTAAAAATATAAATTTATAATCTGAATATTAATTGAAACTAAAATGCAAAAATGAATTCAAAAATCAAAACACAAAAATTGTTTACGGGGTTCAGAATGCCTACGTCCCTGGGTTCTAAACGAATCGTTCCATTAATGTTGCTCAAATTTTCAAGCCAAAATATACTTACAGTCAATAATAGATAATTTATCTCTACAAAAAAAGTGTTTCAGACCTTCGAAAGACCATGGCTAACTCAACACAACCTTCACCTTCCTGAATCACACGCAGAGGCTTCTCCAAATTGAAATTGGAAACTTTCGTAGCTCAAAATTATGTCACCAATTATCCAAAATGGGAAAATTAATATACTTCATAGAGCGTATCAGAATTCTAAACAAGTTTTTAGTTTACTTTGAGCTCTGGTTCAGCCTCTAAGGGCTCCAAAATGACCAAATACAACAAACTAGTCTATATTTTTCATACACAGTCGGCTGAATAATATTGTTTAAATACAAATTCATGGGTTCAATTCCATCTTATCTCCCACAGGCAAGTTGGTCAGCCTCTTAAAATTTTACATGGTGGTCATGAGTTCCAAATCCATCAGCTTTGGCATAGAGATTGTTCTTAATCGTTTAGTCCCACATTGGGCAAACTTAAATGACTTTTATTCTTTTAATAGCCTTATCTCCAAGGCTTTAGTTGTGGCATCGACCACGCTTCACCCTTTTGCTTGGGTCTTACCCATCTTAGGCATCCTCAAGCCTATCTGGTCCTTGAACTTAGCATTAAATGCCAAATTTCATGGATATGGCTCAGTCTTCGAGCTTGGCAATGGTGTTACGTGGATCCTCCACGTGGGTGCAAAGGCTTGAGACACCAAACATAGCACATTCTAAATGTGGCTCGAACACTAATCTTAGAATGATAATGGATTGATCCTCGTGGCATTTGATTCACCCTCAGACTTGGCATGATGCCATCTTTAGCATGGAAGATGGCTCGATCTTCAATCTCGGGGCATGTGAAATGACTTGGCAATATGAGTTGACAGGGCCTTCATGGTAAGTGTTGGTTCTCCATATGACTGCCTGTCAAAGACTGATTGTTGAAACCAAACCAAACCAAATTTTTGCAAAAATGTACAAAATGGACTACCACGTGTCAACTGGTGATTGGTCCACTTGGCGTGTCCACATTACGCCATGTCATCTTACGACACCACATGTTTTCCCTGTCGCATCAAAACTTCAGTGGACCATATCTTTTGCATATGATGTCCATTTTGAAAATCGTGAAAAACTCTGAAAATCTCTTATCAGAATATAGAGACTTATTTTTTTTTAAAATGGAGAGATCCTCTTGGATCAGACATGCATTTGGATTAATAGCTCGGATTAGAAGATTCATCCTACAAGATCAAATGTGAAAGTTAGTCACCATCATTTAGAAGAAATAAAAAGATAGTAACAATAAAACCATTTAATCATTAATAAGGAAGTCCATAATCAACTTAGACCAAATACAATAAATAAATAAAGAATTTTACTATTTGGATATAAACATTCATATTTAGTCGGATGTTGATTCAAACATAGGCCCTTTGATGAGTTTTTGATAGTCTTGAATTCAAGGACTGGTGCCAAATTTAGGCTCTTTAAGTGTCATGTGGCACATCCTTATTAGCTTGGAGGCTCAAGGCTTATGGTTTAGTGACAGGGGGACACCCATCAAATTTAAGCTTAACGAGGATGCTAATGTCACTGCCAACATGTCCTCTTAGTTTAGGGTCACAACCATGCATCTGCCTTATGTTTTCTATTATTTGATTGAGGCTTTTATGTAGGCTAACTATGTTTCATTATGGTGAGGTGATATTTTAATGCATAACATCATCTTATTCACCTGACACTCCATTGTTCTACTAGGCTACGTGGATTACTCCAATGTCGTAGAGTAATAGGATTTCACCATGTGGCATAATCTCACTCACCCATTTACCTAGGGGTTCTACTCTTGTATGAATTGCTATGGGCTAGTGGGTCATTGGGATGATGCCATGTGATAACATCCTGCTAACCTACTTGGTCGGAGCTTGCTAACATCACTACTTGGATACGGATGCCTCATGGCTATAGAATTTTTAGGATGATGCCACGTGGAAACATCTTGCTAACCCACTTGCCTGGATCTTACTGACATCACTACTTTTGTATGGACTCCTCTAGGCTAGCGGATCACTATGACCCTACCACATGACACAATCCCACTAACTCATTTGCCTAGAGGCTAGTCTTTGTATGGATCATTCTAAGACATTATATCATTGGGATAACCACATGGCATAGTCTTACTAACCCACTCACCTAAAGCCTTTGTCTTATAAAAAATTGGCTAGGATCAGTGGGTCATCGGGATCTTGACACTTGGCAACATCCTGCTGATCCACTTGCTTGGAGCTTTTCTAATGTCATGAATGAAAAGGGCCACGTGGCTCTGGGCATAGCTCAAAAATTGACTAAGTGTTGAAAGCCTTTCAAATGGGTTGGAACCATTCGGAGTTGTGAACGAGGGCCACGTGGTGTCAAGCTGCACTAAGGTCCCTGCATGCACCATATGAAAACACAATCAACAACCTTTTAAATCAAAAGAAATGGTTAAAAATTCAAATTCAAATGGCTATGTCATTTGAAAATAAAAATGGCCAAGTCTTTTAAAATTGAAGAAATGAATGTTGAGACTTAGCAATATAAAATCACTTTGAATGAAAATGAGAGCATGTTTTAAATCGATCTTTGACCATTTCAATGTAATTGACTAAGGCAAAAAGTTAACATAAGAAAATTTCAACCAATTTTTAGTAATTTAGAACAAGAAATGGATCAAAAAGAGGACAAATTTAGAAGAATAAAAGAGGCCATTTTCATAAGAACCTTAGCAAGCTCAAGTCCGTTTTAAGGAAATTGACTAAGTTAAGTTTGAAGCAACCAATAACACATAGCCAACTTTACTGAATCAAATAAAAAATGAATGGGATTGTCAAGGGAAATGTCTTCCAAAAGATTCTATAGAACCCAGATAAACTGCATAATTCAAGTAAGATTTTAAAGGGGTTAAGGCCTCAGGACTTAGGCAAGTTCACTTTAATTACCCTATGTGCATAGCTTGGTCTGAGCATTTAATCATGAGAATGAATTGAGAACAAGTGTCTCCAGTCTCTTAAAACTTGACATATAGTAGATGGTTGCCCATAAAGGACTCAAACAACTAAACCCTTAAAATCCTAAAGGGGAAAGATCAAGCAAAGAGAGGGTCCCCATTTTAATTGGAAATGGGGTGTGTTGTGCAAACAACAACACTAGTCATCTCCTTCAACGTTATCAAACTGTGTGGTGCAGAGGGTGGAGAAAAAAATGATTTTTCTATTAGTAAATGACTCACCATGGTTGGTAAGTTTCAGGGTTGCTCTAATGTTCATTACTCTTCTTTTTGGGCATTGTCTAAGGTTGGATATGTTAACCTTGAAACCTTTATAAGAGAATTTATTTGGGCTAAATCTGAAGGCTCTAAAGTGTTTATAGATATATATGGAATACTTTTTGTCAACCTAAAGAGATGGGTGGCCTCAACCTAAAGAGATGGGTCACCTTGGCCTTCTAGATGTCAATCTCAAAGGCATTGCCCTCTATGTCAAATGGACCATTTCTTCCCTTGAAGGAGATGTTTGGATTAATTTGCTTTGCCATTGCATAAGTGAATGCATCTCTTTTGGAAGGCCAACTTGGAAAGGTCTTGGTATTCAATCACTTATGCTCACTCATGTTCTTGTCAAGATTTAAGCGTCTTTTGTGGTTCAAAGTATCTAGAAAATTTGGGAATCGATCAAACCTCACATAGTCTAGGATGGAGATGATTTTAGACTTTCTCTTAATTCCCACCGCTTTTGGTGGTCTCCAATTCTATCTTATTATGGACAAAGGTGATTTCGATTTTTTTTTTGTAAACAATTCCAAGATTGGATACCTTGGTTATCCTATTGGATAAGTTTCAAATTTATCCCAATGACCTTGCCTTTATTTTTAAGGTGTAAAAATCCATTCCAGATGAACATATCCATAACATTAAAGTTCAAACATCCACTAGATGGTGTATTGACTGAAAGTGGTTTGTTGAGGCCCCTTTCCACATTACAAACCTTGACTTAGTCATAAGTTGTTGTCCCTTCAACACATTCAAGTTAATTATTTGAATGTTGTCTAGAAAGTTCATTTTTCTACATTGACATGGGGGCAAAGATTTGGCAAAACATGGGAAGCAATTATTAAGGCCAAACAAGCCCATTTCTTTGGGTGCATCTTGCATCAAGGTTTACCTGTTGGCAACCAAATTATCCATATAGGTATGGATATCCCTTGTGCCCTTCATAACAACACCCTAAGTCACTTAATCATCCTTTTTGGTTTTGCAAGCATGTTTAGTTAACATAAGTGGATTCGTACCCATTTTCAACCATTTTGTCTAAAATTCGTCTCATGGAAAGTGGTGCTCTTAAAGGATTTAATGAGGTTGCCTCCATAATACAATCAAATATGACATACATTTCATCTTAAAATTCTTTTTCATTCATGGAAAGAAATGAATAAAGTAATATTTAACCATTTAGTTTTAGATGGTTGTTTTTTCTATTATTAACAAAGTGCAAGTAATTTTACAAATTGAAGTATAAGAGGAGAAAGTTCAGCTGGAGGTTGAACACCTCCAAACTTTGTTGGACCATTAAGGAAGTGCCCCTTATACAATTAGCTTACCCTCCCAACTCTCCTCACTGGTGGTCATCTTATTAAGATTAAGATTTTAGAGTTTGTAGTAAACATTGTTCAGGTAACAGGAGTCGAAGTGGTTCATTACATTCACGATGACCCTCACCAACGCACAACTCTTATAATGGTGGGTTTGTGTTTTCAAAGACTAATGGGTAGAAGGCTCCTAACAAGGAAACTTTCCTTTGCTCTATTTAGCCACTTCCTCACCTAATTAGGAGCCAGCAGATGAAGTAACAAATACAATCAAAATCAAATTTTCGAATGCTTTGTTTAGCCGCTTCCTCACCTAGTTAGGAGCCAACATATGAAGTAAACAAATACAATCAAAAACAAATTTTCCAATTTCATTTTTCTATTAAAAAATCTCCCTCTTTAAACGTTTATATTCATTTCTTCCTTATAAATTTACAGGGGGATTTAGATTTTGGAATTTCACGATGCTGCGCATTACTGTTCATTTGCTGCTGCTTATACTCATTCAAATTCAAGGAGAAAAGCGTATTAAACCTGTGAGCACCCTGTCTCAAAAACAATTTATGTTATTGAATTCAATATATGTTTATCATTTTAAATCCAAAATTGTCTCACACTAGATTATGAGGAAACTGGAAAAAAATGGATACGCCCCCAAGTTACAAAATTAGGAAAACAGGGTAAAGCAAGGCTCTAGTTTCTCGTTGTTTTTTGGCAATAACTGTTTTTGGAGGTCATTGATGATTTTTTTTTGGGCTTGGTAAATGAATAGTTATTGCCATTCCCTCAGTGCCAGATTTATCGGGGAGCCGATTTTGTAGCTTGAACATGTGATCCAGATTTAACAAGCCCCTCTGCCTAATTATATTCGACAAGGAACCTCTCACTCGAACCTGAGACCCATCTTTATTAAAGATCATATGTTAAGGCCAAAGAAATGCTCTACTTGCCACAGGCCAGGCTATTCCCGTGTAGTTACATCTAATTGCAGGATGAATCACCTCAGCCTTGCTAAAGGTAAAAGCCCAATAGTCTCACCTCTCATACCCTGCAAGAGGGTTTGCCCCAACTAATTGGGTATCGGCTCCAGTAGATAACCACATATGCATTGTTGAACATTTGTGAATCGAGTGATCAATGTTCGTTAATGGTTTGGTGTAGCACTTGTGTTGGTGTATTTGTAAAGTGCCATATAGGAGGGTAATAGAGGCATTCTCTAGCATCGGTCGTATCAAGTCTTCACTGATGCATATGCATTCTACCAGTTTGTATCTTTCATGTTATGCCTTGTGGATATGAAAGTAATAGATAGCCTGTAGGAGGTTCAGAAAATAATAAGCGCACCCTATAGTGGTTTGGATCACAGTACTTGCTGTCTCAGATTGCCTAGGGCCGAAACTTTTATTGACAATAAAGTGTTCATGGATAATATTCAAATAGTGATTTAGGCCCGATGTGCTGGATTTTGAGACTTCTTGGATAAGTGTAAATGCTGAATTGAATAACGCAATTTGGAAATGGATGGTGTATACTTAGAGAACTCCGAATCTATTATTCTAAGTGTTGTCCTGAGCTGTTTCTATGGAGAATCATTTTATGGTCCTTAATTCAAGGCATATTATATGTATGGTGTGCACTGATGTTGATCATGCATTATCTGAAGTAACTAAGCCACACGCATCAAATTGTATGTGTCTTTATTGTCCTTTCCATGATGCTTGGCACGGTCATTGTTAGGTTGTGGAGTTTAATATATATATCTTTAATGTATTTGTTTGTGAATCACATTTCATGAAACAAAAACATGTTGCTATCTGAGACTTACACAAGTAGATACATTATCAGAATTCTTTTTTTAAGCATGTAATTCCCATAAATTAATACTACTCATCAAGGACAGTGTAATGGACTAAAGCCTGACATTTACTTTTCATTGATCTAAGGGCATTCAAGGGCTGCATATATTAGTTAGAGCTTTCAAAATTTTGTGGCGTATTCCATAGCACCATTACTGCATAGAGTTCAACTGAGGAATGAGCAAGACTAAATGAAAACAATTAGGATATTACCTTAGGTTATATCATGTATAGAGACCACTAAAAGAAAAGAATATTTATAAGCATATGGGGGTATGCAATTAGTTGTGCCTTAGATAACCATTCTTGCATTTTCTGCTCTTCTCCTTCCACAACGATCTTCCTTGTATCCACCTTGAAAATTGATCAATCTCTGACCAATTTAGACATTCTTCATTTGGCTTGAGGTTAAAACTGCCACGTCAACTTATTTTTGAAGGTTATCAACTTTACAAGTGTTGGTTCTCAGCTGCTAATAAACTTTATTGATCCATGCATTAGGAAAGGGATAAAATGTTACAAACTGCCTTCCTTGTACTTGCAAACACACATGGTGGAGGCAAAAAGCATAAGGAAATATATAAACTTTGGAAAGATTCTGGGATCTCTGTGGAACCTCGCTATCCATATGGAGGTATTACAGGGTTTTCCTCTAGACTTGTGTAGAGGGATTATTGGACCCCCACTAGATTCTGATAGGAATAGCATGGAGCATCACCAACAACCAAACTCATTTGTAGACAAGTGTCCTTTGATGTTCATAACTGTTATCCCATTAGTTACCGGGATCTCTAATTTGGGGCTCTAGCCAACTTGTTGTGTTTGAAAACCCTGTATAAGAGAGAAAATTTTGCTTACAAATTTGTACATCATCCTCATTTTTTCTTTATCATTCATATTTTTATCTCATGGGCCTCCTTTAGTTTCAACATTTTCCATACACGGCTATCATAGAAGTCGCAAACTCCTTTTTTTTAATGGGTAAAGCTTGCTGGAGTGTTCTATAGGGGCTCCATTCCCATATTTTAATTCATCTATACATACATATATAGCAGATTGACCAGGCTTGGCATCCATTGTTTGCCATAATCACTGAGATTGTTCCAACATCTATTGTCATTACAACATCAAAACATTCTATAATCATGGAAAGCTATGCAAATATTACATGACATATCAGTGGATGAAACAAAGCCACAAAACCTATTGGATGCTCTTTATAATTTCTCTAATGTCTGTCTTTGCTAGAAGCGAAGAAGTGTCTTACTGTTGTCCAAAAGCTTCCACATTCTTTTGATTGGAGGGTGAATTGGGAAAGATTGTATTTATTTCCTCCAAGTAAGATGGAGATATTTGCTTCAAAGGTCACTGGTGCACAAGGATCCTGGGTCAACGAGCAGTCCTGCATCACCCAAACACATGAGTTGGTGTTTGTGTGTGTTTGTTGTTTTGGCATGGTAGAAGTAAACATCAACACTCCATCACTTCAAGGGCACAAAGTACGCTAGAGAGGATCAGTTTCAGTCAGCAACATGGTTCCAATTGAGTTGGTTGAGTTATTTGACTGTCAATAGCATTTAGGAAGAGGTTGCACCTGTTGAAGAACTAAAAGCGACAGGTTTTGGTGTAGAGGTGGAATCTCCTTGAAAAGTTAGACACTTGCAAAAAAGCATCTCATTTCGAGTTTATATGCAAAAGATATGGCTTTTAAAATTTGCGAGGTTTCGCATAGCGATGAAACTGCTAGGCGATTTTGCATGCTTAAGCGATGGTTTTGAAACCCATAGTTTGCATTAAGGGGCAGATTTGCAAACTGCCCCGATGGTTATGCAACTGCTGCTATGCATTGAGCGGCTGTTTCACCCGTGCAATTTGAAACGTTAGGGTAACGGCCAAGAACCTTTGAGTTTCTCATCTTGGGCATTTTCAATAGCATTTTGTCTTCGAAGGGATGTTTCCAGAAGAAATTAAAGAAGGTTATTTCGGATGGGAAGGCAGTCTCTTGGAGAGAAGAAATTCAGGATAGCTCGTGAGAAAGTAGAGAGAAGATTCAAGTCCATTGAGTGACTATTTGTAATGTCTTCTTCTTCATGTTTGTAGTTTTTGAAATAAAGATTGCGAAGAGTGTGTGTACAATTCTGTAATGTTGTCATATGAATTGAATAAAGTTGTGTGTTTGGTCTCAAAACTGATTCTGTTGTGGTTGAGTGTGTTCATTTGTGAGTGTTGAGTGGAGGCTGTAGGGACAAGTCCTTCGTTGGATCACCCAACCTTGTCTTTGGGTTGAATAAGAGAGTGTTGAAGCCTGTTCTCCATTAAGAAAGAATGGGTAAAGGGCAAGAGTGCAATGAGAAGAGAGTTGTAGAGAACTAAGGGTACATCTTCCACTAAGAGAGCAGTGGGTAGAGAATGCAAAGAGTAGTTCTCCATCTTGTATAGGTGGGTAGAGAACAAAGAGTTAAAAGAGCGGTCTAGAGAGGTGTATGACCTATGTAGGATTGCAATACAATGTTGTAGCAGTGAGTTAGATGTGTGAGTTAGAAAAGTATGGAAGAGATGAATGAGAAGTATGCGGCCCAGGTGGTTGAGTTGAAGATTGTAGTGAGGGCAATGCAAGCCCAAGTGGAAGTTGAGGGAAAGAGGAAGATCAAGGTTGGCTCTACACCACCTATGCCAGAGATTGAAGAGATGTAAGAGGAGTTAGAGACCTTGCAAGCCATTCTATACATCTTGGAAGGGGATATTGTTATTGTATGGGAGGAAAAAGAAAGAAGGAAGAGGGCATGGATCACACCATGCATTGCAGGAATGAAGAGGAGGAAGGTTCCTTGGAATAAGAGGACCTTGAAGCTGAATGGGGAAACTTTTAATGGAAGGAGGAGCAGCAGAAGCATGTCTTTTAGAGGGAATGAAGGTGGAAGTGAAGTAAGCACAAGTGAACACGTGTGATACAGATTTTGAGGGAGTGCTAAGTGAAGGAGAAGAAGATCTTCCATTAGAGAAAGATGAGGAGATTGTAGCAAAAGTAGATGTGGCAGCCGAGATGATTCATGAAGGTCCCATATTTGACAAAGGAGTAGAAGACCATTGCCTATTGAAGATGAGACAAGGACGATTGAGGGAATGTTTGATTCCCATAACATCTTATATGCTGATTTTGTTGTAGATAACGAAGAAATTACAACTACTGAGAAAGAGATAGAATACATGTTTCTGGCATGCTAAGTAGCACATGAGGAAGAGGCATTGATGGAAGAATACCCTATAGAAGAAGAGTTGCCTTGTGAGAAATTGAAGACTGCGTTGAGAGATAGAGAAAGTGAAGAGAAAGAGGGAAAAGCTCTTAAAGACTATGGTCTTTTAGTGGTTCCTAAGGAGCAGGAAGTGTAATAATGGAGTGAACAAGTGTAGAATCATGTAGAAGACACATGGTGGAGGTGGACAGATAGTGGTATGCAAAAGCCCAAAAGAGGATGGAAAAACAGAAAGAGAGCTTATTGGTGGAGGACAGTTCATCATCAAGCAGGTGGCTGGAAAAGGAAATTGAATGTAAAGCTTTTGAGGTACCTCACATGGTGGAAGGGCAGATCGTGGGCATGTTATTCAAGTCAAAAGGATGGTTCTATCAGCTAGTCTTGTTTGTGAGCAGTAAACTCACAAACCAACTTATGCAGGGTCTAGAATGTACAAGCATCCCGGGTTAATGAGCAATCTTGCATCACCCAAAAACACGAGTCGGTGTTTGTGTGTGTTTTCTTTTTTGGCATGGTAGAAGTTGGTTCAAGGGAAACATCAATACTTCATTACTTAAAGGGCATGAAGTTCATTAGAGAGGATGGATTTCAGTCAACAACATGGTTCCGATTGAGCTGGTTGAGTTATTTGACTATCAATAACATTCAGGAAGAGTTTGCATTCGCTGAAGACCTAAAAGTGATAGGTTTTGCTATAGAGTCAAAAACATCATGAAACATACTTCAAAATTAGAATGTGATTGCATATTTGGATTCTTCTCGAAAAGTTATGCACTTTCAAGAAAACCGACATCTCATTTCGAGTTCATATGCAAAAGATATGGCCTCCGGAAGTTGCAGGGTTTTGCATAGTGACAGAATTGCCGTGGTGGTTTTGCAAGCTTAAGTAGCAGTTTTGTAACCATTGCGGTAGTTAGGCAAATGACGCTCTGCATTGAGTGGCGGTTTGGCTTGCGTCATTTGAAAAGGTAGAGCAACGACCAAGAACATTTGAGTTTCTCTTCTTGGGCATTTTCAAGAGCATTTTGGCTTCAAAGGGACACCTCTTGAAGGCACAAAAGAAGGTAGAGAGTAGATTCAAGTCCATTGAGGGATTGTTTGTAATGTCTTGGCTTGTCATCGGTCTTCCAAAGTCTTTTGTTGTTTTATAGACTTCTGGAAGGCCTTTGACTCAGATTTGAGACATCTATTTTTCTAGAAGTTACGTGATGATGACATTCTTGATTCTCTCATTACCACTGCTTGGAGGCTTTATGAGATAGTTGTCAAGTAGTTTCATACTTATCGGGGTCTTCCTAGATTTGTGAAGAGTTCCATTGGGGTCATGCAGGGATGCCCTCTCTCACCAACCTGTTCAACATTTACATTAATGAGTTAGAAGATTTTCTTCGACAACATACCCGTGCAAATGATGGTTGCATTTTACATGATGTGGTGATAGCCATACTTATTTTTTTTGATGATGTTTTTCCTCTCTCGCTCTGCTGATGGTTTACAAAGACAACTTTATGTCCTTGTTCATTTTTGTGAGCTTTGTCAGTTGGTCGTCAACCCTAGTAAAACTAAGGTCATTATATTCAACTCCTCCAAATGTACTCTTCCCTAGTTCTAGTTCCTCTACAAAGGGGAACCTTGGGAGATCATATCAACCTATACTTACTTGGAGGTCCACTTTTCCGGACCATCTTTTAGTATGAAGCCTGCCTCTCGGTCACGCCTTTGTGAGGGATATGCCTCCCTTTCTGTCTTTGAGTGCCGATGTTTTCAAATAAACTTCTAGGATATCCCTTCAAAGATGCTTCTCTTCGATACAATCATCAGGGTTATGGTTTTGTATAAGTCCAAGGTTTGGGGTCTTAGTCTGGGGTCCATTGATTGGGCTCATATTGAGAGGGTACAAACTCTCATGATTCAATGTATGATTCATTTCAAATGGATTGTTCCTCGACACATCATCCAAACTACGTTTGCCACCTCGCCACTTTGCCTTGAGACTATCTTCAAGCTTACTTTCTGCATTCATACACTTACAAACATTAGGGATTTAGCTTTAGGCCGTGGGAGGTATCCATGCTTAGCCCTATGTTCTTCAAGAGAGGATTGCATCATTGGGCTCTAATTAATGTCAATGTTGTTGTTAATTTGAGACTAGTTTGCTCCTCCAATCTATTGACATCTCTATTGATAGGTTACCTCCTTTTAGGTACGCTTTGGATGCCCCTCATATGCTTCTTCCCTTTAAGGAGATCATCACTAGAGTTGTTAGAGAGGATATCTATAGGCAGTACATCCAGGCACTTGGACCTCTCCAAGCTTGCCATTTATGTTGAGCATTTCTTGCGAGTGGTGGATGGTATCATTTATCGCCCTGACTATGTCCAATGTCATTGGTTTCGTGGCTTGAGGTTTCCCCTCGACCAGTTGAGGCAGTACTCACACTAATTGTGGGTTGAGACTGATCATCATATTCCATGCAGGGACTGGATCTATTGTTTTTGCTTCCTTTAGGAGGTGTAGACCGAGGAGCACTTCATTTTGAGATGTCCTATTTATTATGAGATTTGAGGGAGATACCATTTTCTATATAGAGACTCGGGAAACACCTGGACCAACATGGGCCTTTTTATTTGGGAGGTTGCCACCTTTCAATGCAGGTCCCTGCACGGAGCCCCTAGAGCTCCCAAGCTGATCACCTCTTTCTTTCAGCCCATCATAGATGTTGGTGGCATTAAACGTCCTTTGGATATTATTGCTTCAGACACTGAGGGGGGTAGGTCAGAGAGGTGACGCTCATCTTTGCACAACATTACCACTAAGGTGCCCAACACACTAGCTCTCAGTGACGGGGATTCGCCCCTGCTCAATATCATGGATCTACTCCTCGACGTCGTGGATTGCTCCTTTGCGATTGCTTCCTAGGCTATGGGGACAAGCACACATTATGAGTTTCTTCATTGCCTAGGGGTTTCTTCAGCATTGGATGTTAGGAGGGATTCTAGGGGGAGCGCTTTTCTTCCTCATAGGATTACTCAACCTGGCCTCCTAGCCCTAAACGCTCCCGAATGAGCATGATCAGAGCTTGCATTGGCCCTTTCACAGTGATAGATGATGACACAAATGATTCCTTTGTCCTGGGCACGATCAGAGATGTTTGATAGGACTACCATCTAGTCTTTCTGACTTTCATCAATCAATGCTTTTTGGGGGTTCTTACTTCGCCCCCCACATGGCTATGTGTATTATTACCCTAACCACATGGGTTGGGGCTTTATTGCATTGGGTTTACCTCTTGTTTATTTTTAGAGCTTTTATTCATCTTTTATTTATTTAGTTGTTGATCTTGGGGTCCTTTTACAATATCACTATTTATTGTAATTGGATGTTTTCTCGAGTCCCATTGAGCTACTTTGGTCATTTGTGGACATCAATATAGTTTCATTCTTTCTTTCTTTCATGTCTGTAGTTCTTGTATCAAAAAGTTTGAAGAGTGTGTAAGCTTCTGTAATTTTGTCATACAAATTTAATAAAGTTATGAGTTTGGTCTCAAATCTGAATGTGTTGTGTTTGAATGTGTGTTCATTGGTGAGTGTTAATGATGCATGTGGGAATGGGGGGCCAAGTGACTGGCTATCTTACTCCCTAGCGGGTGTTACATTCACTCTCAAGGGGACACACAAACAAGACTTAGAGATGGAAACCAAAGTGGTCCCTATATTGATGTTCAACAATGTTATAGGGATTTATACATACACATACATTCACCCTTCCCCCTATCGAGTATGAAGAAGACTTTCCTCAGTCCAATGATTGGGTTACATGAACATACATCACTCTTGCAGGATCTTGGCTTTGCTCTCCTTTCGTGTTTGAGCTAAAACCCAGTCTCTCTTGGCTCTTCTCTTCTTTGGAATTGGAACTCTCCCTCCAACTTGCGTGAATTGATTCCTACAAACTTCCAACTCTCCTTTCCAAAACTTCTTTGAATTTTACTTGCCGATGTTGATACCTTGTAGGGTCCTTTGAGCTCCCTTTGTCTTGGAAAACAGCCCATATGTCATGTTTTGTTGATATGCGTAGATAAATTTCTTATGCTTTTAACATGGGTGAAACTGCGAGTTACTGCAAACTAGCGGTTACGTAAGTGCCTCGACAATTATGAAATTGCTGATTAATGTAGACCAACAGTTTCGAAACTGCCGCTTGCATTAAGCGGTGGTTTCAAAGGTCATTCTGACCAATGGGAGATGATTGAAACCGTCCTTCCTTCACTTTCCTGTCCTGTGAAACTCTTGATGATGTTCTCTTCCTCCATGTGTGCAACGTTGTCGTAAGAGATGACAAGTCACACAACACAACTAATGTGCACAAGAATGTGAACCCATTTTTTTGGATGAGTCAAGATTGTTTGTGAACCTGGATGCTCTTGCATTAGACATCCAAAGTAATTGAAATTGTCAATGAGTTCTTGCTCATGAACCTTATGTGAGTTCCTCAATGGTTGTTCCATGATTGACAACTTTGGATGCACCCATCCAAGTTGCATCTTCAATTGCTTTGTTCTTCCACTTAAACCGAGTACTTTGTGTACTCTCTGCCTCTTGACTTCTTGCTGATATGAGTATCCAATACTGCCTCAACTTCCTCTATTGCCTTCTCAATCAATTGTTGCTTCCAATCCATGCTTGATGAAGTTGAACTTCATCCTCACCACGACCTTGTTCCTCAAAGTAAGGATACAAATCTGCTATGTTGAAGATAGGGGATATATCCACTCCATTTGATAGTTTTATTTGATATACATTTGCTGAAAATCTTTTCAAAGCTTTGCAAGGCCCAATTTTCTTCTACTTGAGCTTGTTATATGTTGGCTTGGAAAACCTCTTATGCAAATGTGCCAAAACCAAGTCACCAACTTAGAAATCCTGTTCTCTCTATGTCTGATCAGCATGCCTCTTGGACTTTATGCTACTCTCTTCCAATCTTTTCTTCACCTCTCTATGTACATCGTGCATAATAACTACATAGGCTTCCGCTTTAATAGTTGTTCTCCTCATATCTGTCGTGCTTCTCAACTCATAAACTTCTCTAGGGCTGCAACTTTACACAATTGGGCATGGACTCATTGCTCTACTTATGTTTACTGAGTTGTATGCAAACTCAGCTTTTGCCAATTTAAATCCCACTGTTTTGGCTTGTCTCCAACTAAACATCTTAGCAAATTGCCAAGACTTTGATTTACCACTTTTGTTTGCCCATCCATTTGGGGATGATAGGTTGAACTGAAATTTAATCTTGTGCCTAATTTCCTCTACAACGTCCTCAAAAAATGCCTAGTAAATCTTGTATCTCTATCCAATACTATGCTTCTTGGCAACCCATGTAGTCTTACTACTTCCTGTAAAAACAAATTTGTAACATCTGTGATATCACTTGTCTTCTTACATGCTATGGAATGTGCGATCTTGGAAAATCTATCCACAACAACAAAATTGGAATTATGTCTGTCCCCTTCCAGTTGACATCTCTCAGCACTGATGATTAGCCTATTATGCGACCCTTGTAGGCTGATAGGATGGATAGAGGGTCTTGCTGGAGCTTGGCTTGGCTTCGACTGTCAGAATTTTTTCAGTTGGCTTTCGTTCGGGCTCTTTCGGACACCGTTTACCTGAGTTGCTATTTTTAGCAGTATTTGGCACTCAGCGGAGCACCCCTGCTATTTTTAGCAGTATGGTCTGGTCATGTGAGAAATCACTCCCTTGTTTGCCAGCTTCAGACGGTTCGAGAATCGGATATTTTTTTGAGAGATATATTAATATTTAATTGATTTAATTAAATATTAATTATTTGGAGCTATATTATAAAGTTATAATATTTTGATATTATAACTTAAGTGTTTTGACTCAAGGGGGCGACCATCATTGAAGTGGGCCGTTTTTAATTATATTTTATAATAAAAAATGTGATTTTAAACTATTGAAAAATTAAAAGAAGTTCGAATTTTTGTTAATGAAACCTAATTATGGGAAATCGAGTTTTTAAAGAATATAAGGGGATTTTCATTGAAATTCGAGGGATGATGATTAAAGTCGACTTTTGCTGAGTATTTTCTTCTGAAGACAGAGCCAAGGGTTCAAGTTTTCAATGTGCATTGGAGAACATGCAATCTTCAGTGTGTGCGATTCAGAAGCTGTGAAATACTAGCTGATTTATTGCCAGGCAGAGAGATAACTTTATACAGAAGTTATCACAGAGCTTCACAGAGGTTTATATCTTTAGGGTTTTGGTCTGGAAATTGTCCAGAAAGAGATCTTCAATATTGGCGCATCTTTTATTAAGATCTGGCATTCATTCCAAGGCTGTACTTTATTTATTGCTGCTGTTGTAGAAGCCGTACATTTTTGTACCAGGCCGTACCTTCACAAAAGGGGCGTACTTTCTTCTTGGAGCAAATCGCCTTCTCTTTGACTAGTCTGCCATTACCAACTGGGGCGTCTATACACCTGGCATCATTTTGGATCGTCAGACGGAGGGAAAAAGGGTTATTTATTGCAACCGTACCAGATCAAGGCCATTTTCATCTTGCAACAAATCAGGTTTTTGAAACAATATTTTATATTATCTTGTATGCATGCCAGAGATCTTCTATTGTAATCATCTGAAATGAATAATAAGATCATATATTAGTTAGTTAAAAGGGTTTACTGATTCAATATTCATTTATTTGAATTTATATGAATTTCTTGCAAAAATCGCGTTCTTCCCTTATTCATGCAAAAACACCAAAAAAAATCAAAATACATAAAAACAGTCCAAAAACACACAGTTTCAGAAATCAGGGGAAACAGGGGTTTCTACAAATTATTACCTCTTTGAGTTCTTAGAAGCCCAATAACAAAATCCATGCTAATCTCTTCCCATGGGCTCTCCGGAATCGGTAAAGGTTAATACATTTTGGCTTTTGCCTTAAGCATGTTGGCAAATTATAGATCCTTGCATGAATTTTTTGACATCCACAATCATCCTTGGCCAACAGTAACTCTAATTTAGTTGCACCAATGTTTTATCAACAACAAAATGACCAGTGAGGCCTCCACTATGCTTCTCCTTCAACAAATTCTCCCTCACTGATCTTTGAGGTATGCACAACTGCTTTCCCTTGAACAAAAAACCATATTTTATTATTTACTCCAGCTATGGAGTTCTATCCATGCCTATTGGATTCGTGCCTGTTGCCCATGTATTTCGGAAATCCAAATTCTCTTCGTACAATTCCTTCATTGAGTCAAACCCAATGACTTCTACCCTCATCTCATCCACTACAAGAGATCTTTAACTCAAAGCATCTGCTACCTTATTTGATTGATCATTCCTATGCCTCAAAACAAATGAACAACTCTGAAGAAATTCACTTCATGTGTTTTTTATTTGACTTACCTTGGTTGTTTATGAATTGCAATGCTCGATGATCCGTATACAACACAAACATATAGGGAAACAAATAATGCCTCCACTTCTTGAGAGCTTGTACCATCTTTTTGTTTCATTCAACTTCTCACTAAAGTAAGTAACGGGCTTATCTTCTTGACTCAAAACCACTCCTATGGCTGTCCCACTAGCATCATAATCAACTTGAAACACTTCGTTAAAATCCGACAACACCAACAACTGTCCTGTCATTCTTTTCTTAAAAAATTTAACTCTCTTTTTAGCTGATGTAGTCCACTCAAGCTTTTTTTTATCACCTTTTATTGTTTCAGTAATGGGTGCACATATATTGCTGAAGTTTTTAATGAATTCCCTCTAGAAACTTGCTAACCCATGAAAACTTCTAGCATCAAACATGCATTTAGGCGATGGCCATTCAACCATTTCTCTTAATTTTTCATGGTTCATTTTCAACCATTTTTTTAAGATCATAAATCCCAAATAAATCAGCTCTTCCTTCATGAAGCTACACTTCTTTAGGTTTTCCAGCAACTTCTCCAATTTATGCAATACCAATCTCAAATGCAACAGATAATCAACAATGACAAACTTACCCAAATAAGATTTCAGCTCTTCATTCATGAGTCTTATGAACGTATCAGTTGCATTTGACACCCTAAATGGCATAACAAGTCCTCAGACAATCCATCATTCGTCTTGAATGAGGTTTTCCACTCGTCACCCTCTCTAATTCTGATTTGGTGACATCTATTCTTCAAATCTATCTTTGTGAAGGACTATGCTCCACTCAAACAATCCATCAAGTCATCCATTTGTGGTAATGGAATTCTATACTTGATAGTTGTCTTGTTTATTGCTCTAGGATCCGTATACATCCTCCAATCTCCCCCCTTCAATATTGATGGAACTGTGCATGCCTGCATGGACTTAAACTTTCTCTTATTAGCCTTTCTTCAATAACTCATTCACTTGTCTTTTCACTTCCTCATTCTCCATAGGTGCTAGCCCATATGCTGCCTTGTTTGGAAAACCTTATTCGGGCTCTAGATTCATATGATGATTAATGCTTCTCATAGGTTGCAATCCATTCGGAAAATATTTGGAAACTATATCAATAAATTCTGAACTTCAAAAGGAATATCACTCACTTTGTTTGCAATCACAACTTGTATTGGTTTGGGGATGAAAGCAAAGCATGCCTTGTCCTCCTTTGCTTTATTCATGAATCGCTTACCATAAACTAACATAAATTTAACCTCTTCTCCTCTTTCCTTCAATGGGATCAATGAGGTCATGATTAGTTTTTTGTTCATTGTTGTCCACCTCTTGTCCTCTTTCCTTCAATGGGATCAATGTAAACCTCTACCATCTTCAACAAGCGTGTAGGTGTTTCTTGACCATCATGTACGACCTTTCTATCAAATTGCCATGGTCTTCCTAACAACAGATGACATACATCCCTGGGCAATATATCACACAACACTTCATTGTTATAAGACCCACTATGAAAACTAACCACACAATGTTCATTTACCAACGCTTGATGACCCTTAAGCAACCAAGAAGCTTTGGTTAGATTGGGAGGCACCAATCTTTTCTGCTCAAGTCTCTCTACGATTTTTTTTCAAACCAAAGTATCCATGCAATCACTATCAACAATGGCTTTACAACACTTACCTCCTTCTTTGCAAACAGTCTAGAATAAGTTCTGTCTTTGCACCAGTTCATCTTCTTCCTTGGCTTGTTTCAACAAAACTCTCTTCATCATAAGAGCTTCACCACGTTCTAGTTCTTTCGTGTGTATTGGGGATACAACACTTTCTTCATTTGCACGAGCAATATGATTGCTTGCTTCATTTATTCTACCACTGTTTGGAAATATGTTTGGACATTCAAATACTCTATGCCCAGTGTCTCCATATTCAAAGCACTTACCCATGAATCCTCTACCTCTTCCTCTTCGAAAGTAACTTGTATTTTAAGAAGAAAACATTTTCTTCTTTGGGTCTAATTCTGACTTTGTGAAGTGCTTTGAGCATGTTATCCTTTTCCACTATTTGTTTGTCCTCTTCCTCTTGAGAACCCTCATCTACCTCTAGAGTTCATTTGTTGCCTTCTTGACAATTTTCCCTCCTCCTTCAATGCACATTGATAGTCTTCTTCAATTGGCTTCAACTTAAACATTAAAATGTGATCTTGAATGGACATACGAAGTCCATTAACATACCTTGATAGCGTTTCTTGACCATCTTCCATATGACCAGCTCTAATGGTGATTTTATAGAATTCCTTCGTGTAGTCTTTTACACTCAACTCCTTTTGCCTCAAATTCTGCAACTACTTGAACAAACTCAGCTGATAATCAGAAGGAGCGAACTTGCATTTCAATTTTGTGACCATTCTATCCCAAGTCTTGATTCTATCTTTGCCTTTTCTCTCCCTTTCTAGTTGCACATGATCCCACCATAAAGTTGAATGACCTTTCAACTTGATGCAGGCAAAATTCACCTTCTTGGGGTCCTCCATTGACTCATAGTCAAAGTATTTTTTCATTTCCATGATTCAATCTATAAGCTCCTCGGGGCTTAAGCTTACTCCATAGCAAGGGGTGTCCAACTTTGGTTTGCTTCCCACCTTTGCAATAGCTTTGAGAAATCCATCCTCAGGGTCATCCACTATCTCCTTCACTTGAATCTTTTGAGTTGTTGCTCCTTCATCATCACTTACATCCTCAATAGTAGATCCTCTTCTTTGTGTTGTCTCCATGGCATCCAATCTTATTTGGATTCCTCTCAACATCTTTGCCAAGTTTGCAACTCTAGATGCGGTTCCTCCTACTCCTTTAAGAGGATTTCCTCTGTGTGCTATATTTTCATGACAATGCAAGCTTCTCTTTCACAGCTTGCTAATGACTCAACAAGAGTCTCATACACACAACCCAACAAGGCAAACTTTGCTCTAATACCAATTGATGCAGGTGGGAAGGAGGGGGCCAAGTGATGGTTGCCTTACTCCCCAATGGGTGATGCACTCTCAAGGACATACACACAAACACAAGACTCAGAGATGGAACCAAAATTTTCTCTTTGTTGATGTTCAGCAGTGTTATAGAGATTCATATACACACAAACACTCACCCTTCCCCCTACTGACTATGAAGAAGGCTCCTCAGTCTAATGAATGGGTTACATGAACATACATCACTCTTGCAGGCTCTTGGCTCTACTCTCTTTCCTTGTTTGAGCTAAAACTTAATCTCCCTCAACTTTCTTCTTTTTGAGAGTTGGAACTCTCTTTCCAATTTGCTTGAATTGATCCCTATTGACTCACGATTCGCGTTTCCAAAACTCCTTCGAATCTTGCCTACTTGAAACTGACATCTTGCATGGTCCTTCAAGCTCCCTCTGTCTTGGAAAATGATCCATGCATCATGTTCTCTTGATCTGGGTAGTTACTTTTCTTATGCTTTCAATGTGGGCGAAATCGCTGATTGCTGCAGACCGGCGGTTACGTAACCACCATTTAATACAGAGCAGCAGTTTTGTATTGTCACCTGCTTTAAGTGGCGGTTTTGTCATGCTCCCAGGAAAAGGTCATTCTAGCCAATGGGAGATGACCGAAACTGCCCTACCTTCACTTCTGTACCCTGTGGGACTCTTGATGATGTTATTTGGCTTGATGTTGATTTTCTTGTGTACAAGGTTATCGCAAGAGACGATAAATGCAAAAGGAATGTGCACATGAACTCAAATCCATGTTTTTGGCTGATGTAAGATTGTTTGTGAACTCGAATGCTCCTGCATCAGTTGCGTGGAGGCTGCAGGGAAAAGGCTGTCCTGCATTGGACCCCCTAACTCTGTTTGCAACAGTCACCAAAAGCCATTCAGAAACAGTAAACTCATTGATCAAAAACTTTAAAAACCATGCTGCAGATTTCCTCTGGGAGTGCCTTTTATTTAATCCATCCTTGAAAGTCCAGGCAAGAGCCATGTTAACTAAAAGGAAGCTTTACCTGATTACCCCTCTGAAACTCTGTAGTTGTGGAGTGAGGAAACACTGTAGGATTCGAGTTTGACCATATTCCTGCAGGACACCATTAGCTGCTAGTGAAGATCGGCTCCCCAGTTGTCACAAACTCTATTCTTATATGCTGGAATATTAGAAGACAAAGCAGAAGATAGTTTGAGAGCATAGGGTTTTCTCTTCAAAGCAGAGTAATGAAAGCAGCCCATACTTGACTCAAGTAAGAAAATTGTCAATGCAATGTCTGCATGATATCCATGAAAAGTTTCCTCCAATCGAAATACAGGATGTGCTGGAACCAACCAACACAGGAGTTGAGCGGAGGACATGGGAAGAAATAGAGAGATGATTTTCTTGTTATACTTAGTAAGCCTCCAATTTAGTGGGAAATGATAGACAGATATGGTGAGTTCCTTGGACCAATTTTTATTGAGCCACATCGTTCATGTGCCTTCTTTATGCATCTGCATTTTGCATGCATGTTCGGAACCTGAATATTTGATGGATCTCCTTAACCTGAATATTTTGGCACAAGCTGGGAGTATGCTGGCAAAGGTTGCAGAGTACGGCTTAACACATGCTGACAATTATAGTCTTCCATGTCTTTGTTTTGGGCTTATAAAACTGCCCATCTTAGACCAACCAAGGATGCTATACATATTAAAAATATTGCTTTTACACAGCAGCTCCAAAATTAGCAACATTTCGGTTTCAAAATGTTGCACATTACCTGCAAAATTGTTACCCTTCATTGCATGGGCTTCCTCCCTCGCCTGCATATATTTTTACTGATCAGGATGGATTGCCACCTGTCATGTGCTATTTGTGCATCGTTTGATATTATACAAGGTCTTTCCCTTCATTCTTTCCCTCATTATAACCATTAGTATCTATTGTGGGATCTGCGTTCTCATCATCTTGAAAACTGTCTTGTACAGATTGCTTCTTGTTCAGTCCAATGAATGCAGAGCCAAAGGCGTCACTAAGAGAGAGATTTTTCATCTTCTCAGTCCCCTTTTCTGCTTCTACATCTGCAGGATCTTCCCATGCTGTGGCAAGGATGCACTCTCTTTTATCTGCGTTGTCATCCCAGGTTGTGGCAATAAAACTGATGGCATCAAATGTTAACCTTAGTTCGCCAACTTTAATCTCTCTTTCTATTTTTTCTTTATTTTTTAATAAATTTGTACCTAAGGGACAAAGGCCAGGGTCTCCCTTCTCTGACCAAGGGATTTAAGCTTAAATTTACTTAATGTCTTGTATAAGTGGTCTATCAAGCCCTTCCCAATCCTCACCTGAATGCTTTATTTGCATTCCGGGGTTAGGCCAGGAGGTACCCATAGTCACCACATTCAAATTCGTGTTTGAATTCGCCAAGGAAAAAAATTGGAGCTAAAAATTTTCCGATTAAATTCGGGATTAAATTCAGCTAATATAAATATACTTATTTTTTTAAATACATCATCCCACCATTCAAGAAACATCACATTTCATATAAACAAACATGTCCAAATAACTTTGCTTTAATGATAACTAATTTAGATTTATAACACTTGCGTTCTCTTCCTGCTGTGAGATTAACATAAAATAATAACTTAATTTAAAATCAGAACATAACTTGATGGAGAAATACTACCATATAAAATCAGAACATACAACTTAATTTAGATTCATATTAATTTGTGTTCTCTTCTTGCTGTCAAATAGAACATAATCCGCCCAAAATTTCAGACTCCAAAATTTATCATAGATTGATTGAAATAAAAAAATATGAAAAACATGCTGAATACATAATAGTAATACCATAATTTAAAATGTTTTAAAAAACATATAGATCATCATTAGGTTATTATACTTCTCAATGGGTTAAGGTCCACTTGTTACATTAAAAAGCTCTAGATCATCCAGAGCGCTGGGCTCAATATCATCATCAGATGCTTCATCATTATCAACTTCATTAGCTTCATTTTCTTCTTCAGCACCAACAAAATCAGCTTCATCCTCATCAGAAGAGTCTTGTAGAAAATCTTGAAGCTGCTTCTTCTTAGAGGATGCATCTCTTGTCACTTTTTTCATAGTCAGTCGTAAATTTCTACAAACATAAGCAAGATCCCCCAGTGCTCTTTATAACAATTATTCTTTTTTTTTGATTGAACATGGTCAAAGCTGCTGTAGTTCCTCTCACATGCTGATGCACTTACTCCTTGACTGAAGACTCGAATTGCAAAATGTTGTAGCTCAGGAGTGTCTGCCCCATAGAATCGCCACCATCCATCTCCTTCCATGTCCTCTTTGTCATCTATTGCTGATTGGGTTCCAAATAACCCATCTTCTCTCCGGTATGCCCTGAGTTGCTCTCTTGTTTTCTTTGCAATATCTCTACTAGGAACAAGTTTTTCAATCACTGCATAAATGCCAACCCTGACTTCACGATCACCCTCTCTCTCAGTGTGATATAGTGTGGGCTCCAAATAACATGTTGCTGCATGCAAATGAGTATGCATCATTTTCCATCTCCCATCACAAATATCCCACATTTCTTTATATTCAGCGTCTACATTATTGAAAGCCTTTTGAATGGCTTCTTTGCAACGGTCCATACCCTCATAAACCATGCCAATACAAGGCACGTCACCATCAACCATGCGAAGCATGCGAACTATGGGTGCACACATTTTTAAAACTTTATTTGCATTTTCCCAAAAATCATGGCTTAGGATGATTTGTTCTACATGTTTACCTTTAGAACCTTTTGCAAGAACAAAATCTTCCCACTCTTTGCTACAAACAACAGACTGAAGAGCTTCTTTTTGCTCAACCACTCTTTTCAAAGTGATAAAGAAATAGACAAATCTTGTGTCACATGCCTTCAACAACTCTTTGCTTGCATGCCTCCTATCATAGTCACAAGGTTCGGATTCGAGTTCGAGTTCGACAAGGATAAAATTCGATTCAAGTTCGCCAATAGATAAAGTTCGAAAAAAAATTCGCCATTAAGTTCGACTTATATAAAAACATAAAAAATATTTAAAAAAAAAGTCAAAAAGAAATCCAAGAAAAATTAAAAATAATTGTAAATAAATAAATAAAATAAAAAATAAAATTAATTTAATAAATAAAATAAAAATAAACATAAGAATTTCAAACTTGAATTACATTAAAAGATATCAAAATATTCATAGTTTAGAGCCTAAGCTCAAAATTGATATAGAACTTAAGTTTCAAACATTTGCAACATCAAACCCAACTTCAAAATCAAAACTAGCACTAGCACTAGCACCATCAATGAATCCTCCATCCAGCTCATCAACACTATCTATATTTTTCTCAACTCCTTCAAAGGATGGTTCTCCAAGATGAAGATTGTTCTCAAGCAATCTTAAATTGCTATGAACAAACACAAGATCTGACAACTTTTTGGCCCCTAGTCGGTTTCTCTTATTAGTATGGATCAAATCATGCGTGCTCCAATTTCTTTCGCATGCAGAAGCACTGGCACATTGACTGTGGACACGCACGGCAAGCTTTTGTAACTCTGGAGTAGAAGAACCATACGTCTGCCGCCATAAATGGGGATCCATGCTAACAATGTCTTCTTGTGCCACTTTAAACCACTCGGCTACTCTCCCCCAGTGTTGAGACCACTTGCAGGCACAATCTCATTTACTGACACTTTCTCTCACAAGGGCTCATCGGTGCATTGAATCTCACAGAGTGCATGCCTTAAGGGGTGCATTGGGAATGGGGTGGGATCGGCTTGTGGCACTTTGCGAGAGATATTCTCATACTATTCTATCATGCATACATCCCTTCATGCAGCCTTCATACCTCCTATGATGTCTCTTTGAAATCTTGAAACCCTGAAATATGGCTAAGTTTGAAACCCTGAGACCTTGGATTCTGACTAACTCTGAAATATGATAGGATCCTCCAAAACCTAGAATTTGCATTATAGCTCCTAGCGGTCCGAAACCCCTCTCAAACACCCTGAAAGTATATAAATAAAATATAACTTAAAGTATATACTTAAATGTTTATTTTATTTATATACTATTGGGTCCGAACATGAAATTCGCCGAACAGGGCGAACTTAAGCGAATTTTTACTGAAGGGCATTAAGTTCGCCGAATTCCAAATTTTTAAGTAAACATTCGGCGAACCTTGTGACTATGCCTCATATATATGCTCAATGTGAGGTGGTGATTTTTTATGAAATTCACAATTGTTCTTCCTCTTTGCACTACCTTGTGTACCCAAGGAAATTTGGCCAAGTCATGGAGTAGTAAATCAATACAATGCGCTGCACAAGGGCTCCAATAAATATGTGAGTATTTTTCTTCTAACAACTTTCTTGTGCCTACACAATTGTTGGCGCTATCAGTAACAACTTGGACCACATTTTCTACACCAACTTCGAGAATTGCTTCATCTAGAATGTTGAAGACATACTCAGAAGTTTTTGTATGTTCCATGGCATCAATTATCTTAAGATATACAACACCTTTAGGGCAATAGACCAACACATTGATCAATGGCCTTTGGCGAATATCAGATCAACCATCACTCAGAATGGTGCAACCTGTTGACTTCCAAGAGTCTTTGATGCTTGCCAATTTATCAGTGACCCTATCTTTTGATCTTTTCAAAAGAGTTGTCTTCAAAGCTTTTGAACCTGGTGTTGTGTACCCTTTGCCAAATGTTATTGATTGTTGAACAACATTTTTGAAATAAGGGCTCTTAACAACATTGAATGGAATCGTTGATTCTTAAAAGAAATCAGCGTATGCATCATCAACCTGCTCTTTTTCTACAAGTTTCCATAAATTTTTCAATGTTGCACTTGCTGCCCCAGAACTTTTTTATGGCATTATTGAGCTTGTGGACATGCTGGAGGAGTAAGATGTGTGATATTTGGACCTAGAAAGGTCCTCTTGGATTCATTGCTTTTTCTGTGCCCTTTTCTGAGATGCTACTAGTGAATTACTGTAGTCTTTCTCCAATGTTACTTTTATTTCAAGTGTCATATTTGCACATGCTTCAAAACCACCTCCTTTAACCCCTGATATGCCAAGAAGATGATTCATTATCCTTGTTAATGTCAATGTAAAGTAGTGTTGACATAACTTGCAAGTGATGCTATTAGATTGACCCTCACGGTTCATATATTTCCATCCTTTTGTTGATGATTTTGGGGGTGCAATGCTGGATTCTAAGGTAGCCTTTAGCCTTTAGGGCAGTCTATGTTTTTTGTGCAGACTTGCAATCACTGTTTGCTGTTCGTAGATTGTCAAAAATATTAACAAATTAAAAACTTTCAACTTTCACTTGTATTAATTTATTAACTATTAATAATTATCAAATTTCTTATATGTTATTATTTACCAAAACAAAATTACATTTAAAATTAAAAATATACTACTAGTCATTTGTTTCTTATACAACAGTTCGTAGACTGTCAACTCTCTCTATTATAGACTGTCGATTTCATTAGCTGTTTATTATACTAGTCTGTCTGTTAGTATAGTAGCCAAAGAGATAGATATATAGTAGTAGCTCTGTTAACTTATAAATTGATTATATTGAACTAGTATCTCTGTTGATAGACTGATTACATTAATAAAATGGATGATCATCTGTATAATAGAGTCGACACAATAATATTTGTATTTTAAAGTAAATTTAAATGATTACATACCCATGGCCGTAACCCTGCAGGGTGTTGTTGTAGCTGTTGACTTGGCACATGGAGTTGGAGGCTGGAACGTAGGACTTGGAGGCTGGAAGTCTAAAACCCTAGCGTAGGCGTTGGAAGTGGAGAGTCAGAGACTGCAACACTAAGTCTAAGACTCGAATGCGTCGAAGTTTCAACGCAGGTGTTGGAACGTAGGTCGTGAGTCGTGGAAGTAACAAATACATCAAAGTTTCGAGCTGAAGTTTCAACACAACAACGAAGGAAGGAAATAACCCAAACGCATTTCGAGCTGAAGTTTCAACGTAGCGGTGAAGGAAGGAAATAACCCAAATGCATTTCGAGCTGAAGTTTCTTCACAAACAACCCTAAAAAAACTAATTTACCCGAATTTAAATGATTTTATACGATTTCAAAAGGATTAAATTCGCCGTTTAAATGCGTGACGAATTTTAAGATGAATTTGAACGAATTTTAATTTTTTTTCCGAACTAAATCATTGGAATTCGCCGAATGCGGTGACACTAGAGGCACCCACATTTGCCAAAATATTAGACAGTCTGTTTTCCTCTCTAAAGCAATGTTGGAAAGAAATGTCATTGAGGAGATGGATGATAAGCTTGGCTTTGTTTAGAATCCCATCAAGATTCTAATTTGGAATGAATCCTCTAATCATTGCAGGAATGATCAACAAGGAATATTCCTCCACAACAAGGTTCTTGAGATTTAAATGAATTGCCAACTTCAAGCATTTCCCTAGGTAAGGTGTGTCAAGCATTTCCCTAAGTAAGCTCCTAGATTTACTTTGAGAAGCACTGTTGAAATTCAACTTAACCATGGGAGCCCCTGGTGGGGCCTACCTAATCAAAGCTCTTTTGGACTTTGAATAAGTAAACTCTTTAGTAGGGGAGGTGTGATAAGGGGCCAATGTGAAATTTTTTCGAATCCAGTGTTGATAAATTTTTATAGGCACTCCCCCTCATGTTGAACAATTATGCACTATCCACTTCAACTTTGGAGAGAAACCCTTCTACAGGGAACTTGATTCCTGAAAGATGTGAAAGTTGATTTCTTTCCAAATTTTCCATACCACTATTGAGGGAGCTTTTGACCAAAGGACAAAACCTTCATCATAATTGCTTAGGCCAAGAGGTGAAAAGGGAATGCAAATATCTTGATCTGGCTCAACTCCAATCGAATCTTTATAGCAACCAGGACCACATACAGGATGCAAATGCACAATGGAGCAACAGGTGGTTGTCTAATTAATTCAAGTACCTGCACATGCTGCACATATATGGGCCCTGCAGCCCCATCTTATCCATTCAATTGTGTGAGGAATTTTTTTTCAGCTGCTAGCGACACAAAGGCAAAGGCCTTTGGTAGCTCAGCGTTAGATCAGATTTTGGGTGCAAGCTAGAGAGTCATTTGGGTTGGTTATCGATGGCAAGCAAGTACCCAAATTTTAGTGGGTAGGTGATCCGTGCGCAGTTCTTGTGCAATCGAGCTTACTCCTCATTCGCTCTATTGCACAGGGGCGCACACCTCTCACCCAGTCTTGTGCACTCTTTGCTCGAAGTTTGTTCATAGTCCCACGCGCTACACTTACTAACTTCTACGCTCTTCACATCTTGTAGCTCCACGTGCCTTGTAGTTCCATGCTACAGCTCGCTGACTTGCGCGCCACACAAGTTCCATATCAACTCGTCGACTTTTGCACTCTTAGTAGCTCGTAGCCCTGCGTGCCTCGTAGTTTCGTGCTGCAGCTCGCCGACTCGCTCACCACACAAGTTCCGCACCAGCTTGCCAACTTTTGTGCTCTTCGTAGCTTGCAGCCCCACGTGCCTTGTAGTTCCGTGTTGCAGCTTGTCGACTTGCGCACCACACAAGTTCCATGCCAGTTTGCCTACTTTTGCGTTCTTCGTAGCTCGCAACCCTATTTGCCTTGCAATTTTGTGTAGCAACTCGTCAACTCGTGCACCACACAAGTTCAGTGCTAGTTCGTCGAGCGCTCTTTGCAACTCGCAGCCTCACGTGCCTCTCAGTTCCGCATTTCAGCTCATCGACTCGTGCACCGCACAAGTTCTGTGCTAGTTCGTTGACTTCTGTGCCCTCCACAGTTCACAGCCCTGCGCGCCTTGTAGTCCCACGCCGCAGCTCAAACCCCATACGCCTAGACGACTCTTGGACTCCACAACACATCCGCGTGTCGCCTTGCCTTGGCCACGTGCTTCAAGAGGTTCACCAATTGTCATTTAGCCTGAAAGATGAATCGACACATCTTCTTGGTAATTGATAGCGGTTGTAACCGCTCTTGTATTCTAATTGTATTAGTATGTAACATACACATGTCGCTCAAGGTCGATGCTTCATATAGTCATAACACAAATAGCATGCTCCACATATCTACTCTATAAAACATGCACTGTAACACATTGTACCAGTTTTCCTTATTCTCTGTTAATGAATTGAAGTTGCATTTCTTGCAAGTAAGACTTTCGCTCCATTGAATGTGTTTAGTTGTTTCTTTTTGAAGTAGCTTTGCCCATTCACTCTGCACAACCAAAACTCAGTTGTTCCCTGCACCCTTGGTCTTGGGCCTCGTGGTGCAGACCATTGGTATTAGAGTTGAAAGCTCTATTCCTTTCTATGCCTGTAAACATGTGAGTGCAACTTGAGAAGGAAGGTTTGTCAATCGGTTCTATTTTAGAATTTCCGGAAGAACATTGTAGCAAAGGTAAGATGGCTGACACCATGAAGCAACCTGAAGTAGCCCTTGAGGTACAAAAGCTCATTGCCGATGCACCGGAGGCACAATGCACCGAACTTTTTGGCCACTTCCGTGAATTGATGGTACAACTCAATCCGATGCCTTCTACAATACCTCCACAATTCGCTCAACAACGGCTTCAACAACAAACTCCCTTCCAAGTTCAAATCAATCTCGACATCCCTTTGTTCGAAGGCAAGATTGACGCCAAAGCATTGGATGCCTGGATTCGACAACTTGAGGCATACTTCTCAGTCAATTCTTTCATTGATGCTGAGAAGATCACCTTTGCCGGTCATTCACTGGTGGGAAAGTGAAAGCGTGCAACACGCGCATGAGTGTGTTCCAATTGAATCCTGGAAGACTTTTGTGATCGCACTGAAGGAGGAATACTACCCTCTCGCCACTTTGAAGACGAATACATCAAGTTCCAACAATTGCGCTAGTGCAAAGATCAGTTCGTGGAAGAGTACACCAACATTTTACATGACTACTTTGCATGCTTGCACGAGAACATGAGCGAACAACATAAGGTGCTGAAGTACATTAGCGGACTCTCACCTTATATCCATGCGAAAATGGAGTTCTTGGCTTTTGACACTCTGGGGCAAGCATATCGCAACACTGCAAAGATCAAAGCCAAGGCAAAGATGAAGCAATATGTCACCTCTTCATCCAACACAGTGCGCAAGGCCCAGCCTTCGCATAACTCCACATCGCAGCCTTCTGCGTAGAAGCAACAACAGATTTCTCGTAAAGGAGAGCAACACCAAAAGACTGCTCAACCCTCAAAGGCTCCAACACCTTTTGCTTCAAACAAAGGCAAGAAGTCCGGTGATAAGTGGTGCCATCGCCATCGCTCATCCACTCATGATGATTTTGAATGCCATGCGCAACAATCCCTGCTCGCACAATCTGCATCAGAACCCACATCGATGGATGACACTGATCCAAACACCTCTTGTTTGAGAACCAACACCACTATGATTGACATCTCTGAAGAGAGTGAGCGTCTCTTCCACACGAAGTTCTAGGTGAAGGTTCAGCGTCTCCATGTCATCATCAACAGTGGCAGCCAGAAGAAATCATTGTGAAATCCACAACTCAGTGCCTTGGTCTTACCACTACTGCGCACCCAAAGCCATACTCTTTAGGATGGCTCCAACATGGGAAAAGATATACAGGTCTGGTGGCAATGCACTTTTCAATACAAATTCAAGCCTATGGAGGATGTCACTTGTGACATCGCACCTTTGGAGGTCTGCGACATCCTATTGGGGAGACTGTACTTGTATGACCGTGAAGCTACATATCAACCAAGCCACAGTGCTGGACTATTCGCGTGCAAGATTGCTTCTACAACCTCTTTGAGTCAGTGCCCACGATGAAAGTCACCTTGGTCTCTGCCAAGCAATGTCGCAAGGTTGTCTTGCACACGCAAAAGTTTGTGTTACTCATGGTCTACCCTGATACACCTGCACAGTCGAAACCGAAGCACACCTTGACAGTGTGCAAAACTCGCACATCATCGCAAAAATAGTAGATCGATAACTTATTGGAGCAAAGTAGCGAAGTCTTCGCAAAACTTGAAGGTCTTCCAATACACTACGCAATAAAACATCGCATCGATTTGGTCCTTGGATCCCCTCTTCTGAATAGCCTCCTCTATTGTAGATCAGTGTGGGTGAATGATGAAGTCTGGTGCCAGATTCAAGAGCTTCTTGATCAGGGCAAGATCAAGCTTAGCTCTTCACCTTGTGGGAGTCCGATAGTCCTTGCACCCAAGAAGGATGGGTCTTGGCGACTTTTGCATAGACTATCGCACACTCAACAAAATCACGGTGAAGAATTAGTATCCACAGCCATGCATTGATGACCTTTTGGACCAGCTCCAAGGCGCACAATACTTCGCCAAGATCGACTTGAAGTCAAGTTATCATCAGGTTTCGGTCCATCCTAAAGATGTCTGGAAGACAACCTTCAAGACTCAGGAAGGATTGTATGAATGGTTGGTCATGCCTTTTGGCCTCACCAATTGGCTAACCACTTTCATGTGCTTGATGAATGATCTACTCAGGGCATTCTTGAACTCCTTCGTCATTGTCTACTTGGATGAGAATACTTGGATGACATTCTCATCTTCAACAAGAGTTGGGAGGAGCATATGGAGCACATCTCGTGCAACTTAGACACTTTGCGCCAACACAAGTTGCAAACCATCTTAGCGAAGTGTACATTTGGCACTACGCAGATCCGATACGTGGGCCACATCATTGATTGCATCGGCATCAGAGTAGATCCAGAGAAGATCAAAATGATCCAAGTTTGGTCTACTCCGCACAATCTCACAAAATTGAGGAGTTTTCTTGGACTTGCTAACTTCTCCCATAGGTTCATCCTTGGTTTCTCACACATCTCTTGGGCTCTTAGCCAGCTCACATGTTCCAAAGCCAAGTTTGACTGGACACATGCGTAATAACGCCCTTTTGAGGCACTCAAACAATGTCTCTGCGCAATCCCTATTCTTGCAATGCCCAACATTGTGCAAACCTTCGAAATACACACTGATGCATTTTACTATGCACTCGATGCAATGCTCATGCAACATGGACATCCGATCGCATACCACTCCGAGATGTTCAGTGACACGGTGCATGACGAGTGTCGTCTAACTCCTCATTTAACCAATATTCGATTGGTGTCTTATCAACCAGGGCTGGTGTCCAAAGCTATTTGCAGTAAGTTATGGGATGGTAGATTTAGAAGTCTGCTTATGGGGGTGTTTGCTGATCCTATTCTAATTTTGACTAAACTACTTGATTCACGCTTTTGTTGAAAAAGAAAGAAATCAAATCAATCCACTCTTTTGCTGGAAATAAAAGATCACACTCCTATTTTACGTTTGCAGGGAAAGTAAATTCACACTTCTACTTACAAAAAGAAATTTACTTCACACCTCTGCGGTAAAAGAAAACATACTTTGCGTAGAAAAGAAATGAAATAAGAAAATGCTCTTTTTAAACTATGAATTTGTTTTGATGTTTTTATAAATAAATGCAAATAGTAACAAGATTCTAACTAATAAAACAGAACATAAATACCATATACAGTTCCTGGTTCCAAGGAGAGTGGGCCCTTGCTCCTCACGGACTCAGGAACAAAGATTAATCAGTGCTGAAAACTTGAAGTGTTAATTCATAGAAATGAAATAATTACAATCTGATTGAAACCTGTATGCTTGAATAATATTTGATTCTTGATTCTCTATTTTTTTATATCTTCTATTCTTTTTTTTTTAATAGTCGAAAGTCTTACACTTTATACTAATACAATTAACTCAAAATAGGATGCAAAGAAATAGGATTCTTTGTTCGATCCATTCATCCAAAGATAGGAGATTGGATTCCCAAAAGATCCAATTATTTCGATGAAATAATATACTATCCTATAATAGTCCTAAAATCTGATTATATACAAATCTATCAAAAGCAAGTCCTTCAAAACAGCAGGGGGTTATTTTCCTTATTTGATTCCAGCTGGAATGGTTCTTTCTTATCCTATGTGGTCTTTAGCTTCCCGTTGTCCTTATAGAATTCTCGGTATTGACCCTGCGGAGTCTGTAGAAACGAGCCTACGGAGTCCGTAGAAATAAGCTTGCGGAGTCTGTAGAAACAAGCCTGCAGAGTCCTTAGAAACAAGCCTGCAGAGTTCGTAGTTCTACTGGATGGAGATCAAAATGAAATGTTCATTGTACATTCCCTGTGTCTTCTTCCTGAGCATTCTTCACACAAAAGATCACTAAAACATGCTATGTATTAGACATTAATGACAAAGTAAAGATTCAGTCTTTGGTTTAATATAAACAAGACAAATATCTATTTTTCATGTAATAGCTATCTAAGAATCTAAATTTTTTATAAGATAATATCCTTCAAGAGATGATTTGAAGGAAATAATATGTCAATAATGAGCCATATTTTGATCTCATCATCTCCCCCAAGCTTTACCTTTTGCAAGTCCCATTGCAAACATTTATTGGCATTCATAGCTCAGGGTTCTGCTTTCTACATTCTGACTCAAATCATATTTATCAAATTCATCTGTTATATGTCTATCTGAATTGCTGGTAAATCCTTGATGTGTTTGAATCATTTGTTTCCATATACTGAATTGCTACTCTGATTGTGGAGCCCAACTCTGCCATCCTGGAATAGGTATGATCAACAAAAGGGGTCTATCTCATGCCAATCCATTTCTGCTCTCCCTCAGAGTTGATTACTTCTATAAAAATTTTCAGAATTGAGGATGCTCTCCTCATACTCCATCTTAAGTTATTTGGGGAGATGACCTCTCGCTTTTTAAGAGGTATTGGGAATTGGTCCCATCTGTTTACACTTGCAGCGATTACTGAATCAAAATTTTGTCTTGAAAACAAATCAAAAGAAACAGTACAATCATATAGAGCCTGTAAATAATGTGTTTTAATTTCATCATTTAACAAAACACAGTTAAAACTCTGTTTGATCAATCTGGGAATAGGAAAGGCTAGTCTGACACATAATCTTGTAGTCTTAGCATGATTTGTATAGTCCTCAAATCCGCCTTTTCATGCTATCTGATTTTTGAATGTAAAATGTAATGCTCTTAGTTGAACTTCTCCTACATAAAGATTTATCAAAAATTTATTGTGCTCATGATCTCCTAGAATCAAGTCATGCAAATAAAATTCACAAAGCAAATCCTGCTGATAAGGTTCAGCACTATAAAAAATTTCTAAAAATGTTGGTTGCAAAATTTTGTAAGGAAAATGACAGGAGGTCCGTAGAAGCTGCCATCTGTAAAATTGTTCAAATAAAAACAAACTGTATGCAGGAGAATGATTCTTACATGCCAAAAGAGTTTCTCCTAATTTGCATGCATCCTGCAAATTTTCTTCTAACTCTTGGACTTTAGTTTCTAATTCTTTCTTTTCATTTTCCAAGAGTTTGTTTGAAAAAGTTGCATCTTTGTTTTTCTTTTTAAGTACAGAATATTCTTCTTCAATTTGATGTAGTATTTGCAAGGGGGAATACCTGGATCACTTGTTTGACAACCATGGTCAACAAATACCTTGGGAGGAGAAGGTGCAGCAACAGGTGCTTCGGAAGAGTTTACCAAACTCTGCAATCTTTTATTTTCCTTCTTCAAACTTTCTACATATATCCAAAGATCTATTTGTTCACTTTCATGTTCCTTTATTATTTTCTCTAATCTGTGAACTTCTGCTACATGATCAACAGATACTATATCTAATTTCTGCACCAAAGATGAGTTGAGATGATCTTTGTTTTGCAATTGATTGATCAAGTCAGCAATGTCAGTTGTTTGTTTTTGTTCAAGAGCTTGAGCTTGAGAAAGATGCAAAGTTAACTGCATAACAGGGTCACTTAGATTAGATGATTCGCCTTTCTCATTGGTACATATAGTTTTCTCTCTGTCCATTGCAGTTTCAATTAGAACAGGTGGTTGTTCCGTCAAACTTAATTCCCCTGCCGTGTGTGGCTCTTCCTCTGGATTTGGCTCCTTCATTATGATTGGAGAGTTCCTTTCGGAAGGAATTTCTTCAATATCTGCAGGTGTAGGAATATTTTGATGTATGGGGGAACGAGACACCGTTTTAAGACTATCTAAATATCTGTAGCTTCTTGTTCATCTTCTGTTAAAATGAGCCTTCTTTTAGTTACTCTTTGAGCTACACTTGGTTGATTTTCTTTTTCAACCACCAAACCCTTGGTCTTCTCAAGTTCTGTAGCAACCTTCTGTCTCAATTTTCTTCTTCCTGTCAAAGGAACTGGTTGTACTACAGACTCATGAGGTTTTTGTGGAGACTTTGAAACTTCAGGGTTTTGAGACCTTGTGATTCTTCTTGAAGAAGGATTTTCTTTTGGGACTGTAGTCTGTGATTTCTTCCTTGTTTTCTCCGTTGATACAACAGGTGGAGATGAGCGTTCTTGTGGTGAATTTGGGGTTTTTTGTGTAGGCAAATCTGGAATTTGTTGTGCTATCTTGTTCTGAAATTCCTCCCATACCTCTTGACCTTGCTGAAGGAAATGATGTTGGATAATGAGCTGAATAAGGCCATGATGCCTAAGAACAGTATTAGGGGTTGTAGACATAACTTGCAGAGCACCATATAAGAAAGATGGGAGGTTAATTTTGTACTGATAGTTTTGTCTCCCATGCTTAAGATGTATTAACATTTTCATGGCGTCTCCCCCTAAAAGACTGTGTTGCCCTTCACAAATGATATATTTAAGTACCCACTTGGCGACAGAGTTCCAGGGTTCAGGAAGTGAATTTCTACTAATCTCTTTTGATTTTCCCTTGGAATCTACTAGACATGCAGTTCCGGTCTGCTAATTACCATTAAACTGACTAATTAAATCACTAAATGAAACTCTGCCTGTAGCTCTCATTCCTTCATCCGAAACTTGTATAATTTGGCTTATGATTTGAGTTGTAACAGGAATAACAATGCCTTTCACAATTGAAAATTCAAGGGTGAGATTGGTAACGAATTCACTTACCATTGTTTCGTCAAAACCCTGGAGCTTTTCAATGAAAGGTAGCTAACCATTGGCTCTGAACACTGCTACAGAAGCTTTGTTTTTATGAAATTTCACTGGATCCTTCGGCTCTGATCTTGTCTTCTGTCTCATTTTTATGCAGAGTCACAGTCAGCTCTGTTTCTTTAACTCCAATTAAGGTGTAGACCAGTCTTTTGTTGAAGTCGATAGGCAACAGGGTCTGAGGATCAGCGTCTGTTGAAGTCCGTAGAAAGGAAATAGTTCATTTGAAATGCTACAGCTGCATGAGTCCGTAGTGTGGTATGATGTTTTGATAAAGTTAAGCGCCGCACATTTCTACGGAGTGTGCCAACCGTTTGGTCTCATCAATACAAATTATGTGAAATGATGACGTGTCATATTGACGGTGACATCAATTCATTATTTCATTGGAAACCCTTTTTTTATGACGTCCCGTCATTATGGTACTTGATGACTCAATTGATGATATCAAAGCGGCACACTTATACATACACCTTTGGTGGCTCAGTTGCATGCTTTTTCATTATGGCATGTGTCGGACGATTCAAATTTAGGTCATCTCCGGAGAATAGTGTTTTAATTAAATCGAAGATAATTAGTTAACTAAACATAGATAGATAAAATATGTCTTATTTACTTTAACCTTAGACGTTATCTTTTGCTCGCCATGTGTCTTGCACAAATAGGTTCGCATGGATTAGTTTATTGCATGGAGACGACCAATCATAGTGTCATGATGAGATTTTCTTATAAAATCCATTGCTGATTTTCTAGCCAAAGCCCTTTTTTGCAATGCATAGCCAGCCAACAAGCTGATTTTCCGGGCATGCATTGTCAATAGTGTCCTTGGAAGGATTTTCACTATTGAATTTTTTTTTTTTTTTTTTTCAAGATTATCAATGAGCATGTTTATTGGAAGAAGCAGAACTTTCCAGAACAGCTAGTTGATCCTTTACTTTTTGATAAAAATCATCTTTATTGAGAGGTTTTTGATAGAGCTTTAATCTATGTCTATGACTAACAGAGTTTTTCTGCTGTCATCAATAGGTATCAGCGTAACAGAACCATTTTCATAGACCTCTTCAATCTCATAAAGTTTCAACCATCTTGTTTGTAGTTTTCCTTTGAACTGTTGAAATTTAGAATCAAACAACAGTGCCCAATCTCCTTTCTGAAACTTCCGTTGCTTGATTTGTGCATCAAGCCAAACTTTTCTTTGATGTTGTACCAGTTCAGTTCTTTGTAGTGCTTCCATCCTTATTTCATCAAGTTGATTAAGTTGTAGAAGTCTTTCTTTCTGTATTTCTTCTAACTCAATTCCTATTTCTACAGCTGTTTTCAAAGTTTGTAATTCAAATTCAACAGAGAATAAAGGCTTCTTACTATAAATCAATTCATAAGGTGAAAATTCAGTTGTTGTTTTTCAAGCAGTATTATAGGCCCAAATAGCTTCCGGTACCTTATCTGCTCAATCCTTTCTACTGGAATTAACAACTTTGGTTAAAATGGTTTTCAGTTCTCTGTTGGTGACTTCAACTTGTCCATTCGCTTGTGGATGGTATGGAAATGTTTTTCTGTGTTGAGTTTGATACACTTGCATGAAATGCTTTATCATGTTTGACATGAACTGCGGTCCTTGATCTGAGACTATTTTTCTCGGAGCACCAATTCTTTGCATGATTTTGAAATATAAAAAATCAGCTACCACTTCTCTCTTGCATGAGTTAATGTTTCCACTTCTGCCCACTTGGTCACGTAGTCTGTACATACTAGGAGATATTCTTTTTCTCTGGGAGGAGGATCCACTGGACCGATAAAATCAATTCCCCATTTCTCAAATGGTTCTAAAATCAATTGAGGATGAGGGTACAGAGGCATCTCTGTTGAAAGAGTAGGCTGCCCAATTCGCTGACAAGCATCATAGTGTTTGACATATCTTTTTACTTGCTGATGAAGATGAGGCCAATAATATCCTGCTCCCAAGATTTTATGTACGGTTCTTTGAGCTGAGTGATGGCCTCCTCCTGGTTCATCATGACAAGCTCTGAGGATATCATAAGTTTCACCATTTGTCACACACCTGTGAAACACATGATCAGGGCCAAGTTTAAATAACATTCCATTAATCCATTTAAAAGATTTTTTTTTGATTAAACGTTTCTTTTCTTTTTGTGAAAAGTGCAGAGGAAACTTCTCTGTGGCGAAGTAATTGGCTATATTAGCAAACCACGGAGATTGTGCTGAAATAGCGAATAATTGTTCATCTGAAAAGTCATCTTCCACTGGTTCTTCTTCACCTGTAGTGTTGATTCTTGACAAGAAATCAGCAACCACATTAAACTTCCCTGGTTTGTCTATAATAGTAACATCAAATTCTTGTAATAGCAATAGCCATCTAATAACCCTACCTCTTACAATTGGTTTGTCAGTAAGATATCTAATCGCTGAATGGTTTGTATAGACAAATACCTTGTAGCCTGTTATGTAGTGTCTGAGTTTGTTGATTGCATAAATTACAGCTAAGAATTCCTTCTCATTTGTGTAATTTCTTTCAGCAGGTGTCATGTTTTTGCTAATATAATATATAATATACATGTTACCTTCATCCTTTTGTCCAAGAACTGTTCTTAGTGCTGTATTTGAAGCATCTGTGTATATATGGAATGGCTTAGTCTAATCTGGTCCTCTTAATATTAGAGCAATAACAAGTTTAGTTTTGATGGTCTCAAAGCCCTACTGGCAATTATCACTCCATTCAAATGTACTGTCTTTTGTAAGCAAGGCAAACATAGGGGAAGCTATTTGGCTAAACTTATCTATGAAGCCTCTGTAGTAACCAGCATGTCCCAAAAAACTCTTAACTTCAATTTGTGTTTGTGGAATGGATAAATCGGAAATTATTTCAACTTTCTTTGGATCAACTTGAATGCCTTTTGCAGAAATATGGTGTCCCAGGATTATTCCTTCATCCATCATCAACAAACATTTCTCATGGCTCAAGGATAACTGATGTTCTTCACATCTGATTAGTACTCTTTCCAAGTTGGTAAGAGCTTCATAAGTTCCACCATAAACGGTGAAATCACCCATATATACCTCAACACAATCATTTGTAAGGTCATAGAATACTGCCAGAACTGCTCTTTGGAAGGTTGCTGGAGCATTACAGAGTCCAAATAGAAGTACTCGGTAAGCAAAAGTTCTCCAAAGGCAGGTAAACGTGGTTTTATCTTGATTTTCAGCTGCTACCATTATTTGGTTATACCCACTAAACCCATCCTATCGAAAAATATTTTTTTCCTGCCAAGTTATCAATAACTTGATCAATGAAAGGTAAAGGAAAGTAATCTCTTAATGTTACTTTGTTCAGTTTTCGATAATCTACACATACTCTTAACTTTCTATTTTTCTTGGGCACAATTACCAGAGGTGAGACCCACTGGCTATCTGAGATGGGGTAAAGAAATCCAACTTCCAGCAACTTTTGAAATTCTGTTTTGACTATTTCCTTTAATGCTGGGTTTATTCTTCTTTGTGGTTGTCTGATCGATTTGACAGATTTTGTTTAAATGTGATGAGTGCATATACTGGGGTGAATTCCTTTCATGTCGGTATAATCCCAAGCAAAAGCCTTGGTATGTTTTTTCAATACTTCAAAGAGTTGATCTTCCTCTTCATTTGCTAACCAACTATTGATGTTCAATATCTTTCTAGGTAATACCATGATTGGTTTTGTACTTGGGTAGTTGGATTCTATTTGCTTAAACTCACTAATTAATGAGTTCAGAGGACACGGATGAGGAAGTAGCTTATGAAACATAGTTACATTATCAACAAACTCTTTTCCAGCAGGAATCAGTCTTGCTAATGAACAATGAAATGCATCTAAGAAATGAGTTTGCTGCTGTTCTGCCAATTTCCACACATTTTCCTGAATCAATCTATGGTCATATGATGAAGTACTAGCAGAAGTAGAAGTGGAGGTTTCAGAATTTTCTATTTGACCCAAGAATCATAAACTAAGGCAGTCCGTAGCTTTCGGAATGGCAGAGTTCGTAGTTTCTGGACTGGCAGAGTCTGTAGATTCTGGGTATAAGTCTCCAGTCAATTCTTCCAAGTGTTTTTTAATTGTGATCATGGCTAAGGAGGAAATGTTTAATGTGTTGTCTGATTCATCCACCCAAAGTTCTTGTATGCAATTTGTTGATGGTTTTGCAGGAGGATACAAGGAGATGCATTTGGATTTTAACCCATTAGAAATGGTCATGTCTCCTGACTTGCAATCAATCAATGTTGCTACAGTAGCCAACCATGGTCTACCTAGGATTATATGATATCCTAGGTTCTTTGTTTTGGGTTGCAGGACCATGGAATCTATTGGATATTCCCAGGATTCTATTAACACTTCAACATTTTCTATAGTTCCCTGTGGTTTCGTTACCGACTGGTTCGCCATTTGAAGAATGGTAGTTGTAGATTGCATTTTCATAAGAGATAATGCATGGAGAGTATCAGTTGTCATGACATTGATTGCTGCTCCCAAATCTACCAAGACATTAAGAATTTCTTTTCCTCCGATTGTAACTGTGATCACTGGGCTTCTCGGATCTGCATATTTTGGAACTAATAGTTTTTCTGCTAATAAATCAACAACTTTTCCATCAACATGAATGGTTCTTGGATATTTTGCTTTTCTCTTAGGTGTCTTAATACAAAGGTTTTTGATGATCTTATTTAATTCAGGTATATCCCTAATAGCTTGTAGAAGGGGTTACTTCAATATTGATCTTTTGCAACTCATGGACCAAGTTTGAGTCTGATTTAATATCAGTTTCTCTTAATCTTTCAGGAAAAGGAACTACTGGTGTAGTAGTGTTTTCTTTGTTTACTTCAGCGCTCTTTTTGATTTCAGCTTCTCCAGTGCTTTTTTGAGATGATTCTATTTTTTCGTTTTCATCAGGTATCTCAGAAATGAGAACTGGAGGTTTTTGTATGGTTTTCCCTGATCTCAAGTGTATGTCTGAACACTCAATAGCTCCAACATTGATTGTTTCTTTCTGTTCATTAACATAAACAGGTGTTGGTTTGTTTTTCGGATTTGCTATTGGTTGTGCAGGCATTGAGGGCTGATTGATTTGTCCTTGTTGTTGAATAATTGGGGGTGGCATAATGGTTTGCTGTTGAAGTGGTCTTCTTGGTTGGGTGAATTGTGACTGTGGGTTCCACTGCTGATTCCATTGTTGATATAGCTGTAGTATCCATTGCTGCTGTGGTACCAATTGTTGCTGTGGCTGTGGCACTATCCATGGAGGTGTTGGCATCCACTCTTGTCCTGCCCATGGATTTTGAATTAATTGATTTTGGGGTTGATTCCAAAATGGTGAAGGAACTGAAATATTCCATGGTGTCATCCATGGATTAACTGGATTTCTTGCATTAAACGGTCCTTGACCCTGGTTTTGTAGGGCAAAGTTTTGTCTCTGAATATAGTTTACTTCTTCAGTGGACTGGACTTGTGTTTTGATTTGATTCTTTAAAACAGGCAGAAGGGTGCAATATTTGGTATCGTGATCTGTTGCATCACAGATCCCACATGATGAAATATTGGTTCTATCTAGGAGGCAATCTCTAAGGGCGTGTTTCTGTGTGCACTTATGACAATAGATTGCTAATGGTTCTGTTGCATTTGCTTTAGCTTGAAGGCCATCTAAAGTACTGTTTAGTGTAACTAGGAGATCTGTCTTTAGATTAACAATTTTTTTTATTAATTTACCCACTTCATTAGATTTCTCCAACTTTCCTTTCCTAATTCTAGGTTTCGTTTGAGAGTAATTGGTACAAAGCTCAGAAATCTGATCGAAAGCCAACTTATTTATATCTCCTCTGCCATCAGATTTAAGGCATCTGTAGTGTCTTCACCCAACCCTTTCAAGAAAACCAATTTCTAAACGTCTTTAGTGAGTGGGTAATTGCTTCTTTTATGAGTGAACATGAATCTATCGAAATAATCCTCTAAAGATTCATCCTCATTCTGTTTGATTTTGAAAAAATCTTTTCTTTCTCGTACTCGGCAATAATCTTGATATTTGTTTAAGAACTCTATTTCCATGTCATCCCACGCTCTAATAGAATTGCCAAGTAAACCCATGAACCATCTCATAGCTGCATCTTTAAGTGTAGAGGGAAATATTTTTAATTTCTGGTTATCAGTTGTGTAATCATAGGTTTGACATAGCACCTTAAGTTCAAACAGGAATTGATCAGGGTCTTCTGTAGATTGTCCCCATAAATTTCGCAGATTAGCTGGTGAAATATTTTTCATGGGGGTTTGGTCATTAGAATCTACAACAATAGGAAAGGAAAAAGTCCTTCCTGGTTGTGCGAATTGTTGATTTTGTTGGAGAGCCATTTCTTCTTCTGATGATATTTCAAAGCCGGGATGATCTTCTCACTGAATGTTTGTGGTCTCAGTTATGGGTTGTTTCAAGTTCTCAGAATTTTCTTCAGCTATGGATCTTTGAAATGCTTCTTCTAAGTCTTTGGCAATCTCTAAATAATGTCTTCTTGCAAGAGATTGATCCCGAGGAATTTGTCCTATGGGGCTTGCGTGTGGCAATGACCTGGTTTCTATCCAAGTTTCAGAAGATTCTTGCAGATAGGTTTCACTTGTATCTTCTAGTGCACTACTCAGAGATGTTGAAGGAGTGTCCACTTGTGTTTTTGGTGGAAACTTTGGGATAAATCATCTTTTAGAATCTCTAGGACGGTTCATCAATTTATTGATTGTTTTGGGATTTTTATGATTTATGATTTTTTTTTTTTTACTCTAGATTAATAATGATTACCTCACTAACACTTTGTGTCCCGGCAACAGCACCAAAAATGACGAGTGTCGTCTAACTCCTCATTTAACCAATATTCAATTGGTGTCTTATCAGTCAGGGTCGATGTCCAAAGCTATCTGCAGTAAGGGATGGGATGGTAGATCTAGAAGTTTGCTTATGGGGGTGTTTGCTGATCCTATTCTAATTTTGACTAAACTACTTGATTCACGCTTTTGTTGAAAAAGAAAGAAATCAAATCAATCCACTCTTTTGCTGGAAATAAAAGATCACACTCTTATTTTATGTTTGCAGGGAAAGTAAATTCACACTTCTACTTACAAAAATAAATTTACTTCACACTTTTGTTGTAAAAGAAAACATACTTTGCGTAGAAAAGAAATAAAATAAGAAAATGCTCTTTTTAAACTATGAATTTGTTTTGATGTTTTTATAAATAAATGCAAATAGTAACAAGATTCTAACTAATAAAACAGAACATAAATACGGTACACAGTTCTTGGTTCCAAGGAGAGTGGGCCCTTGCTCCTCTCGGACTCAGAAACAAAGATTAATCAGTGATAGAAACTTGAAGTGTTAATTCATAGAAATGAAATAATTACAATCTGATTGAAACTTGTAAGCTTGAATAATATCTGATTCTTGATTCTCTATTTTTTTATATCTTCTATTCTTTTTTTTTTAATAGTCGAATGTCTTACATTTTATACTAATACAATTAACTCAAAATAGGATGCAAAGAAATAGGATTCTTTGTTCGATCCATTCATCCAAAGATAGGAGATTGGATTTCCAAGAGATCCAATTATTCCGATGAAATAATATACTATCCAATAATAGCCCTAAACTCTGATTATATACAAATCTATCAAAAGCAAGTATTTCAAAACAGCAGGCAGTTATTTTCCTTATTTGATTCCAGCTAGAATGGTTCTTTCTTATCCTATCTGGTCTCCAGCTTCCTGATGTCCTTACAGGATTCTCGGTATTGACCCTGCGGAGTCCGTAGAAACGAGCATGTGGAATCCGTAGAAATAAGTCTGCGGAGTTCATAGAAACAATACTGCAGAATCCGTAGAAACAAGCCTGCAGAGTCCGTAGTTCTGCTAGATGGAGATCAAAATGGAATGTTCACTATACATCGCCTGTGTCTTCTTCCTGAGCATTCTTCATACAAAAGATCATTAAAACATGCTATGTATTAGACATTAATGACAAAGTAAAGATTCAGTCTTTGGTTTAATATAAACAAGATAAATATCTATTTTTCATGTAATAGCTATCTAAGAATCTAAGATTTGTATAAGATAATATTCTTCGAGAGATGATTTGAAGGAAATAATATGTCAATAATGAGCCATATTTTGAGCTCATCAGTGCAAAGGTACTCCACCTATGAGAAGGAATTGTATGCTATTGTGCAAGCAATTAAGCAATGGTGACACTACATTCTCGAGGAGACAATTGTTCATTCGGAAGATAAACCACTTCAGTTCTTGCAGTCGCATAACAAGTTGGAAAATGCGCGCCACATGAAATGGATGACTTACTTGCAACAATTCCATCTCGTCACTAGCCTCGCGCAAGGTAACCAAGTTCAGGAGTTCTATCTGTTTGACCAACTTCTCTACAAGATCGGACATCTCTGTGTTCCCTCTAGTGCACCTCACCAACGACTCATCTGGGAGGCACACTACGTCAAGATCTCGGGACACTTTGGCGTGACAAAGACTCTAGCTGCATTGTAGTCGCACTTCTATTGGCCACATGCGCACAGACGTGGAGCACCACATCAAGTCTTGCATTCCTTGTTGCATCGTCAAGCCCACAAATAGGAAGTTGGGAATTTACACACCTCTACTGGTTCCATCCAGACCATGGGAATCTATCAACATGGATTTCTTGACTAGATTGCTTGCGACGAGACGACAACATGACGCTGTGTTCTTGTAGTGGATCGGTTTTCCAAGATGGCCATCATGGTCGCATGTAAAAAATACATTGACATAGATGGCACTGTGCAGACATTCTTCAACCATGTTTGGGTTTATTTTGGGTTACCTACATCCATTGTCTCTGACCATGATCCACGTTTTGTGAGTCATTTTTGGCAAGCATTGTGGGAACTGATGGGTACGTAGCTGGATCGGTCGACGACTTTTCATCCTTAGATGGATGGGCAAACCGAAGTGGTCAAGTGCACACTTGTTGATCTTCACCAAATGTACAATCGTGGACAAGCTCGTACTTAGGATGGCAATATCTTGTACATTCAACATGCCTACAATAGGGCTCTTCACAGCTTTACGAGCCATAGTCCATTCTAAACATGTCTTGGGTTTCAACCTTCGGCACCTCTAGACATCTCCTACCATGCACCATCAGGTAATGAGTCACGCGCACAGGAATGGGAAGCAGACAAAGCGGAGAAGATTCTATGCCACATCCAGTCTGTTCACTAGCAGGGTCAGCAAATTCTCTCTCGCACTCAAGCTAAGTACAAGGAGCGCCATGACGCACATCGCACACCTTATGCATTTTGAGTTGGTGATAAGTTTGGTTGCAATTTCGGAAGGAGCGCTTCTAAGGTCCACACTGGAAGATCAAGCCTCTGTGCTATGGTCCTTACACCATTTTGCGTGCAACTGGTGAGAACACCTTCATTCTTGATCTGCCTCAGTACTTGGGCATGCACCCAATCTTCAACGTGGAACTTCTCAAGTCTTACACTCCGCTGCTTCTTAAGCCAACAATGACACAACATCCTTATGATTTGGACCCTGAAGACTTGCGTCTCGTAGAAAAGGCCCAGATCATCGAAGTGACAGACACACGCACCCGCCATGGCACACATCAACTTTTTCCAGTGGTCAAGGTTGGGCAATATGCCGATCAAGCCAAGTGGTACACTTCATAGCAACTTTAGGTGTAGTTTTTGCAACTGCGTATCGACGCAATAGAGATCATTGCTCTTCAAGAAAGGGTGTATGATCCGTGCGCAGTCCTCGTGCAATCGAGCTTACTCCTCGTTCACTCTACTATGCAGGGTGCGCACCTCTCACCTAATCTTGTGCACTCTTTGTCCAAAGTTTGCTCACAGTCCCGTGCATTGCACTCACTGACTTTTGCTCTCTTCGCAACTCACATCCTTGCGTGCCTCATAGTTCTGCACTACAACTCGTCGACTTGTGCATGACAAATTTTGTGCCAACTTGTCGACTTCTGCGCTCTTCACAGCTCACAACCTCATGCGCCTCACAGTTCTATGTTGCAGCTCGCCGACTCGCACACCACACAAGTTTTGTGCCAACTCGTTGACTTCTGTGTTCTTCGCAGCTCACAACCCCACGTGCCTCACAGTTTCGCACTGAAGCTCACCGACTTGCACACCACAGAAGTTCTGCACCAACTCGTCTTCTATGCTCTTTATAGCTCGCAACCTTGTGCACCTCGCAGTTCCGCGTTGCAGCTTGCCGGCTCGTGCACCACACAAGTTCCGTGCTAGCTTGTCGAATTTTGTGCTCTTCGCAGTTCAGAGCCCCGTGCACCTTGCAGTTCTGCGTTGCAACTCGTCGACTAGAGCACTGCACAAGTTCTGCCCTAGCTCGTTGACTTTTGCGCCCTTCGCAGCTTGCAGTCCCGCACGCCTCATAGTCCCATGCCGTAGCTCACAACCCCGCGCGCCTAGCCGACTCTTGGACTCCACAACACATTCGCGTGTCGCCTTACCTTGGCCATGTGCTTCAAGGGGTTCACCAACCGTCATCCAGCTTGGAAGATGAACTGATGCAACTGTCTTCTTGGTAACTGACAACGGTTGTAACCGCTCTTGTATTCTAATTGTATAAGTACATAACATGCACATCTGGCCGAAGGTTAATGCTGCATACAGTCATAGCACAAATAGCATGCTTTGCGTATCTACTCTGTAAAACATGCACTGTAGTACATTGTACCAGCTTTTCCTATTATCTTTTAATGAATAAAAGTTGCATTTCCTTCAAGTAAGACTTCCGTTCCATTGAATGTGTTTAGTTATTTCTTTCTGCCCATTCATTTTGCACAACCAAAATTCGGTTGTTTCCTGCATGCTTAGTTCTGGGCCTCGTGGTGCGGATCAGTAGGTGCTGATCTTATTCCCAGCCCAATAATTCTATAAGAACCCCTTCAGGAAACCCCTGAAAATGGCAATTTTTATTTTCTTTTTTCTTTTTCTTTTTGTGTGAATTAAATTAGGCCGTATTCTATCACTCTATATATAATATTCAGTCATTTAGAATAGCAGTACATGTAGGCACATGATAACCCAACTGTCAGCCATCCTCCTAGCGTCCTTTCCTCTCCCTTGGCGTCTTTCTCCTATCTACCTCCTCCTTGGCAACTTTCTCTTAGTGTCCTCCTAATCTCAACGTGTCATTTTGAGGAAGGTGTCCTCCTTTTATAGGTAAATTCTCAGCTGTAATCATTAAATGCATTCAAAAAGGATGGTGCAGCTGATGGCAGGTCTAACATTAATGCTTTTAGTTGAAAATTTGTGGCTGGGCAGAATTTTTATTGTATACAAATTCTTGGTATTAATGAGGGTGCAACCCATGTGAGAGAGACTTTAAAAAAAATTCTAACTTCGTTAGTTGTAGTCGGCTAGAACGGCTGTTCTTTTTCGACTTAATTAATTATTTTAGCCGTAAAATACAATGCAGTTAAATACTTAAATTTATTTTAAATGTTTCCTTTATGAGATGTATAAATATTTGTTTGGTAAAATTATAGTGTAATTATAGGGCAAAATGTATTATAAATATTTCTTTTTGGAGGACAGGATAGTGTAAAATTTTAGCTTACTAATTACAATTTACATTTTACCAACTTTAATAAATATTATTAACATTGGCGACTTAAACACGTGGTTTGGCTACGATAGTTATTTCGAAGCTACAAAAAGAACAAGCATCTATCATGGCTGGTACCTAATCTCATAATGCAAAATCTTAGTGACTATAGACAAATGCTGTGAAATTGACATATGGACAAGATTAAGGGTTTGCGACCAAGGTAAGTCATAGAGTGTCTTTTATAAAAGGAAACACTCGTGTTAACTTTTGTTGCAAAAGAAGAGAAGTCATTATATGCTGTCACAAAAATGTTTTCCCACATTTAACTTCTCCTACTTGAAAGGATTGATAGGGGTGAGGACGAGAAGGTTAATAGTGTGTGACACTTGACGCTTGTTGTTTAACAACACTAATTTACAAAATACATGACTGAAAAGGAAATAACCCAATTGAATTGCCTACCCATCTCTAAGGGTATGCAAAGTTCACTGTCAATAATTTTTAACCTGCATCCAACACATTCTTTTTTTTGTCCTCTGATACCAAATCTATCCATCTCTCCTCTATGATCCCCTCCCTCTTTTGTCTGTGCTGCAATCACACACTCAACAAAACCCGTTAAGTGGTTAACCCAAATTATTAATAAATCATTCCAATATATACATAAAATACATTTGTAAAATATAACAATGAATCCATTTAATGCTTAACATTATTTCATGCCATTACTATTTGATGCTGTTAAAAACAAATCAGTAGTTTCAAATCCACTTGTCATTAGTGTTCCTAAGAACACTTTTGCTTGATACATGTCAACGAAGCTATGCAATTCATTGTCATAAACACGTCAATTAACATTCAATCAAAAAATATTTATGTTAAAACACATCAATTTCATTTGATGTTCAAAAACATTTATATTTGATGTTAGTCCAAAACAACATAATATAATAAAGTACATTTAACTAAACATTCCTTTTGTTCAAAACAGAAATAATAGTTACTAAGGTTTCACTAAATAAGTCCATGTGGCACACCATGTCAACGACAAAACAAATTATTAGCCTATTAGCAAAAACGAGGTGTGATAGGTTCTACGTAATGGATAATTGGGTTTGTGAAATATATGGGACATTGTATATGTCCTCTTATACCCTTTTTATCTCACCAAGTTCATGGGTAGTAATTCAGTAATCGTGCTATTGGGATCCGCATATGCCAACAAGCACGCCTCTGGTTGATGCTAATTCTGTACAGGAACATAGTGACCTTTCCCCCATCCATGAAATTTCCCAAGAACTGGTTGAGGTTCCATCCCCAAGTTCCCAACTCAAGAGTTTGCCTATAGGGTCTCTTCAGGACTTTATGAAATTTTATATATGCATACCTTTTGGGAGGGTTTCTGCTGTGAAGATGTGTGCTAGGGCCATGTTGTGCAGCTATGGCTGTGAGCTCTCAACTATCCTTGTTTTTCTTTTTACTAAGATGCAATGGGTTTGGATGTATAGATCATAGTTTCACTAGCACTGGAAAGGTGAATTTTATATTTTGTCGCTATGTCTTGTTTGATGTCAAATAAGCTTCATTTCTATTGAGATTTCTATTTGACATGTATGACTGCTTTTTATCAAAATGATTATCCCTGCCCTTTATTTCGTTTAAGCTAAAGTTTACATTGATGTGAAAATGCGAATCTTTGAGTCTGTTGAGGTACAGGAGCCAAGCAGTATTTTGAAATATATGGGCATAGTGTGGGTGAAAAATGATCTCAATTTTTTTAACTGTCCATTTATTTGATTGCATGTGTATTACACATTTTCTATCCTTTATACGGTGCTTCAGCAGGTTGGCATGTTGATATGGTACTCAAATTACGTTTTTGTATGCTGTCCCCATGGCATTCTCCCCTATTTCATTCTTGTGCTTCTCTGGATTGAATGAAAGCTTTGTAGATAATATGCGATTCTGGCTTGGCTTTTACTAACTTTACTCTGTAGATAGTGGCGATTAATACAGAAGTGCTTCATGAATTAGAGAGAGAAACCAGTTGTCTCAAATATAATGGGGAAATCAACATGAGAAAGGAGGAGCTTTGCATGCTAAGGCGGGATCCTGAAAATGAACTCTCTGATTTGCGCTATTGTATGGAGCTAAAATTGGATCGCAATAGTACTGTAAAAGGACCATTTGAGCACTTTGCACAGTACTTTAATTGGCTAAAATTGGATGTAGCCAATTCAGTGATTCCTGTAAGTTTATATGTATGTCTTTACATTTCGGATTGAATTTTTTGAAGTGATAACTTTTGAGTCAGACTCTGATGCTCTATATGTCAAATTGTTAATCAACAATATCATACATTATGCACTTGCATATTTTTGAATGACGCTTTCTTATTTAACTTAGTTAAAGAGAGAGATACAAGGGTTAAATTTTGTTTGCATGCATGTATATTTCCTGCATATCAAATTAGATCCTAAAGTATTCATGTCGCATAAATGACAGGGAGATGGTGTGGGACCATTAGGAGCTCAGCTGACTTTTGGAGTTAGTAGCAAGTATGTTTCTAAAAGAGGCAAACATGAAGCAGTGGAAGAACAATTGGCAAACACTGATGTTGTCATTATGCTTCTGAAAGAGATTTTTGGGTATATTGCAGTGGATTGCGACAATAACTACCAAAGTGCACAGTGCCCAAGAAATTACAGAAAGCTTCTCATAGATTCAGTTTTGGTAAACTCAAGGGATAGTGGTGCTTTGCTCCAATTGCTTTCACTACCTCCATTTGACAGTTTTATGGTATCTTCTAAATGGGCTCAATTTGACAATGTAATGGGATTCTGGCACGAGCTTATGTTTTATGGTCTTGAAAAGTCACAAGTTTGCCAATATTCATCTTTGGCTTCATTAAATGCCAAGGATGGAAACAGCCTTTGTGATATAACTTCGATTTTTCCATTGATGCTCACTAAAAGGTCAGGTCTTTGGCATCGACATTCTACAACCCGATGGTTGGTCAGTTCTCTCTCAAACTTGCATAGACTTGCTATACATGTCCAAATTACTATTCTTGAAGGAGCTAAGTTTTTTAGGGTGTGTCTTTCTAATGTTCTTGTCAAGGTTATCTTTATCTATTTTTAAATAAATAAATAGAAATGTGAGAATAAAATACGCAGTATACTTGAACTTTGATTTTCCACTAAATTGCTCAGATGGCATACATCTCACTCTTCCTTGTATGCTCTTTTTGACAACTTAAAAATAAAATATGTATAGCAAAGCATTACAGGCCAAAGCCTCAGATCCCAAAGGCCAACCAATCATAAATTTGTCACAATGACAATATGATATGCCTAAAGGTTATCTGGCTATTTGTAGAGATCAAACTTAAAAAAAAACTCCTACAATATAATAGCCTTATTTATTTAAAAAATGAGCTGCAAAAATATTAGAATGGGCTAGAACCAACTAGACAAAGAACTATGACACCGAAAGATAGTGCAACTAAATTGAAGCTTTAAATTAACATTTTAACTATATACCAAAAGATGAAAATAGGACTTGTAATAGGTGATCAAATCGTTTTGTTGGTTCAATGAATTGATAGAGAAAATTGTTTCTTGGATCCGTATATCCTACTTGTTTAGGGTGTCCATGTCAATTGGTCCTCATCTCTTCACAAAACCAAGTTTTCAGTTTTGCATCGATAATGCTCTCCTTGATGTTTTCCTGATCTTGTTGAAGAGCATTACCCTTTCTACCAACATGTGAACTCTTTTGCACTCCTTTTTAACAATACTATGCTATGAATATGATTTGTGGTGACCCCCTTTGACCATACCTTCTTTCGCTAGCATCTTGACTTAATAAATTGGCTTGGATGGACAGTTTTGGATAGAGTCCAAAACCCATCAAAACAACACTAAATCGATGTTCTTGTCAGCAGGCAATGCAAAACATTTTTCCTCGCTTTGGTAGAGCTTAGACCTAAGTTGCATGTAAATAAGTTGAGGTAGCAATATTGTAAGGTCTATTTTTTCGTCGTTGCATAGCACATCAAACATTATACCACCCCTTGATTTCGTGCAAGAAGCATGTTCGAGCAGCATCATGGACAACCATAGTTCCAACCTATCCGTAAGATCCTGAAAATATTTGAAACCAATGCCACAAATGTCAATGGCGACAATCATGGGTTGGCAATAAGGGCTATAGCACATATACCCAAAATCTTCCTATGAAATTCTCAGCGTGGTCATAGATTTCAATCCATTTGATTTGTCAAGGCCAGGCTAAGATCCGTATGTAATACAAGGAGCATAGAATTTGTGGATACAAATGGTTGTAACAATGCGCGGAGAGGATCTAGAGGGGCTAGGAATGGTAGGGGGGTTGGGAATTTGGAATAGGAGTACTAGAAGGATGATTGACAATGATACCAATAGTATTAGCATGTCAGTTTGTGCTTGTTTCAACCATAGGAGAGGAAAGTGGTTATATTTCGGTTTTTAGCTTTTGTTTATTATCTTCTTTTGACATTTGTGGACATTAAACTGCCATCTATTTGATAGGTTACATTCAAAGGTACACTTGGCTTGGAGATACATCATAGCGGGGATTCCTTGGAAGGTGCTATTTTAACCGACTCACCTCCCAGCTCATTAGTTTCTAAATAGATTGCATCACTCCATTCTTACCCAAGGTGTTTGCAAAAAGATCAATCTCCCCACCATTTTCTCATTTTTAGGGATTCAAGTCTTTATGAGGACCATGCCCTCCTTCAAGAGAGCCCAAAATATATCAGTTTTTTTAAAAACTTGTAAGGAAAGATGTTTAACATCTCATTTGCTATTTTGCAAGGTGCCCTTCAATTGAAAACTTGAAAAATATGGATGCTCAATCAATTCCAAGGCTTAAAACTAGAGGAAGATTTATAATTATAATTCCTGCTTAACATTGAGTCTATTTCTTTAGAATTTGAAAAAAATGCCGAATCTTGCATTAAACAATACTCCTCTAGCACATATGCCCCGCCAAAAATATATCTTTCCAAAAATCTCTCAAATGGGGTTTTTAGTTTTCTCGTTTTATGCATGTGGATGTGAAAATTATAGATATCAGCTTTGTGAGTTTTTTGAGATTTGCTGTGTTTTTGGGAACCTCGAACAAGTTTGCCAAGGCTTAAGGACTTTGGTCGTTCATTGTTGAGTCTTGGTGAGGTTTGTCTATTTGTCTCGTTTCCAAGGAAAGTTGAGATGTATCAACCTTTTTTTATTACTTGGGGCAATCATGTTATAGTGATTAAGAAAGAACAAAATTGTACGAAGGTCCATGGATGATGAAAGTAGGTCAATGGGATCCAAAAATTACAAGTTATAATAATTAGGTAGAGTGCTCACTCAAAGGAACAAGAACCAAAAATAATATATAAAACTAAATCAAATAAGAAATAAACTCTAATAAGAGTAGGGTAAACCCTAAACAAGTCAGTACATATGAAGCCATATTATAAAAAACAATCCTGTGAAAGGAAGGTCACCAACAAAAAGGATTGCCAATAGAGCCAAGAGAAGGGGGCGATTCAGAACAAGGGGCTAATCTGCATCAGAGTCAAGAGGAAAATAAGGGTCAACATCCTTGTCAATCATCAACAAAGGCTAGTATAAAGCCTGATGATGCCCTCATGAGAATGACTAGGACTAAGAGGGCACAACTAAACAATTCTAAGAGGAAGAAGGTTACATTCTAGTGCCTCTCCTAACATCCACAGCTGAGGATCCTCCAAAAGCAGAGGTAAAATTGTTGTGTGTCTGCTCATGTAGTCTGTACACTGCACATGGGAGCGTAGCTGGTCCTCCACGCTGAAGAGTAGTTGATCTTTTACATTGGGTGCAAGATTAAGAGGTCAAGGTGCATTGGTTGTTTCTCATGGTGGGGGGGGGGGGGGGACATAGTTTTACTCATCTATCAATCTGCAATAGTGACTGCAGTAAAAAAATTCCCTAATAGGCACTTTACACCTTCAACGGCTTAAATAGTTTAAAATAAGTAAGTAATCAATGTGGTGGTCTTGGAAGTCCCCTGCAGAGCATGATGTCTTAATGTATATGCCTCTTGAAGGTGAAAATCCAAACACCTTTGGTCTGAAAAAGAGGTGGCGAGGGACCCTCCTAAGTCTGGTGCACACAATGGTATCTACTTCAAAACTCATTACAGATAAGACACCGGAAAATAATGTACTTTGTATCATCCTCTTGGAAAGAGAAAATATGACATCTCCTATTGCCTTGCACAATATGGTGATCTATCTCAACTCGTAACTGGTGAGAGCGTACCCTCATCTGGCCAAGGGGAGCCTTAATGCCCTATGATCAGTTATGTTGAAGATAGTTGGGACTTAAAGCATACCATCTGCAATCTGTTAAAAATGCTCGGTATTTAAAGTCATCTTAGGGCTCAGAGGCTGTGGGTCTGTGTGTGAGTAAACTATAATTTTTATTCCGGAGTCTGCCATACACTACTATACCTTGCTTTTTTCATGGAAAACAATGCATTAGCAGCTAAATAAGAGTGTATATCGAACCAAGGTCCTAGAAGCGTTTTATCGTGATCAAATTTCCAATTCCTCTCCTTGTTGGGAGGACTATCAAGATAAATTTAGGGTCCTTGGGCCTCATAGATGGCTTCCTGGCGTTTTGACTAATCCTAAGGTGGAGAGCTTTCTTTATGATCAAAATAATTGTTTCCTTCAGATTTTTTTCATTATTATTATTGGAGACAGATTTTTCTAATTCTAGGATACAACATTTCTCTTATAAATTAATTGAATACTTTGTTGCCTTTCTCTATGGTCCATCATTGTAAGAATTTGACTAGCAACCTCCATCAAGAATTTATGCAATAATATCATTTGTAGAAAACCATTACCTGTACTTCTTCAAGGGAACATGTCCATCTCTTCTTCATTGTTTGAGGCATTATTCCAACACAGTGGATATCACCTTTCTTCTCATTCCTTCCAGAACAAGGGAATTTTTGTGTTTAATTTTAATTCCATCTTCACGTTTCTTCTTATGACTATCTGAACTTTGCGTGTTGTCATTTCCTAGGAATAAGTATCTCCCACATTTGCTTCAAAGGTGGAAAAGATACTATATGCTGAGCAGTTCCACTTTCCATTCTAAATAAGGATGGGCCTATCAACTATTCACATTTGGCACAATAGGCATAGTTGATTAAAAAAGAAAGATATGTGCCTTAATAAACAGAGGTTATCCTATTTCCTATAGTATTAGGTATACAATCTCAAGAAATTAACATGCACACGTGCTTAAAGATGATGTTCAAGTTCTGTAAGGAAGTTCACCTCTACATTCTTGGATTTTGATTCTACCATCCGCTTATTATTATGTGCTGCACTTATATGCTACCAATCCGTATGTAATTTGCACATGGTTAGCATGCATCTGCTAACACAAAGTCTAAGTTTCATGGATATTGATACACGTGTGGTGTCCAATACAGATGTGGGAAATTTTAGAAAACCTTGTTTACTGTGTGGGTGGGTTATGGTATATAACAACAAATGAAAGAATATATATGTGAAAAAATATCATAATAAGTTAAAATGTAGAAAACTCAACAAAAATTCGTAACGAAGAAGCCTCCAAATATGTGCACAAACCTGTTCTGTGAGAAGAGCGGTGTATTTACCTCTCTTTGAAATGGATAGTTGTTTATTTTTTTTTCATTTATGTTTTATTGAGTATTGTTTTTTTCCTTTGCTTATGTTTTAAAAGGATATGTCTCTGGTTTCATGAGTTGCATGCAAAAGATCTCTTGATTTGCTCGAGCCATATCTGGACATGGATTCGTATCTGAGCCATAATTGGGGCAGATACAAGGGAAATCATATCTGTACTGTATTGGTTTACTGATATAGTGCTTATTTAGAAGGGGTGTAAGGTGTATCCACTAAAAAATAGATAGATATTTAATATTTATTCTACTAGCATCAAATGATATTGAAAGAAAAAATAGATCAAGAAGGCTTTTTCCCCATGCAAAAGATGAGACCAAGATATGATAAAGAAGCAGAGATACCAAAAGGATTGAATATACATGGAAAATAATGATAAAACTTGTCTAAATTATCTGAATTAAGATTCTAAAGCACTAATCGAGGATCTCATGGAAATAAATGTTCTTGAAATAATTCTAGGGAAAAGATGTTCAAAGGTGTTTTATGTCCCTTTCTTGGCAGTTTTTCTTTTATCAACGTTGGGCATTGTCATCTGCTAGGAATTGATATTCCCAGACTAAGTTTTGAAAATCAGAACACCACTATTTTAATTGCTTTATTGGAAAGAGAGAGGTTTGGAGCACCTAAGTCTGGGAAATAGCGTCATTAACAATCAGTAAATGCAGCTGCCATATTAAGAATACTTACTTGACTGAATCATTTTGGCATATTCATTAGCTTTCTAAACGGTTCTTATGATTATAAATTTATAAGTATCATTTTGGGTAATCTATACGGGAGGGATGTGGTTGCCTTAGAAGTCTTGTAGCTGTAGTGTGTATTATATGAACAAGGTTTGTTTTTTTGCAAATTCTATATTGAAGTAATTAGTTATGTTTATTGTCTCATTTTAAATACGAGAGTTATCACACATTCTGCATCATAGTTATAAGAAGCTTAACAACATGATCAACTCCAAATTCAAGTTTTTCGGGTATGGGAGCTGTTTCATAAGTCCAAATGTACTGTTCTAACTCGTGAGAAGAAGCAAATTGGATTTAATGCAATGATATATTTTTTTCACCCAGAAATAATTTAGTAGCAAGTTTTTATCTGAAGATTTTTTTTTTTCAGAAGCATTCACATTTAACCTTTTCCATCATTATATACTGTTTATTGGTGTATGGACGTTCTGTTTGTTTCTCTTGATTGAAAGCTAAAGGGTATGTATATTTCAAAGTTTTCTGCAATCAATCATGGAGGATTGTGTCATAACATGCAATTACTATTCGGGGAATTTTCTGAACTTTGGAGGGCATACATTCTTATAGTTTAGGTCTGTTGATTTCTGTTTCTTTGAAACTTTGCTAGTTTTAATTTACACTTATTCTCTGATCATGTTTTCTATTTCTTATCATACTTGTGTTGAACATGTTTACCTTTTTACTGCACAAATCTGTATATAGAATCTTGATGTTTTAATCTGAATGTACATGTGTTTCAATCCGAACGTACATCCAGACCAAGCAGTTTAGCTTGTTGTTGAATTGTGAGGAAAGGCAAGGTCTGTTTATCACTTACTGTGAAATAGGCTCCCAGGAGCCACATTCAGAAAATGCATATATGCTAGAATCAGCCAAGTCAGACTCCCCATCTGAGGTGCCTCAAGACTGCAATACAGATCCCCCTGCAGAGTTAGAAATGATTGATCTACAGCGTATGCTAATTGGAAAAGGTGCTCATCGTCATCTGAGCTCATTCATGAAATTTAAATACCACCGGAAACCTTCTAGTGCACTGCATCCTCATTTTTGTGAAATAGTTATGATGGAGAGGCTTCAATCTGGTGTATTTGTTGATCCTTTTGAATTACAGCGCCTTGTAAATCATGGTGGTGAGTATCATGTTTTAGAGACATATGCTTATAGTGCATGTTTATTTCTTAAGAGCAATTTGAAATATGAAAGACTTCACTTTACTTACTTTTGAGGGATATACTAATACTTAAATCATTGCCGAACCTCCAATTTCTTTTGTTTCATTTCGTTGATCTATAAGTGTACTATAGTTTCAAATAGTTTTTGCATTGTGTGGTATCCAAAGTTACAACCCTCTTTTTCTCAAACATTAGTAATTCGGGTGATGGTTGAATTATGTCATTCAACAAAGGGGACCATGATAATGCTTACATATTCTTCCTAGCAATATTTAATTCATATGACATATATTTGAAATTGCAAGTTGAAAGTGGCTTTGCAAGTGCCATAAATAATGGACTCTTATTATGCATTAGGATAATGAATCTTATGGAATCGATCCCAATTTCACAATTACTGTATAAAGAGAGTGACAACTGTCATGATAACAAATGGAAAGTCTATTCTATTAAGTCCAAAGGTTGTTGCAAAATATAACTTAGTCATGATGACAAACAGCAAGTCTATAGTATTAAGTCCAAAGGTTGTTTAGGCATTGAAGTATTTATTTTATGCAAAATATTGAAGTGCTTGTAATGCTGCCTTAACATGATCAAACGAATACCCATTGACTTGAGTTTGACTCAGTTTCCTAAGTGTTTTGCTTATGGCTAATAAAGGCATACTTATTCCTCACTCATCATGCCCTTCCATCTATAGCCATGATTAATCCATTATTGTGCTTTTCACAAGGCAAATGCCAGATGGAAGTATTAGTTGTAGCATGGATTTCAAAGAGGATCAATTCAAACATTAGTCATGAAAACTCACAAAAGAATGCATAAGAATTGACAATCTAAGCCAAACTATTCGTGCGGGGGTTGCTAATGATAACAAGATACAAATGACAGAAAACAATCAACCATTACCTCCCAAATGACTCCATTACTCAAAAGCGGCTCCAAGTGTGTTCTTTCCTTGATCTACAGCTCTAGTCTTTGTCAACAATGGCTTCTTTGCTCCTCCATTGCATCAAGAACTTTATGCATAACCTAGGCTTAATAGAAGAAATCTCTTATCTAGCCTATCAAAAGAAGCTCACCTAAATGCAAATAACACAATAATCAAAACACAAATGACTTGTGGAGAGATTTTAGCATTATAAGTTTACACAATTAAGCTTAAGAAATGGTGTGAGAGGCCTCTTATTTATAGATTTTTGCAATTGATCAGAATGAACTGTGACCGTCCATCTTGAGATCAAGATGTGTGGCCAATAATCCATTCAATTTTGGAGGCTAAAATCAATAAATGCCCTCATAATGATTTGAGGGGAAGGGGCATTAATCAGGGATGGATGCTCATAATTCAGATATTTTATGCATTTATGGCTTGTGGATGTCACCTCATTGATCATGTCATTAGGTGATGCAATTAATAGGAACCGGTTTCCAAAAATAAATATTCAATAACTTCTATGGAAAACCACTTAAACTCTTGATTTGAATTAATTAGTTTTAAACAAGATTAATCTATATTTCTGCAATTCTTTGAAAATTGACCTTCAATTAATCAAAATGGTCAGAAAATCATATTATTGGATTGTAATTTGACTTGGGAAGAATTGAAAGGCGATGTTAGATGCGTTGAAACCGTATTCCCATTTAGGATATTGCCAACAAAAAATAACAAAGTTATGTGGCATGTACTAACGAATTAGAAGTAAAGAGTTATCCGGAGCACAAAAAGGCGAAATTGTCATTTTGACTCGAAATGAATTGATCAAAGTTAGGAATCATATAAAATGCATTGCCCCAATTAGGGATACATTGGCCTAAATCGACACTTGTAAACGACAAGTTCGCACCATTTAGCGTGTTTTAGTGATTTTGACATAAAATGTGCAATTGAGTGCAATTCGAGTAAGATTGACAATTTCAACACAAATGATGTTAGGAATTGGATGTTTACATTTTGCCTCTGTTTGAGAAGGCGTAGCGAGACATTCAAAGGAAACATCTTTTCAAAGAAAAGAGTTGTCAAGAAAAAATTGGAAATGATCCATGGTGCCCCCTCGAGAGGATATACTAGGATGAAAGAGAAGAATGGACTCTCGAAAATAGAGGGAAAATGGGAGATTAACTTGTGGAATAGATCACATCCATACGAGCTAATGCTTGCACACATGGTTACCATCAATGATCAAAATATAATTTAGAGGTATAATGGGCCCCAAAGATGGGGGGAATGGGAAGGATTCAATCCAAACATATAAGCGACACACTTTGTATGCACCCAATTTGAGAGTATAAGCTGTGCGCTTACGGTATTGATCAATCCCGAGACAAGTTGCACACTAAAACATTGCCATCGTGGGCAAAAGTGTGGAGAGCTTGGAATTAGAGGAAAAGGAGAACGTAGTCCCCAAAAGATGATAATAAGAAGTGCTCTAGTAGAGCAGATTTGAGCAGCCCACTGACATTCTAAAGTCCAATGATGACTTATTCATAGTGATATCTATGCATAACTCTTGTCCTTGTATCATCATTCACCCAGCTATGAGCAGCCCACTGACAATCGTTGTCATTGACCGTTACACACTGTTCCTTGAGCTATTTACCTCAACACACATTCCTCACCTTCAATGGGTTCTACCAAGTTCGTGCACCTTGTCCGCACCACATGGCACATACCATTCACCTTTTTGGATTCATGGGAAGAATTCATCTTTTTCCATACCGTCTATTGGGATATCTTGATTAGTGACGGTATTGTCACTTGCACAACAATAAAGAAGAAATGCACCTCCACTTATGCCTCTTGGGCTTCCACAGCCCTAACCTTAATTCTAGCCATCTAGAATGGTCTTGAATCTGCTCATAATTATATATATATAACCTTTCCGATTCATTCGGGGACAGCTCTTATCACTTAGGATCTTTGAACTTCTACAACTCTCAGCATCTATTAGCACCTCCATCAGCGACAACTCTCTTCTGTCATTAACACATCAATTTTTCAGTCATATCACTACTATCATAGTCCAATTGTTTATCTTACTTTAGATAAACTATCAATTTTCGCCTTACCTTAGGAAAGCATCATCATCATCATGATCACCATCATCTCATTGGTCTTCTTTCTTGATTGCTTTTGGACATGTTGGCCATTTTTGGCCCACATACTAAAGCTCTTGCATGGTTTGATGAAGCAGTGGATCAAAGGCTTGAGAGAGGATCCAAGCAAGGTTTTCTAAGGACCCAACAACAGTGTTCAAGGATAAGCCTGCAAGCCAAAAGCTAGGTGCAAAATCTTTTATTCAGCTAAGTCTTTACTTGTTCATTCTTTCGGACTTTGCGGGAACTAAGTGTTTCCTTTCTTTCAGGACCTTTTTTGGCTAAGTGTTGAATTCTTTCGGACAAGTTGTCCGAGCCAAAGTTTCCGAAGGGATATTTCTTTCAGACAAAATGTCCGAAGCAAAAGACAAAGACCTTTCTTTTGGAAAAATTGTCCGAGACAATTTTCCTGAAGGGTAACTCTTCAATGAAATGATCCTTTTCAAATTTCCCGAAAGAATTTTCTATACACTTTTCTCGAAGGGTACTTTTCTCAGGGAAACGGTCCACTTTAAGTTCTCCGAAGGGCACTTTTCTTTCAGACAGGGCACTTTTCAAAAGTTCCGAAGGATATCTTTTTGAAGCGAAGTGACCAAGACAATTTCTTCGAAGGGTTCTTTTTTTAAGAAATGGTCCTTTGTGAAAGTTTTGAAAAGTTCTTTTGGAAGAAAAGGTGCCCTTAGTTTTTTTGAATGGTCTAGTTCAAAATTCTGAAGGAATTGGTCTTTCGGGAAAAGGTTCTGAAGAAATGGTCTTTTGAAAATCCCTGAAAGTATTTTTCTCAAGGGAAATGACCATCTTCAAGAAATCCGAAGGAATTCCTTCGGGAAGAAGTGCCGAAACCAAAAAGCCGAAGGCCATTTGCATTTTTCCAAAGGGCACTTCCAAAGGCAAAAGGGTTCTTTACATAAAATCCGAAGGGTAATTTCCTTTCGGAAAAAGTCCATTGCAAAAAACCCGAAAGGTCACTTTCTTTTCAGAAATGGAACTTTTCAACTTTTTTGAAAGGTCATTTCAAAGTTCTGAAGACCATTTCACCATTTTCGAAGAGTCCATTTTATTTTTTCCGAAGGGACTTTTGCAAAAACTCCGAGGGGCACTTCTCGAAAAAAGGGTCACTTTCAAGAAGATCGAAGGGTAGCTTCTTTTAGGAAAGGGCATTTTCATAAAGTCGAGGGGCATTTTCATAAAGTCCAAAGACATGAATTCCTTCGGACAAATTGTCCGAGGGAAAGTGATGAAAAGTCCGAAAAAATTCCTCCGAATGAAAAGCTCAAAGAAAATGGCCAAAGAACAAGAAAAGCTCGAAAGAATTATTGTCAAAACAAATGGTCCGAAGAAATAAGTTCGGGAAAATAGTCCAAATGAAAGTCTGAAAGAATTAATGACGGGCCCGCAAACGTCAAGTTTGGGCCCCTGCAAGTAGCCATTGCCTTTGGTCAAGTTTTAAAAAAAAAGTTCATCAAGATTGCCGCGAGCTTGACACTTGTCAAGATCTAGCAAGGAGATCAACGGACGAGAAAAGGCCAAGTTTTCAAAAGGATCCTAGTGGGATTTCGATAGCCAATCAGCAGAAAAGGACGAGGATTTCTCCTTTCAACTCTGATGATGTGGTCTACAACTCGCAATCAGAACATATAAAGTGGTCAAACTAAGAATAGATGCGTCCAAGTGGAGCAACAAACATGCAAAGTGAAGAAGCATGCCAAGTTTTAAATGCAAAAGATCAAATCATTTACACTTGGCGGGGACATGCAGCTACCCACGACATGGCTCTCTCAGCTCCAATCAAGAGAGACTTGAATGCACAAGAGGCTCGAGGAGATTTGCGGTGATCTTGGATGACTCATCTAATGGTCAAGGCAACTAGTTGCAAGGACGATAGTGGTGGTTGCAACTATTTATGAACCCCCCCTCCGTTTTCTCACGCAAGCCCTTTCTTTCTCTCTTCCCTTTCTCTATATATATCTCATGTTTTTTCATTTTAAGGGGTTCTCAGTTTTTTAGACTTTTCTTTTCCTCTCGGAGACGGGACACTCTTAGAGATATTGCAAAATATGCTCAGCTTGATTAGGCTCGACCCTATCAAGCATTTGTAAGAACTACCTCTTGATGCAATAAAGGATTTTCTTTGCTTATCTCTTGCCTTGGATTTGTGTCTATTGAGTTGCACACTATGGCATTGTGTGAAGGATAATCTTCCTCGTCCATGGTCCTCCTTTCTGACCTTGTTTAGGGAGTTATTCAACGTTGTTTGCAGGCCTGGTTGAGTGCTCTTTCTGCCATTGATGTGAACTTTCAGTGAGTCTTAGAACTCCTCTTGGTTTGCATTCATTGCTTCCTGAACCTCCTCCAAGAAATATTAATGCAACCAGCTTGATCTTGAGATTGTGTAAGTCAGTATTGTCCTCTGTAGAACTAGTGTGAGTTCAAGCTTATGGGAGTTTCCCATTTTATTTTGGTGCATCGCCTGGTTAGCTTTCTTAGGAGCCCTTATCCCCCTCTCTACCTCTTTTTCAAGCATAAACATTAGTTTAGGTGATCTACCAAAAGGAAGCCAGCCTTCTCCGAAGGTTCAACCTCACTACAGGATACCCACAGCCTGAGGTTGCTCCAATATTGTAGCTGGGAGTGAGAGAGCTTGAAAAACTCTCCCACAAGGGTGCAATTCCATGTTACAACAGGACAATTTAGGAGAATTTGGAGTAAGCTGGGGGCACCATCAAATCTTCAACAATGGTCCAACATTGATTTCTTGTGCATGCATTCTGTCTCATTCCTGATTTTAGACTTGATTGCATGAGCTTGTTTTGATTTGCCTCTTGATCTTGCTGATTCGAGTTTGCTAGTTTGATTACCTTGATAATCAATTTTTACTTGCTGATTTCAGTTCATTATCAGATTTACTTGATGCAGATTGTTTGCTTGCTTGCTTCCATTTGTTTGATGATTCTTATATTAGAGAATCCACAATGTTTTAAAAAACATTTTTTTGGGGGAAATTGCATAGGAAATTGATTAGATTGACGTTTTGGGCTACACCTTGCGGTCGATCACCAGTATGAATGATAAGATTATGGATCAAAGCTTCTTATATAGATAACTCCAAGTAAATCATGAGGTGGAGACTTGTTACAAGCACAATAATTTCAATAATTATTGCATGTCAAAATAATTAATAATAGCCTTTCAAGCATTAATTATTATCCTAATAGCTTTTATAATTTTCACTAATGCTCCGAAGCTTGTGAATGATGGGCTTCCGTGAGTTACTAAGCTCCAATCCTTAGTCCTTGTTTAGGTTATTGGGATGCTTCCTAATCTGTATATCTTTCCTCAGCATCCTCTTCATGATGTGGTGCTCCTTTACCATAGTTTTTCCTTTTCCATACAAATTTCACGAGTCAATGAATGTTAGCATTTTGCTAAAGCTGAGCTCTTAATGTGACCATGATGAATATCTGCACAATGTTATTTTATCCTACGTTGAAAAGATCTCCCTGTTTCACCGATGTAAGGGTGGCCACAAGAACAATCAATGCAATAAACTCCATTGCTTAATCTTGAATCAAGTTGATCTTTTGTTGATTTAAGCATATCACCAATCTTATTTTGTGGTATGAAAATGAATTTTATGTTATGCCTTCTAAATTTTTTTGTCAAGTTTGATATCCCCTCATTGTACGGAAGAAATGCTTTAGGAAGATCCTTTATCTCACCCTTGGGCTGGCTCAGGGTTGTTTTCTTTTTCTCCATGTTTTTTAAGATGCTAGAGATTTGTTTCATGCTATAGCCCTTTATTTTGGAATATCCTTGTCAAATAACACTTCTCTTCACATATGTGGTTCTCATGTTTACTCTTGAAAGCCCTGTTTGTGTGTGTTTTGAGAACACCTATCTTTTGAGAAGGATGGTGATGAGCTCAGTGCTGAAGGTATAGATCTTTGTGCATGTTTTTCATGTATACCTGTCTCCCAATGAACCATCTTTCTTTACTTGATTCTTATATTGTCATTCATCCATCTCACTGCTCTTGCTTTCTTTCTAGTCTATTGGGAACATAGATTTCAGGTTTATGCATAGTAAGTGCAACGATAAGGTACTTTTCTTTTTCCATTATCATTACTTGTGGGACTTCAGCTTGCTTGTTTTCTTTTATCTTTGTAGGCACACATCATACGGTGAGCCTTTTCTGACAAAGCTTGGCTTAAAGGGGCTTGCTCCTTGCTTCCCTTGCTTTTGTTTTTCACTAGTTCTTTACTTGATTGTTGCATAGGTTTGCATTGTTGATTTTCTTATTGCTCAAATCATTCATCCAATCTTTGATTGCAGGTATAACATTTGTATTGCAGACTATCATTGCCAAATCAAACATTCAATCACTTGCTAAATCACAAAGATTGAAACAAGTTAAACACTAACAGCTTGTTTATAGGTTGTCATTATGCTAGGATCTACAGACATATTTGTGAACATACTTAGAACTAGTTGTTATTGTTTAAAATGATTTTAGATTAATTTGGTTTAGAATTAGATACATTCTATTGCAATCTTACTACACACATTGCACGTGTTTCCTTGTGAGTGGCAAACTGGGACAAAATCTCCTTAAGATGGTCACCATTGCTTAAGACAATCACTTCTTCTTTAGATGACACCTTGGTGGTGTTGTCATTTCTCTATTGGTGCTTGAGTCTTAAACCGTAATGTGTGTTGAAAATCTTAGGATTTTTGCTGTCATTCCTTTTCATAGCAGATGTTAGATTTCCAAAATTTTTGCTCTGAGGGTCGGCCAAAACACAAAATACAAAATGTATCAAAATTCCAAAATTTTTGGATACTGAAATATTGTGTTCCACTTTATAACAAATCTTCTTCAGGGCTTGCTCTGGAGGGGAGGGTTGGGGCAGCCGGGGGGGTAGGGGAATACGTGGAGGGTGGAGGACACTTGTCAAATGCCTTTTCAGATTCTCAAGATGAGTAAGTTCTTCGACTATTACTCTTTTGGGTTCTACATACAAATCGCCTATTCCTCCCTATGCAACTACATAGAAAATTTGATATAGCGTAGAGAAGAACAAAGCATAGATGGAGGTCTATAGTCGTTTCCTCAGAGTAGAAATCAAAGAGAAGAGAGTGGTAGCTTCACATCTCTTCTTAGAGATTGCTACATTTTTTATAATGATTAGAGAGTAATAGCTTATATCTCCTCATAGATAGCTGTACATAGCTCTTAGATTAATAAAGTAGTTAGTTTCATTATTCATATAGTATTTTATGTATATTTTTATCTCCATTCATTAATGGTTCATTTAGTTATGATTATAGAGTTATCTCTATGCTACAATTGTTCTAATTAATTTCTTTTGCCAATAGCACATTTAAGTTCCAAAAAATTAGTGTGTTGTCCAACTGATTTTCAATTAAAGCCAAATTGATGGTATTAGAGCAAGTTTCATACTGCCTAGTTGTGGTTTTTGATCAAGCCTCGTAACCCATGAATCCAAAGTTGTGTTTATTGGCATTGAAAAACATACTTTAGGTGAGGTTAGGGTGCATTCATAATAGAGACACAGGGTTTGCACTATAGAGAGAGCTTTAGCCAATTCTTACAAAAAATGAATTTTATGATTGTATGGCTTCAATTTCTTCAAATAAGCATCTTGCAATCATTATTTGCACAATGCATACATATCATAATACTTGTGCACTGATCCAGGGGGTTCAACAATGATTCCAATGATACCTCCAAGCCTGTTCTCACAGCTCGCAGTAGCTATGGTACTTGCTTACCAGTTTGCGATGCCCAAAACGACCTTCGGAGGTTTGTAGTACCTCCAATATCATCCATCCATCTCCCAAAAATGCTGCACACACTCTTGCAACGCCGCATTGCAATTTTTGTAGATCAAACCTAGTGCCACCTTTGTGTGCGCCCAACCTTATACGATACCTACCATTGGCTTTAGTAGGGTCTGACACACCTTCAAGCCCAATTGCTAAAGCCAACTCACACCGTGCAATGTTGATATGTTCTGAATGTTGCATTCTTAACGTCGACTATCACAATCCTTGAGCCATGCTAGGTGGCACTCCCAAGGCTCGCATTATGCTTGAACATTTGTCAACATAGTGTGTAGCTATCAGTCAAGCCACGCAACCATCAGAAAATGAAGAGTCACACATGGAAAATTCAACTTCCATAATGATTCTTCATGCCTTCTCAACTTTGTAATAAATGGATACACATCTCTAGCTCTAGTTAGCAATCAGAGTAGAAGATAGACATCCATACATCCGTACAGGACATCCAGATAAATAAAACATTTACTGTTCTAGCTCTATTATCTCTCTCTTGGTTCTCAACACATTTTCTCATATAGCTTCCACAAACACATAGAATGCATCTAAATTCCCATTTTCGTTGTTGTCCACCGAGTCACCTCCTAAGCCCCAGATCTTGCATGATAGAAGATAGGGTACTTTGTACCTAAATAAATGGGCTGGCTGTAGAAAGAGGTGAGCTTGTCCCATACTTTGCTTTGTTGACCCAAGGCCAGTCAGATGAAATTTTCCTTGGTGCAATATGCATTGAAGTAGCTAATACCGTTTCATCCCACCCAATTGAACCACTTGGATTTTTTCTTCTCATCATTGGGCTCCTTTTCTTTCCAATTGTGATCTGCCATACTCCTTTGCTACAGAAGATAGCTGAAATGAAGGGGCCATATAAGGCATATGGATGGATAAAAAATAACAACCTTTAAAAGGCTCAAATGCTAAGATAAGAAATGCAACTCACCAACTCCAATCCTTGCCCGCCAAAGCTTCAAAGACAATTGCATTGTTACCATACAACTTATAGTCCACACAGCCTACCCACAGACTTAGGAATGGCTGAAATGCAAGATCACACTCCAAAAACTTGTTTGATGGATTCAATTGGGGGTTTACATGGCCAAGTACAACATTTTTTACCCCTAATATTTTCCAGTTCCATACAAACTGACCAGTAACACGATATTGAATAAATTTTTGCTGAGATAAATCTTCACACACAAATAATAGTTTGAGGAGATTCACTCCTCAACACCTCTACACATCAAGTTTGCTTATCTCGCATGGGTGGTGTTCGCCTTATTCAAAACCATATCAAGATTTCAAATTATTTCAAACAACCATTACATAGTCATTATTCACACTTTGCATACATATCACAATACTCATGCACAATATAAGGTAGAGAATTATGTAACCAACTAGTCTCGACTCTATAATAAATTGATTACTTCTTGTGATGTCTTGGGATATTCATTCAACCCTTGAAATATAAAGAAATAATACCCCAAGTGGCTTTCACTCATGTCCAACACAAAGAAATTTTAACAATTTAACATGTACTTTTATTAACCATAGGTCATGAAATATCCCTTTTAGAATAAAAAATAGAAATAGCCCTGAATTCTGATTTTTTTAAATAACCCTGATAATTCAATCAGACAACAAAACACCACATACTGATAATCTGAAGTTTATTCTCAGTTTCAATCAATTGAAACTTAACAGATGAATTACAATTTAGCTTATAGCTACTAAATAGAGATAAATACGATTACTATTCAGTTCGGGCACAATAATTAAACCCTTCAATGATTCTTTATGAATTTTCAGTTCAAACATTAACTTGTATGTCCTGAAGGCAGATAAAAATTGAATCTTGGGTTGAAACCCTAGCTGGAACTATCCAGAATAGCACAACAGGCTGGAAATGCCCAGGTACTAGTATGACAGGTTGGGAAAGGCCCTGAAACTTGTATGACAAGCTTGCACACTTGATGCCAACCCTTGGAAATGATGCAATTTCTGTCAAAACAGCTGGTAACGGTCTGAAACTCTATGCTGCCCTCCCTAATCTGGTAAATACTGTGTAACATTAAGTTGGAGGTGCTGTTAGTGCCCCAAAAGTCCTGTCAGATACGCTGCTGCAAGGAAGTACAACTGTCAACCCTCACACAAGGTGTACAGTGCTGGAAAGTTTGCTGGAGTGTACAGCCAGCAAGGAGAATGGTCCCAAGTGGGACGCTTGGGGCTTGAATGCTGAAATTTAATACCTCTAAGTGGGATGCAGCTATAAGAGGCTTCCGAATATGCTGAAACTCTGATATTCCACTCAAATCCTTGCATGCAAAACCCAATGCCTTACATGCAAAACCCTATGATAAGTCTATGGCCTCTGGCCAACATGGAACTTGTAATTACCCTGATGATTAGCTTAATTGTAATCCCTATGTGGAATTACCTCTACAGATTTGAGGGTTTTCGTTCCCAAGTCCATTCACTAGGGGGTGTCATCCTCTATGGAAAATATTGAAGTTGCTCACGCTCCCCAATAAAATCTGAAAGTTGAGTGATAATAATGATTGAATGAATGTCTTTTTCTTTCTTTTTGCGTCTTATAATAACCTTTTCACTTAAAAACCCTAAAAGCAATTTAAAATTGCTTTTAATTTTAATTTTCACTTTTGCTCTAAAAGTAATTATTAATTACTTTTATTTTTCTATTTTTCACTTGGTTTTATACTTAACACACACTTTTGGCCCTATTCAATTAATAATATTGACTTAAGTATCTCCTTTTAAATTATAATTATAAAGTGACGTTGGGGAAATGACTTAGACATTATTATTAAGTTATTTTTTTCTTATTTAAGAAGGGGACATGACAATCTGCCCTTCTCAGAGATTGCTTGCCCTCAAGCAATACCTGAACCGTCCTGCAAATACCAGGATTCCAAACCAACTTGTTGTTTCTACCATTCCTCTTGGTGATGTAGATGGCTTCTACTGCACTACTCTGATATCATAAAGAATTGGAAGCTCGGTACGCCGTGATGTTTCTCCAATAATCCCCATGAGTGAACCCATGAGAGTTGAATCATAAATCAGTTGTGATCTAGAGAGAGTACTACCAAATGTTACACCTTTCATTCTATTTGCTGTGATTGCTGTAGGGGCTCTGTTGGCCATACCATGAAGCACCTCTTTCCAATCATATTTACATTTAAGCTCCATGGTTTGGTAATTCAATGTGAATTCCCCAAGGGAATGCAACCATTGCACCCCTAAAACCTTTTCTATCTCTCCTATGCCAACCACATAAAAGTCATCACATACCTTGTGATTGCCAAGTGTCATTTCCAACTGTTGAATCCTTTTGATGCAAGGAATAATAGAGCCATCAACTACAATCATATTAAAGCCTTGTAAAACTTTTGATTTCATCCCGCTTTGGGCTACCAAACCCTCATCGATGAAATTGTTGGTTGCCCCACTATCCATCAAAACTGTGAGTTTATGTCCTTGTATAATTCCACAAATTTGGAAAGGGTAATACCTGGGTGCACCCGAAAGGGCGGCACAAGGGCCTTCTAAAATAAATGTGGCAAGAGTGCCTCCTATAGTCTTCTCTTCCACTAGCTCTTCCATTCCCACTTCAGCTTCTTCTTTCGTCTCATTGTCTGATGCTACCTCTATGTAATGCACATGTCCTTTTGGGAAGACATCTATGGCTTGGTTCCTATGTATCTCTACAAGTGAAGCATAATTTTTTCCTCTTGAGTTCAGTCCTTGTTTCTATCTCTTTAATTGCTCTTGGCAGAGCTTTTTATTGAGGAACCCCTTGCTGAAATGGCTTCCTTTGCTGCTCAACAATTGATGTCCCCTGCTGCCCATAAACTACTGATTTTGGCTGCCCACCAATTGCTGTCATTTGCTGTCCTATAGGGAGAAATTTCCCCTTTGGGGTTGATGTTTCCAGATTTAGAGCTCTTTTCATTGCTTCTTGCAATGACAAAGGGTCAAAAGCTTTCACTAAACCCCTAAGAGGTTCAACCAACCCCTCAACAAACAAGCCTACCAACCTTCTCTCTGTCACATTTGATACGATCACTGCCAATCTCTGAAAATCAGCAATATAGCTGTCCACATTACTTTCTTGTTTGAGTTTAGTTAACTCTATGAAGTGAACTTCTAGATCCTTTTTTTCAAACCTTTCAGTTAGTTTTTTACTAGATTCATCAATAGTGGTAATAGAACCATGCTCTTGGGTGACCATGCCATGGTACCACCACTCATGGGCCACTCCCTCCAAGTTGAGTGTAGCAAACTTAATTGCCTCATCTTCAAACATGGATTCAATGAGAAATATGTATCTAACTTTTGTAACCATGATCTCTTGTATATTTATTTGACCCATCAAATGTAGGACGAGTAATTATTGCCCAACCTCTTTTGTATGTCTCTTCGTGGCTGATCTGGTTGGTTTCTTCTACCTCTCCTAACGTTCTTCTTTTCTATTTCACAAAATTCCTTGAAAGAGAGCTTGTTGCACTTCATAGCCGAGCCTCCAATATTCTGCCAGATACACTGAATATTCATTACTTGCATGCTGCTGTAAAGGATCTATTTCTTTAGGTGGTTCTTCCTCCTGTAGGAATTTGGCACTGAAGGTTTTTAAAGGTGGGGCTATCGAAACCCTAACATTATTTGAAGTGCTTGTTTCTTTTAATTTTTCCTTTACTCACGTTGATTTGTTGTATGGCTTGTGCTATTTCTGCCATGGATTCTTTGAGGGTCATCTGGACTGTTCTTTTGATGTCTTTTTGTCCACGGTTGATTATTTCACATAGGTAACTCATCTCTTCTGTAGGGGCTACTCTCTCCTCTCAAGGATTTGACTCTTCCTTTTTTGATAATACCTCAACTCTTTCTGTTCCTCATGCATGTGTGATCAAGATTCAATTTTTCCCACCTAGGCTGGCAGAATCAGTGCTTTGATACCACTGAAATATCCCTTTTAGAATGAAAAATAGAAATAGCCTTGAATTCGTATTTTTGCAAATAACCCCAATAATTCAATTAGACAACAAAACACTGCATGCAACACCACTTACTGAGAATCCCAAGTTTATTCTTAGTTTCAATCAATTGAAACTTAACAGTTGAAGTACAATTTAGCTACTAAATAGAGATAAATATGATTACTATTTAGTTTGGGCATAATAATAAAACCCTTCAATGATTCCTTATGAATTTTCAGTTCAAACCCTAACTTGTATGTCTTGAAGGCAGATAAAAATTGAAATTTGGGTTGAAACCCTAGCTGGAACTATCCAGAATAGTACAATAGGCTGGAAAAGCCCAGGTACTGGTACAACAAGCTGGGAAAGGCCCTGAAACTTGTATGGCAGGCTTGCACACTTGATGCCAGCTCTTGGAAATGATGCAGTTGCTGTCAAAATAGTTGGCAATGGTCTGAAACGCCACGCTACCCTCCCTAATTTGGTAAATATTGTGTAACGTCAAGTTGGAGGTGTTGTTAGTGCTCCCAAACCCCTGTCAGATATGCTGCTGCAAGGAAGTACAATTGTCAACCCTCACACATGGTGTATGGTGCTGGAAAGTTTGCTGGAGTGTATGGCCAGCAAGGAGAATGATCCCAAGTAGGATGCTTGGGGCTTGAATGCTGAAATTTAATACCTCTAAGTGTGACGCAACTATAAGAGGCTCCCAAATATGTTAAAACTTTGATATTCCACTCAAACCCTTGCATGCAAAACCCAAACCCTTACATGCAAGACCCTGTGATCGGTCTATGGCCTCCGACCAACATGGAGCCTGTAAATACCTTGTTGATTAGCTCAATTGTAATCCCTATGTGGAATGACCTCTATGGATTTGAGGGTTTTTGTCCCCAAGTCCATTCAGTAGGAGGGGCTTCGTCCTCTGTGGAAAATATTGAAGTTGCTCACTCTCACCAATGAAATCTGAATATTTGAATGATAATAATGATTGAATGAATGTCTTTTTCTTTCTTTCCACCTTATAATTACCTTTTCACTTAAAAACCCTGAAAACAATTTAAAATTAATTTTAATTCTAATTTCCACTTTTGCTCCAAAAGTAATTAATAATTACTTTTAGTTTTCTATTTTCCACTTGGACTTATAATTAATACACACTTTTGGCCCCATTCAATTAATGATAATGACTTAAATGCCCTCTTTTAAGTTATAATTATAAAGTGACGTTGGGGAAATGACTTAGAGATTATTATTAAGTTATTTTTTTCTTATTTGAGAAGGGGACATGACAATTGCTTTTATTAACCAGGGTCAAGAACATATTATAGGTATTTTTATGCTCTAGGGCGAAATTGATGTAATTTAGTTTAATTTTAATGCAGATATTTATGTCCACTAGTTGTGAAGAATGGCCTGTGGGACGAAAGAAAATATGTGTCCAAAAGGTACATGATGGGAGTGCCTAATGCATCTTCAATCAAGTGATAAAAATAGAATAAAAACAAAAAGCAATGAAAGCCTTTTAAGGAAACAAAGCATGAAGCGACATATCTTATGGCTGCAGTTATTGAGAGCTTCCAATTCAATAAGACACTCTTGGCATTTGAAGTCTAGAAGTCCGCAATGGCTTCATATTGAAATTTGTTTGGGGCTGCTGAGATGAACACTATTTGACTGATTTCGTACATGTTGTTTGGTTGCATGGTCACTTGCAGCTTGGGACGGACACCCATTGTCTAGAAGTAGGATGTGATTACTTTGATTCAACCAATATGGGATGATCTCAATCTGAATGTAAGCTGAAGGACTTGTGATTTCATATATAAACAAAGCCAATCACTTCTTAGCCTCATATTGAATGAAGGTCAACAAGGATCCATGGGAAAGGACATGTAAACAAAACATCTAAAAAAGAAATGTCAACCTCGGGGCTCTAGGGGCTAATTGCAAGGATCCGTGTCAAAGGTTGACCTTGTCAAAGGCTCTCAATTTTTTCTCTGTTACCTTCAAATAAGCTTGTTATATCTCCTTGTAGATACCTATATTAACTTATTGTTTGGTGAGTTAGGAGAATCTATAGAAAACTCTGGAGGAGGGAGTGTCTCTATGTTAATATCCAATTGCTAGAGAAGAGTACAAACACTAGCATATCAACAAGATGCATGGCCATGCAGCTGTACTGAAGGTTGGATATCAATTGTGGTCTTTACGAGAATCTACCATACAATGAATCCTGTGCAATATAATAACAGTGTGAAAAATTATTAGAGAGGATGATCCCCGAATTCTGCTAGAATAATTGAACAAGGAACTTTAATGATGGATCCCACATATGCATTCCCAAGGGACCATATAAATATGCAACGTATGTTGTTCTACTCATACTCAAATCTCACTTTCCTTTGATTACGCTTAGAATTTGCCATGGTTGGGCATGCTTCTCCTGTTCTAGGTGCCTATGGATCTATACTAATGTTTGCTTGTGTACGATATTTTTCAAACCAAGTCTAGCTATAGAATTATTTTTCAACAATCTAAGGGAAAAATAGTAAGCATTAATAACATGCTTATTTTATTTGCATTGTATTATGCCGTTTACATTGGAAACTGCTACATAGTCACTTCTCAAATTTTTACTACAGTACTCAGAAATACATTTTCTTCTTTACAATGTTTGCAGGTTAATAGTCTTTATGCAAAGAGATTCTCTTCTAGCAAGTGCGACACTTATTAGTGAAGACTATAAAGATACCAGATTTTTTTTTTTTTTTGAATAAAAATGTTGGGGGCTTAATCTCTGTTATGGCTATTTCAGTAATTGTGTTTCATTACGCTTTATAACAGCTTGTTGTATAACAGCCCTTGTTTCAGTCTTTAGGTTATCATTCATGCTTCCATTTCATTCCAAATCTGATATGGCAACAAACCATACAGAATGAAATATGCAACAGTCAGAGTGTCTACACAAGAATGTAACAAATAATCTCTGTAACAAAATGCTAGGAACTTCATTAACTTGCTTGATATGTTACATAGTTTATATAAAACTTCACTGACTTAGAATTGAGGATTCTCACTAATCTCTAGAATTGAGGATTCTCATTAATCTCTTTGTTGGATGCAACCAACGCGAGAAGAAAGAAATAACAAATACATTCCTAAACAATAGGGGAAATTACATCCTTAAATAATAGGGTGTGCTAAAAAAAATCTCATTATGCAATGGAAATACAACCCTAAATAATAGGGCGTGCTAAACAATCTCATTCTATGCGATCTTAAGCTAACCACCTGATAACCAGTGAAATTATAGGAGCGATTAAATCTCACATTATTACACAAAGTGAAAAAATAGGGTGAAATACAAACTATTGGATATAAAATAAACCCAAGTTCCCTGTGTTTGAGGAATCCTTGTCAAAAACAAAAGTCATATTTGTTTAACCCTTTTTAAAATGTGTGTTTTAAGGGTTAGGGGGAATATCCTAGTCAATTATGGAATAAGCTATTATAAAGTAGGCCAATTAAACAATTCAGATTTCAATATTTTGATAAATATACTGAATCTGAGAACATGCTAAATATAGAAAAGTACGATGCCAACAATATTATGAAAGTAGCAATGAGAAGGAGAAATAACACTTAGCTTATGCAATGTTGTGCAGGGAGATCTGATAAACACAAATGTGGAAGAAGATAGTTTGATGTTTTCTTCGATTCGTCAAATTTTAGAAATTAGCTCTTTGTTAGCTGGGACACTAGCGTCGAATTGCGGACACTAGCGTCGATGCTTCTATCCTAATTTTGATGCTTTTGTCTGGCTCAAGATATAGATCCTTTTTTGGAACAATAGATTCCGCCTGTTAGGGTTCACTGTCGCCTTGTAGGTTATCAGTTCAAATTGCTCGCATAGGGTCCAAAATCAGTCTCTTGTTCAAAACCCTAAGTTCTCCAACTTAGGCATGTCACCTTGCAAAATAGGGGTTAGCGGGCTCAAGTGAAGTTGAGCTGATCTCAAATACCCCTCTGTCAATGAGTGCTGCGTACATAGCCATATACTCCGAAGAGGGTTTCAGATTGATGTAGTTTTCCCCATTATGTAGGCTTGTGTATGAACAATTGTGCGATATGCTATATGAGTGCATGTAGTGATTCAACTTGTAATTTGATAAATACTACTCATGGGCTGCTCTTTGAATGCTTCAAACCTATACGAAGATTGTTTCTATGATTGATTTAGAAATAGGGAAGAATAGGGCAATATGGCTCAGTTGTGCAAATGATTTTCAGTAGTGTAGTGTGAGCTTGAAAGGTGCTTGCTTGATTCTTCAGATGTTTAATAAATGACCTTTTGATTTGTATTTATACCACAATTTTTGAAATAATCTCACGGGAGGATTAATGAAGACAAATAGGCTGACCCGATATCGGGAGATTTGAAATTTGATTGTTTGGAAGGTAGGGACACTAGCGTCAATGCTAATGTCCTAATATGGATGCTAGTGTCTGAAAGGTAAAAAGTTGTTGAGGATCTGTAATTGTTTGTGCAAAATTAATATCAGGTTTTATGCAGACTTTAGGCTACAAGTGAGTTGTATCATCGAAATATTAGAGTCAAACTATAGGATAAACAACTAGGCACAATGAAATGGCGAACGTGAGCCTTTTATCAGCAAGAAGGTCTGTCATAAACTAAAGGGTTGAGCCATGATTGGTATTTGCCAAGTGTACAAGACTAGTATATCAAATAAAACCAGATTTCAATATCTACATTTGCCTCCCTTTAATCTAGTAATGCATAAGGATGAAATTGCTAGGTTAAATAAAAAAATGTGTACCTTGGTGTGTACACCACACCTTGCTTTTAATTGAACGTTGTTTGAATTTGTTGTTTGTGCATTTCCTGTAACCAAGAACATGTTCCAGTGAAATTAGTGGATATATTTTGAAAAATGAATAATTGAAATGCTTTAAAGCAAAGAGAACAAGGAATACATATATGTGTCAATGGAATCTTGTTGCCCCTTGGTACCTTGTTTTGGTGATGATGCTTCCTTGTTGAAGCATTGAAGAGAGAGGTCACAATTGAACCTTGGAGATGTGAAGAGGGGAATTGGAGGGTGATCATACCCCCAATTTGGTGCAAGGGCGAGTTGTGCCAAGGCCTTTGAGAGCACTGAATCTCAATTGCACAACTCAAGTGTAAACATAATCTAGCCGATCTAGTCGAGGTCAAGTGGTATAACAATCTCAACTTAAAAAGGGGAGTGGTGCCAATGCCTTCAAGGGCGCTGAATCTTAACCACACTTTTTAAGGGAGCTAATTGTTGTAGATAGATAAAAAGCTCAATCGGTTTGCCTTGGAAAAGTCGGTGCATCAATGCGTGGTGAGAAAGGAATGAACATTGTTCATGCTCCCTCATCAAATTTGCTGTAAATGGTGTACAATATAAATATATATTTGTGATTTGGTGCATTTGCATGGCATCTGTACCTCTAATGTGTCTCACATTGAAGTATCTATCAAAATGTAACCTCTGTTTTGTAAACTATATATGATATTTGTCACAAATCTGAAAAACTCTACCCTCAACTCGATGAAAAGTGAGGCAAAATGTATACGATTATGTCTCAAGTGTATATCTAAATCATGTAAACTTTATCAATTTCTGCCAACCATGTGTGTGTGGAATCATGTCTCTATGGCATGCCCCCTTTTGAGACGAGGGGAATGCAACCTACTAGTCACCTTATCTCAAAAGGATAAGATATTCATGTCATATTTGTATCAATCATATAGTAATGAAGCATATAGTGGTATCATGTCTAAGTAGATATATCAATGAAGCTTGTAGTATCCAATTACAACAAGTCATAAGATGAATGATATGGATGATGACAACGTCTAGAAGTAACAAGCTCAAGCTCAACAAAAAATGTCATGTCCCCTTTTTAATAGTGGAGCCATTGAAGACCCTTAGCTTTGATTTGTTTCACAAGGCTAAAAAAAAAAGAAAGGGAAACACTTTGGGTTTCTTGAGAACATTTGTAAAAGTATTTTATTATTATGAAATTCACTCAAGTTGTGGTTTTTAAAGAGTCATGGGCACCCAAACCACTTAAGTGGATTATAAGGAGTTTTCTTTTAATATTTGAAAAAAGATCTTCCCTCCAAAATGGAACACACCTCATGAGGGAATTGATATAAAAGAGAGTGGAGGATCATTTGGAAGGCATGCATATTATGATATTTGAATTTTTAAGTCTAAGCATGAAAATGCTTGACCAAGGACTGGAAGATGAAACCCTTCAAAGTGAAGGAAGGTTTAGGGATGAAAACTCCTATTCCTCATATAAGGCAGTACTAGTTCAAGTGTTGTAATTGATCATCAAAGGAATAATTTATAGTTTGGACCCTTCCTAGGGTGTGGCGATTTGGTTTGAGGTCATTTGGCAAGGGTTTGAGGCCATTTTCAGGAAAGTGAACAAGTTTGTGTTGAAGACCCCTTTTATTAGGGCTGTGCTACATTTAGAAGCTCGGAACCCTCTTCTAAGTTTGGTGTGTTGACATGAGCAATAAATTATTTAATTGCAGCTAAGCGACTTGATTGGAAGGCCCAATTGAGGGTTTGTAAGGCTATTTCAAGCCTAAATAATATTCTGAATTTTCTTATAATTAATTATGTATTCATCCCTATTTTTAAGAATATTTTTAAGGATTTTCAGATTGGAGAAAAGCATAAAAATCTAGTATTTAATTTGTTATAATTTTTCTATATGTGATGCCCATAGTGTTGAATTGGTTGAATGATTTAATGCCCTAAATGCAGTGAAATATTTGCTAAATTGCTACTAAAATTTGGTAATATTTATTCCAATTTTGTGAGGGTTTTAAATAACTAGAGTTTGCAGTAAAAATCATAAAAATATGTGTTTTGGCTAGGGTTTGACAGAAACTCTAGATTTTAGTATTTTATCCTATTTTGGGATATTTCAAAAAATGAAGCACACATACAGAGCACTCAATGTTATACAAATAGGGGTTTAAGTAGACCACAAGCAAGGGGCATGTTCAAATATTGCACACTCAAGGGGAGGACATTCATATGTTTGCACACTAAAAAAATAACACTTAAGGCATTGTGGCCAACAAACAAGGAACATGTTCAAATGTTCCACAATCAAAAGAAGGTAGCAAAGAAGTACACTCAAGTAAGCCATGTGATAATATAAATAAAATATAAACAAACAACATAAACATATCATACTAGTCCCTGCATACATGTTAACAAAATGATCTATAGCATAGCATATCTAGCATATTGTATAAGATGTAAGCATGAGTATAGACATGTGTAAGCTTTAGTATATAAGCTCAACATAATAATGTAAAGTGATTATAAAACAATGTAACTTGTGTCAATCATGATCAATGAAAAAAATGTCCCCAACGTAGTGTGTCATGCAAGTGGATGAATAGATCCAACATCTGTATGCTCATGTATTATATATTTAATGTATACTTGTATCACACTCAAGTAGCTGTGAAACATGTATGTATAGAAAGAGAATGATATGCTATCTACTAACATAAAGTAAACAACATATATGCAAAAGCTAGTAAATATGTGTATGCTGAATATTTTTGTATTTCTGTTTTTATTTGAATATTTTTGTATTTTCTTGATTATTTGAATTTTTTGAATTTTTGCATATTAGTATGATTAGCAAAGGTGCTATGGATAAGGGAAAAGTGCTAACTAGAAGCCAAGAATCTCATCAAGGAGATGTCTTTGTGAGGGCCTTGTATCATATGTGTCATGCTCATATTCTTCGTAATCATGTGTTATGTTCATATTCTTCGTAATCAGTATTGTCAGGGTCATACCAATCTATAGTTTTATCATCTTGATTTTGTGGAATACCACTCTTATCTTCTTTTGTATCTAGATATGGATAATACATTGTTCAATACTATGGTGTTGACCTTTTTGATTTCTCTTTTACAATTTGTACGTGTCCTATGCCTTTACTGATATACCATTATTTGTATCTGTTTGTATACTAGTTGAAGATATGCTTTCTTTCTATTTTTTTCTCTAAATATCTTCCTTCGTTGGAAGATGTAACCTTGCCTTTATGATCAAATGATATGCAACCTTTGTTTTTATCAATCATTAGTCCTATTGATTTTAACCATGCTCCTTCAAACACAACATTGTATGCACTTGGATTTGAAATAACACGAAAAGTAAGATAATACTCTCTTGAATCCAAAGAAACTCTTAACTTAATTGATCCCATACATGTCGGAGATACAATAGTTTGATCCAAGTGTTAATGCTTATTTCCAAGAGAGCTAAGAAATATTATAGAGCAAAATTTGTATCTTGATAGTCCATAACCTTGATATATGTAAATTGCTTGTCATCTATGTGAGCAGTGATAGTGAAAGACTTGTAATTGCTTTTTTTGTAACCACATTTGAAATATAAGCGTTTGTAGGCAGCTCTTGCTTTTTGACCTCTATTGTTAAAAACCCTGCTTTAAGCATGCTTGTTTGCTTACCTTGAATTTGATTTGCCAATTGCTCTTTTTGCAACATTCCCTTTGAAATACATTGCTTTTGTAATTGTTCTTTTTCAATTTGTGCCTCTTGTAATTTTGATTTTTCATCTTGATCTTTTCATAACATTGCTTGCTCTAATTTTGCCTTCTAAATATTTTCTTGTTATATGTTTTTAATTGCAATTGTTTTAGCTCTGAATTATCTTTTTGTACCCTTATTTAATGTTTTTGTTGTTTTTGCACTTGTTCGTTAGGGGATACATTGTGAGTGGATTGTTTGATTGATCTATTTGTTATAGAATCACCACTATCTATGGTACTTGCTATTTTGTTTTTCAATGAGACACAACAATTGGTATGATGCCCATGCATTTTATGATCTGCACAATAGTATTTTGATCTCCTTAAAGGATGTAGAGAAGGTAATTTGATCACTTTGTTTCGAAGCATCTATTAGAATTTCACTTGAACTCTTATTAGTCTTTTGTAATTTTTGAATCACTGATTGTAGATGAATTCTCTTTTAGCTTCTTATTTTGATATGAAACCTTGTTAGACACAACATTGATAGATGACACAAATGCATGATTAACGTTAACACAAGCTGAATTTTTGGTATATGTAATCTGATTTTCCATTGATGTGATCTTTGAACTAAAATATTGAATTTGCTTTTGCAACTCTTCTATGATCCTCCCCATAGTGATGATTTGATCTTTAAAGGATTCACAAGCACAAACCCTAGGTACTCTAGAGATGTGGAAGGTGGAGGGATTTGAGGAAGGGTATGTTGTTACCTTCTCTTGGCACTATTGGATGGGCTACCTTACCCTTTGGAGTAGTGATAACATGGACTTGATTAGAGGTAAAGTAGCTATCACTCTCCCTAGGGTTAGGAGTGATGAGTCGTCAATTCATCATTTAATAATGTTAATTTAGGGCTGGTGTCAAAGGCTATATGCAATAAGAGAAAGAGATCTCTAGCAATTAGTCTCTTCTACCACACTCCACACTTGTAAGAATTGAAAAGCACACTTGCAGGAAAGTAAAACACATCACACTTTGCATAAAAGTAATCACACTTGTAGAATTGGAAAAACACATTTGCCAAAATTAAATCACACTTGCAGGAAAGTAAATTGTTGAATTGAAAATAAATGATAAACACAAAAAACACTTGTAGGTTCACAACAAACTTTATAGAAAATAAATGTTTACATAAATAAATAATAACAATTCAAAAGTATAATTACATAATAAAGAAATAAATAAAAATACATTTATCCATTTTTTTAGAATGAGTGGCTAGCTCATTCTTCGGAAGAGGATTTTAATTAGAATATTGGATTTATGTCACAAAGCTTCAAAATGTATTATTGATAACCAAGATTAATTACAATGGTGTGGAAAGTTGCATTTATAATCTCATGCTTCCAACCAACTCTTTATTCAGGAATAACAATCTTAGATGCTCTCCACCAAAAATGGAGAGAAACATAACAACTTAGATATTCTAGCTTATCTCAATCTTCCACAAAATATGGAGAGAGACATTATTAACTATTTACAACATAAGCTCAATCTTCATGAAATATGAAAATTATTTATAGAATAAAATTATACAAATCTAAATTTAGATACAATCCTCAACTAGTCCGTAGATAGATCGGCATAATCCGTAGATATGCCTGCACAGTTCGTAGATATATCTATAGCGTCCGTAGATTTTAAAACCTACAGAGTCCATAGATTTCAGACCTGCATAGTTCGTAGATTTCAGAACCTGCAGAGTCCGTAGATTTTTTTTAAGTTGCATTCTTCAAACTGTTGATGACTATGATGGCTCTCTTGATGTTTGATGCTTTGAACTGGTCTTCAATCAACGAACTGCATGAATGTAGAGTTATTCGCTGAGTCCGTGGATATGAACTGAGTGAGTGCATAGTAAATCTGGGCAAGTCCCGAGCTAGACTACGTGAGCCGTAGGCTATGTCTAGAGTTAATGTAGCTCACCTCAAAGCTAATATTTAGTTGGCACCTCATGCTCATGTCTAATATGGTTTATTATGGGCTGCATATATACACATTAACAACTTTTTTCAGAGATTTAGTAATAATAATCAACAAACAAGAAGACAATGATTATAAAGAAATAACCAAGATATAGTTCTCTATTTCATTTTAAATAAATTATAAGTTTAGAAACTACACTTAGATCCACTTCTTACACAAGGAAAAATAATGTTATTTTATGGATATAATGAGCCATTTTATGGTCTCATCATCTCTCCCACACCTAACCTCATGTATGTCCTCATGCATGACATTCCTTTATCTGAAAATTCTTCGAGATACAAATGCATGAGTTAGATGTTTTCATTTTCAAATAATTTTTCCAGATTTGACCTTGTATAAGTAAAATTATTTTTAACTTGAAGAATTCTCTAGGCAAAAGTTTCCAATGAAAGTGGTCAATAAAATACATTTGTCAAGGATAGATTCTTGTGTGGAAATTTTCTTTCTATCCTTGATTTCTCTTTGACACAGGTTCTTGTGTGGAATTCTCATGCTGCCATTTTTTTTTTAAAAAATAAGGTGAGAGCAGGTTCTTGTGTTGAGAATTTCTTGCTGTGCTTACATTGATTTATTTTGACTACAAAGCAACTTTGATATAAAATATGAAGTAAATTTTGTTACTTGAGATTTTTACAAAATAATGGTGAAACTATATGCCTCTATCAAAGTCAAATTTGTTTTTACTAAGCCACATTCTTGATTTATTGCTGGGACTATTCTCTTTCTCCTCTCCCACACCTAATCCCATGCATGTCCTCATGCATGCCAGTGTAAATATGTATAAAGTGTGGGGATATTTGATTCTTTTTCCTTTTTCTCGAAAAAAATGGATTTTTATGTAATAACAAAACTTACAAATAAATATAAAAGTGAAATAAAAGAAACTAGATACCTTGGCACAACTTTAGTTCGTGTTGTCTTTCTTGATGTCAACCCCATGAAGCTTATTAGAAAAGATGTTTGAAGAATGGAAGCCCAAGCAATGTTGAAAATGAGAGCATAAAAAGTCAACAACCAAGTATTTATTGCAGGTGGGAAAAGTAGCCATTGCTGGTTTGCAATTTTTTCTAATTTTTTTTGCCTTTGACTAGCTAGTAAAATTGATTTTCTAATCAAGACTCATTTTTTCAGTACTTGGTTCACCAACAAACTGGTCTTCAAACCAAGATTGCCAACAACGTCCGAGGGTTTTTATTGTTGATTTTTTTTTAATATACAAAAATGATGACAGAAAAAATGTCAGCAATAGACTATATACATCCTCATACCATTTTCAAATGTATCAGTAAATTTTTTGCATGTTTGACATTCTTCATCATGGGTCTATGTAGTGATGACCAATCATTGGTGGAAGATTCTTGCTGATTCTGTTGTTCTTTTAGGATAAAGTGTCAGGGACTTGATGAAGCGATTGACAGAAATTGAGCTATTTTGATCTTCTCAAATGACTCCATAATCTCCAAACTTTGAGTCCATATACACAAAAGTGCAGGCCTGTAGGTGGTTCTTTTTCGTTTAAAATCTTGCCTATTGATTTGTCTCCTCTGATCTCTTTCATTGAGGAGCAACCCTGTGAGAGAATTCACCCTTGTGATGAAGCAAATTTGTGTTCCTCTATTTTGCCTTGAAAATTTCTTGATGATCTATCTTCATGAAATTACCCTGTAAGAACTCAAAACCACAAAAACTTTGCAGACCAACATAGTATCAGCCATATCAAATAATTATAAATGTCAATAACATGAAGAATGGAAGGAACATTTAAAAACATATGAATAAATGTATTTTAGCCTATTTAAGAATGATTGGTGGTTCAGAAAATTTAATGGATTTTTATTATGAAAACAAGAACTTCAGATAAGTTCTATTATTATGATTGGTAGATATGGGTTTGACTAATGGATGGAATGGAATGAAGATAAAGGTCAGCAAATCTTTTTATTTACATGCTGAGTAGGAAAGTCTAATTGTGATATGCATAGGAATAATGATAATGCATGGATGGAGTGAATATACAATGACCTATGATTTGTATGCATAGTAGCTGATGGAGAAATTGTATGAAAATACTAAACTGAAAATAAAATAGAGTACATAAAAATATACCGAATATTCTTCATATATAAGATTGTACTATAAGATATCCTTGCTGCTACTATTGTATTAGATCAAGGTCTTTGTTAGCTTTAACAATCAAGGATTGAATCAAGGTCTCTGTTATAATGTTAATGTCAATACCTCAACCTTAGCTTTGTTATTGATTTAACATTTCTATTGATATCAACATTAACCCATCCAATATTTGCAGTACATTCTTATTTGTTGACCATTGTTTTCTTGGGCTTCAAATAAAACATTCAAGCTTCTCCTTGCAGCGACAAATTCTCTGTGTTTGTCTTCATTTGGCATTCTTCAAATCTAGCTGTAAAATACCAAGGAATTGACAGCATAAAATTTCTTACATTTTCTTCTATTATTGAAAAAAAAAACATGGGTCTGGAGAAAGCGGCTCTCAGTGGAACAAAGGGGCGGAGCCCTCTTACGCGCTCCCTGTAACGATACAAGGCATGGTCAAGGGGCAGAGCCCCTTGAAGCCAGAGCCAGTTTACCCATTTCCGCTCATACAATCCTTTAACTTTTGAAGAAAAAATGAAAATTTGTTGTTTTATACTTTATTGTAACTTGTTAATATTGCCTTTATTAACACACTTAGAATGATTAATTACATTATGTTTGTGAATACACAGATTAATTGCATGATTAAAATTTCATGATAAACACAAGTTGAAATTCTACACTTATATTCAAAACTAACTTATGCAATTTGGTCTTGCTAAAAACTGTCGTTTTTTATTTATTATAATGATAGTTTATTAATGATCAAACAAAATAGCAAAACCCAATGCAAATTTTCATGATTGAATAAGAGGTAGAATGTGTTACCATGCAATATATTGTGTCCATGCATGCACGCTCAAAGTCTGTAAGGTTTCATGTGTGTATATGCAAAGTCTTAAATAATCGTGGTACCCAAATTTAGCGATTCACAAAAATTGCCAATTGTGTAATTGTTGTCAACCTGGAGTTGCGCCCTGAATCGAAGACGTGCACGAAATGGCTAGTCCTATATCTGACTGAAACAATGAGATCTTCTCGCGAGGGTGAGTGCCTCAACGGTGAGAAGAACCTCTAGAGAACGCTGGTTCCTGTATGATGTATCAATGAAGATCCCTACTCTACGCTGCGGACTACCATGGAAAAGGGAGGAGACTTAAAGGGGAAATCCTACCTAAAAATGGTGATACACCAGAGGCTCAATCCACTCAACTTGGAACCTTGAACACTGAACAATCAAGGGAAAAGGAAGACCTTAGATTTCAATCAATCACTTGTGCATAAATATTTCATGAAGAGGTTCGATCCAATACTAAAACCTGAGGGAAAACGATGGAGAGAGGTCTGATAAAAGACACTTTGCGGCCACCTAACATCTACTTATAGCTTCAGCAAAAGACAATAAAGAACACTGAACATGGCCTGCACAAGGATAATCTAGCAACTAGGTATGAATCAGAATTTGGGAAGGGAGGGAAATCTACCACTTGTGCAAATCGTTGAAGAAATATACACTAAGCCACCGCTTGAAATCTGAAAGTGCAGTCCTTCTATTGATCGAAGAGGTTACACAACTCACCAATGGCAGAGTCTGGTCTAACCAAGAGAGATTGAATCATATTTTAAACAAGGCTGAAAGCCATTATATAGAAAATTACAAGAGGCCAAAGATTGGCACTGAAAATTTGAAGAGAAGGATTCACTAGTGTTAACTCCAGGCTTTACTTGGCCTTTCAATAAAATATGTTTTCTTTTATCTTTGCATGAAGTTTCTTGCGCTTGATGAAGTGAACTTGTCTTTGTTATGAACCGCTCATCTCTCTTTGCATGGAAATCCACGCAAATGTTAATTTTAGAACTTCTTCATGAGTTGCTTGATGCCGAGTTGTAGCGTTTGAAAGCTGAGTTAAATGAAGAGATCAAGCTGAGTTGGATTGTTTGGTACGCTGAGTTGGACGAAGAGATCATTCTCCTTCGCATGGAAAGCTCCTAGTGAATGCGGTGTTTAACAATTAGTCAGCTCTAAATTTGGAACAATCAACTCGACGTTTGAATTTGGAACTTCAGTTGGACTCTCGGATGTGTGAGATGATCTGGAGATGAGCGGGACCTCCATAACCAGTCGACTAAAGCTTTGACCGGTGTTTGAAAATAGCCCCTGCTTGCATGTATTTTGCCCTATTTTGGTCTGCATGTTCTTGTCTATTTCTGGGGGGATTCTATATTTGGAAATTTGCCTATATTTTTACCCGTTTGGCCTTTTCTTTCGGAATTCTGGCATTATCCTTGTTCCAACGGTTACTTCCTGCGGTCAAAATTTGACGGCTTGCGGGATGTCACCGGAAGTTTTCTTATTTCCTTCGGAATTCTCTGCTTGGAAATTTCTGTCGGGTTTATTTCCGCAGAATTCCTTCGGATTTTGTCCCTTTGCCTTTGCTCTATCGCCCTTTTGTATTGAACGCTAAGTCATAGTCCCGCAGAAAAAGTCCGCAAGAATTATCTTGGTCTCTTCGAGTTAGTTTTATCGGGCTTATTATGCGTGGCCTTTCTCCGAATTCCTTCAGACTTTTTGTCCGAAGGATATCTTCCTTTGTTGCGCCTTCGCTTTACTTGTTTTTTGCTTTTCTTCGGACTTTGCTTTGTGGCCTTCAGAATTTTTTTCGGACTTTTTGTCCCAAGGAATTCCTTCGGACAAAAAGTCCGAAGGATATCTCTTCTGCCTTCGCCCTTTTTCCGAAGCCTTCGGATTTCTTCTATATTTCTTCCGAATTTCTCATCGGCTCTTTGTCTTCCATGCGTCTTCCAAATTCCTTCGAACAAAAAGTCCGAAGGATTTCTTCCCTTGCTTCTTTTCACCGAATGTGCCCTTTGGCTTTTCAAATGTGCCCTTCGGGAAATTTGCCATGGTCCCTTCCGTCGACCAAGTGCCCTCCGCAAGGGCATTTAGCTCTCTCTGTGCCTTTCAGAAAAATTGTAGGGCACCCGAACTTTTTGCTAAGGTTCTGAATTTGGTCTTGTGCCTTCCCGAAGGGTAGGTATTGAAAACGATCCTTCCGAAGGTAACCTGCCCTTCGGGATTCTTGTAATGGACTCTTCTTTTATTTGGGTGGACTTTTGGATTCTCCTTGTTTGGTCTTTGGGCGTTCTCTTAGAATTTCTCCGAAGTATTCCTTTGGACAAAAGTCCAAAGGAATTACTTCCTTTGTCTTTTGCCTTGAGGACTTTTGCCTTAGCACTTATCCGAAGTAAAACCCCTTTTGATGAACCGTCCCTTCGGAATTTTCCTGTTGTAGCAAAGGACCCTTACCAAGGAAAACAATATATTCTTCCTTGGCTAGAGACGAGAACTTTCCAAATGGCAAGAGAAAATCTGACTTGTGGAAGATTTGTCAACAGTAAATTTACCTATAATGTTGGGATGTGATCGTTTTGCCCATAAAATCTGGAAGGATAATACTGCATGTAAAAGCCGTTGCACAAACCATTCCAACATTTGTGTGAAACATTCAACCCATAGCTAGCCTCAAATATGCACAATATAATCCGTATTGCATGTGTTTTTGATTATTTACCAAATCTCTGTTGACTCATAAAATCCATCTACAACAACTAACCTCATGCATGCTATCTTTTCGTCTAGATTTATGCCTGCAATCTAAATTTATGCATACAACTAACTTCATGCGTGCTATCTTTCCACCTAGATTTATGTATGCAATCTAAATTTATGCAACTAACTTCATGCATGCTATCTTTCTACCTAGATTTATGCATGCAATCTAAATTTATGCAACTAACTTCATGCATGCTATCTTTTGGTCAACGTGATTTGCGACTCTTTTCATAATTTCGCATGAAATCAAGTATCCACATTATTTCGGTTCGGGTATATTTACATGAAACTGGAATTGTAGACTATTTGTATATGGGCGTGGAATATGAGCTCCTAGAATTTGGACATGTGTTTTTGATCATGCAAAGAATTATATCTGCCAGATATGCGTATAACTCATAGATCTTCTATATTCATGTAATCGTTCAAAATAACTTTGCTAGATTTATTGTATGCATGCATATAACCTTATGAATCTGTTAGATTTTATGCATGCATTTTTAAATCATACAAAATCATAAATCCGATTTTCTCCATGCATGCATGTAAATTTATAATTCCACTACACTTCTTGCATGCATGATCTAACATATTCTTAGAATAGAATGAGATCGACTTAATTGAGTATTTTTCCTTATTCCGTTATAAAAATAAAATCATATGCAATATTTAAAATTGCGTGATCCTTTGTCGACGATTTTAGAAAAAGTGCAACTGTATTTTACCCTCCATATAGTTGATCTCAATTTTTTTTCTCAGATAGGCAGATTAATGCTTCAATAGGCATTTAGGCACAGGGGCATAAATTTCAGATTCCTTTTTGTGAATAGCTGTAAAAATTCAGTCCAATTTTCTCCATCTTTTACGCTATTTTAGATCATCTTTTTCTTCCTCCAACCTACATTAATGTTTAAATCCTTTCATATGGTGTTAGCAGTTGTTATTTTCTACACAACAACATTAGTATGGCATGGGATTTTTTTGCATGAAATTAAATTTTTTAAAGCTAATTACAGAAAAATAAACTCTAATCTATGTTGTAGAAAAATAAATTCTAATCTATTTTGCAGAAAAATAAATTCTAAAGAAACAATTAACTATCTCCTGTCACAAAATTTGTAAAGAGACATTCCCTCTCACTAGGAACTTTGTTTATCTACTGCCACTAGACAATTCTCTTAACAAATTTTGAATCTCTTAATAACACCGTGTTCTCCGGCAACGATGCCAAAAATGATGAGTCATCAATTCATCATTTAATAATTTCAATCCAGCGTTGGTGTCTAATGTTGTATGCAATAGGAGAAAGAGATCTCTAGCAACCAGTGTCTTCTACCACACTCCACACTTACAGGTATTGAAAAACACACTTGCAGGAAAGTAAATCACACCACACTTTGCAGAAAAGTAAATAACATTTGCAGAAATGAAAAAACACACTTGCAAAAATTAAATCACATTTGTAGGAAAGTAAATTGTTGAATTGAAAATAAATGATAAACACATAAAACACTTTCAGGTTCACAACAAACTTTACAAAAAATAAATGTTTACATGAAAAATAAATAATAACAATTCAAAAGCATAATTACATAATAAAGAAATAAATAAAAATACATTTATCCATCTTTCTTAGAATGAGTGGCCAGCTTATTCCTCAGAAGAGGATTTTAATCAGAACACTGAATTTATGTCACAAAGCTTCATAATATAATATTGATAACTAAGATTAATTACAATGGTGTGGCATGTTGCATTTATAATCTCATGCTTCCAACCAACTCTTTATTCGAGAATAACAATCCTGGATGCTCTTCACCAAATATGGAGAGAATCATAACAACTTAGATATTCTAGCTTATCTCAATCTTCCACAAAATATGGAGAGACATTATTATCTATTTACAACATAAGTTCAATCTTCATGAAATATGAAGATAATTATTTATGGAATAAAATTATACAAATCTAAATTTAGATACAATCTTGAACTAGTCTGTAGATAGACCTGCACAATCCGTAGATATGTTTGCACAGTTCATAGATATCCTTGCACAGTCCATAGATTTTAAAACCTGCAGAGTTCGTAGATTTTAGAACTTAAAGAGTTCGTAGATTTCAGACCCGCAGAGTCCGTAGATTTAAGAACCTGCAGAGTTATTAGATTTTCTTCAAGTTGCATTCTTTGAACTGTTGATGACTATGATGGCTCCCTTGACGTTTGATGCTTTGAACTGGTCTTCAATCAACGAACTACATGAATGTAGAGCTACTAGTTGAGTCCATAGATATGAACTAAGTGAGTCCATAGTAAATCTTGGCGAGTCCGTAGCTAGACTAGGTGAGTCGTAGCTATGTCTAGAGTACCTGTAGCTCACTTCAAAGCTGATATTTGGTTGGTAACTCATGCTCATGTCTAATATAGCTTATTATTGGCTGCATATATACATATTAACATCTTTTTTCAGAGATTTAGTAACAAGAATCAACAAACAAAAAGACTCATTTATAAAGAAATAACCATGATATAGTTCTCTATTTCATTCTAAATAAATCATAAATTTAGAAACTACATTTAGATCCACTTGTTATGCAAGGAAAAAGAATGTTGTTTCATGGATATAATGAGTCATTTTATGGTCTCATCAAGAAGGAAGAAGAGTCTCTTTTTTATCTATTTTAAATGTTCCATAGGCTAAAATGATAATAGAAAAAGAGAGACATGTGAATGCTAGCAAACATTCCAACATAATTATGAAAATCTGAATGGAATTTGAAACTTTAGTAGGACAAAATTTTAGAAGGAAACCTTAAGGAAACTAGGATTGTGCAAAAAGATTTAGAGGTCGGTTCACCAAATGTTTAACCCTTTTTAGAATGCGTGTTTTAAGGGTTAGGGGAATAACCTAATCAATTATGGTATAAGCTATTCTAAAAAAGGTTAATTAAATAATTCAAATTTACAATATTCTGATAAATATACTGAATCTGAGAATATTTTAAATATAGAGTTGAAATATGAAAGAGAAATAACATTTTTAGCTTATGCAATGATACACACAGATTTGACAAGGCTTAGATGTGGAAGAAGATAGTTTGATGTTTTGCCCTGATTTGTCAGATTCTGGAAATTAGCTCTTTGTTAGCTAGGACACTAGCATCACACTGTGAAAACTAACATTGACGTTTCCGTCTTGATTTTGAGTTTCTGTCTGACTCAATATACAGATCCTTTTCTATAATAGTCAGTTGTGCCTATTAGGGTTTACTATCGCCTTGTAGGTTATCGGTTCAGATCACTTGCACATGTTCCCAGAGTCAGTCTCTTGATCAAGACCCTAGGTTCTCCAACTTGGGCATGTCACCTTGAAAAATAGGGATTAGTGGGCTCAAGTGAAGTCGAGCTGACCTCAAAAATTTCCTGTCAATGAGTGCTCCCTGCATAGCCATATATTTCGAAGAGGGACTCAGACCAATGTACTTTTCTCTCTTATGTGGACTTGTGTGTAAACAATTGTGCAATATACTATATGCAAGTGCATCTAGTTATCTAGTTTCTAATTTGACAAATATTGTCCATGGGCTACTATTTGAATGCTTCAGATGTATAAGAAGATTGCTCTTATGACTGATTTAGAAATTGGAAAGACTAGGGCAACATAGCTAAGTTGTACAAATGAATTTTCAGTAGTGCAGTGTGAGCTTGAGAGGTGTTTGCTTGATTCTTCAAATGTTTAATGAATGACTTTTTGATTTGTATTTATACCACACCTTCTCATAGGAGGATTAATGAAGACAAATAGGCTGACCTGTGCATATCGAGAGATTTGAAATTTGACCATTTGGAAGGCAAGGACACTAACGTCAGATTGGGGATTTCTAGCATCGATGCTAATGTCCTAATTTGGATGCTAGTGTCCTATAAGGTAAAAAGTTGTCGAGGATCTGTAACTGTATGTGAAGGACAAATATTAGGTTTTGATGCAGACTTTAGGCTACAAGTGATCTGTATCAAAACAATTGTGCAATATACTATATGCAAGTGTATCTAGTGATCTAGCTTGTAACTTGACAAATATTGTCCATGGGCTACTATTTGAATGCTTTAGATCTATAAGAAAATTGCTCCTATGACTGATTTGGAATAAAAAAGAATAGGGAAATATAGCTCAATTGTACAAATGACTTTGCAATAGTGTATTTTGAGCTTGAGAGGTGCTTGCTTGATTCTCCCGATGTTTAATGAATGACTTTTTGATTTGTATTTATACCACACCTTCTCACAGGGGGATTAATGAAGACAAAGAGGCCAACCCATGCATATCGGAGAAATGAAATTTGACCTTCTGGAAGGCAGGGACACTAACATCAGATTGGTGGATTTCTAGTGTCGACGCTAATGTCCTAATTTGGATTCGAGTGCCCTACAAGGTAAAAAGTTGTCGAAGATCTGTAACTATACGTGCAAGATGAATATTAGGTTTTGATGCAAACTTTAGGCCACAAGAGATCTGTATCATCAAAATATTAGGGTCGGACTATATGATAAGCAATTAGGCACTGTGAGATGGCGAATGCGAGCCCTTTGACAACAGAAAGGTCATAAATTGAAGGGTTGAGCAATGATTGGTATTTATCAAGTGTATAAGACTAATATGTCATATAAAATAAGATTTCAGTATCTACAATACTTAGCATTTCCCATGAAATTCACATCAATAGTGGCTTATTTTTACTACTACTTTTCCTTGATTGTAGTGTGTTATTTTAGGGCCATTATCAAAAAGGTTCTTTAATTCACTCATTATTCAGTAATTTGATATTTTTTTGAAAACTTCCAAGACAGTTTGGGTTAGAATTGAGAGGTTGGTGGTCTCTTTGCCATATTACATACATTTTTAATTTTTTAAAGCATTGTCATGTATAAGTATTAAAACAATGTCTATGTATATGCTACCCTTTGAATATTTTAGTGTAACTAATATACATTTCTTTGGCAGCACTTGATGCAGCTTATGTATATGGGGATTCAAACTTGGAATTACCATCACAACATTCACATCAGTCAATTGTGGAAGTTCATGCAGCCATAAATGTTAATTCTGGGACTTTGTTTGGAAACAGTTTTGAATTGGAGCTGAAAGTGGACCTGCCTTTGCATGCACGTTATCCGGTATGTTTTTGTTAAGAAAATTAGAGGCTTTTCCCTACCTTTTATTAGGGAACAAATGTATGGTGTGTATTATGTTCAATTTCCTTTTTTCTCCGGATATTTATGAATAAATTGATTATGCTGAGAGGCATTCTACTATGGCATTTGGGTGGTGGTGGTGCGTTGTAATGTAGTAAGTGTGTTCACTTTTAAATTTAATTCCAACCTTAAATTTGACTTCCATATGACCGACATTTAAATTTGTCTTTTTTCCTTGGAGAATTCAATCGAAACATTGTAACATCTTGGCCATAGTTGGAGTTTGGAGCCCTTTTTGTTTTTCAAATAGATTATTTTGAGCTTGACACATTGGTGTAGTTAGATTGACACATTTTAGTGGAAAATTTGTGAAAGAAGTAATGAAGTTATTAATAATTATGGTATATAAAAAATCCAAAATAAAGGCCTTGAGATGATATCTCTTGATGTTTTTTAGATAGATGTATTTAAAATATCTGTACTAGCATAAAGTGCACTCTAGGATACTATTTTTGTATCTCATTGTTTGTTGACAATCTGGAGTATGTTTTCAAACTTCTGTCGAATGTGGGTTTACTAAAGTCAACTCTTCTGTTGAACAAGATGAGCAGAACTTCAAATATTAAGAAAAATTTTCTATACAAAATTTTATTATAAACATGGTACTTGGGGTTATGAGGTCTGTTTAAAATTTGGAAAATAGGTGGGTTATGAGGTCAGGAATCCAATTGACAGGCCCTAATAAGATGGATAATTCAATCATTCACAGGTTATTAAAACCAACGTCTAGTTGTGCCACATACCCTAAATTAAGTAGAAAAAAATGCATAATAAGATATAGCGTGTGATGCTTCCCTCTGCCCATAATAAAGAAGACAAAATAATCTTATTAAATGTCAAACATTGTAACAAGCAAGTGAACACCTACACAAGCAATCGAACAAAATTTCACATATTAATATAAAAACCTTCTATTCAAATTTTATGATAAACATGGTACTTGCGGTTATGATGTCTGTTGGAACTTTTGAAAAATAGAGCTCCCAGTCATAAGCCGAATTGACAGCTCTAATAAGATGGAGAAATGGACTCTTCACAGCCTATTAAAACCAACATCTTGTTGCACCACATGCCCTAGATAAAGTTAGAAAAAAAAAATGCATAATAAGATATATCATGTGATGCTACCCCTTTCCCATAATAAATAAGACAAAATAATCTATTTACATATCTAATATTGTAACAATAAAGTGAACACCCTACACAAGCAGATCAGGGGCCACAAGAAGGTGAAGGGCCACATGGTTTTTAACATTGCAGGAAATAAGAAACACATGAAATAAACAATAAATTTTACCACCGTAGATACTCATAAATACACCAATATTTGGGATTCCATCCCTACATTCTTTCCTCTTCTTATTCATCTTGGATTGTAGCCCTCTAGTACATACTCTTCTACTAAATATTTTCCTTCTTTTGTAAACACAAGAAGCCTAATAATAGAGCCACTTTGTTTGCTAGCTAAAGCAGTTATTATGAATAATATGTTGAAAAAGAACACATTTGCCGAAATGAGCAATATTCCAAGCAACAACACACAACTTTCAGAATAACAGAAGTGGAATCATCTAGTAGCAAGCATTCATTCAGATATTTTATAGCAAGGTTAAATATGATTTTCATCCACATACAAGGGGTAAAAATGTATAAAATCTCTATTTTTAGTTCATGGCTTATTTTGAATAATTTTGAGGTGTTATTTGCTCAAAGTAATTGCTGGAAATTACCTCTATATTATTTGCACATTGGCGCCTAGGGTTTGGAAGTATATTGCAAGTTTTTGAGGCATATCTTTGAGCTAGGGTTTGCTGATTTGGCTAATCTGAGAATTCAAAATTTTGTGGATTTTAGGAGCAACCCTTTTTTGGTTGATTTTTCTCATTTGGGGACATTACAGGTTAGGGTTTGATCTAATTTTGCTGGAGTCACTATTGGCATCCCTATTTTGGCTGGACGTCATCCTTATTCAACAAATCATTGTTGCAGCTTTTACTAGACCTAATCACAGATTTTTAGTGGTGGTTGTACTTTATATTAGTGGTTGTACCACAGGGTTTGCTACTTTGGCTCGCTAGGGTTACCAAATCACTAGGTTTGAACATTGGCATCATCTTTTAGGGTTTGAAACAACCTCTTTGAGCAGATCTACTACTAAACTACCATCATACACAACTAGCATCACTTCTTTGTCCTTGCTATAACTATGTTGGACTGTACCAGACTGCAACATTTAGGGTTTCTTGGGTGCCATACCACTTACAGTTGCTGTTCCAACTTTGCTAGGAAATCACAGTTCTTCTCTAGTTAGGTTTAGAGGATTTTTGGACAAAAAATGTATTAGGGTTTTGCTATATTGTCTAGCATATTTTCTGGAAAGGGTTTGGGAACTTGACATTTATATTGGCTGCTGTTACAGCAGAAATAAATAAATTGCAGGTTAGGTTTGGTGAATGCAAGGAAAGTGTAGAAATCCCTGTTTCCCTGATTTCTGGAATTGTATGTTTTTTTGACTATTTTTGTGTATTTTGATTTTTTTGGTGTTTTTGCATGAAATAAAGAAGAATGCGATTTTTGCAAGATAATTCCAAATAAATAAATAAATAGCAATATAATCTCTTAACTGGCTAATCTATGATCTTATTATTCATTCCAGACGATTACAATAGAAGATCTGTCATACATACGAAATAATATAAAAATATTGTTTCAAATCCTGATTTTGCTGCAAGACTGAAAAAACCCTAGATTTAGTACGGCTGGTACAGCTGCAATTAATAACCCTTTCTCCTTGCTTCTGATGATCCAAAAAGATGCTAGATGTATAGGTGCCCTAAAGGGTATCAACAGACTGGACAAAAAGAAGGCGTTTTGCCCTAGAAGAGAAACACGCCCCTGCTGGAGATGTACGCCCTGGTACAGAACCATACGGATTTCGTACAACAGCAATAAATACTGTACAACCTGTTTTTTGAGTGCCGGATCTTGATAAAAATAAGCGCCAATATTGATGATTTCCTTTTGGATAATTTTCGGAACAAAACCCTGATGATATAAACCTTTGTGAAGCTCTGTGATAAGCTCTGTATGAAATTATTTCTCTGCCTGGCAATAGATTAGCTGATATTTTACAACCTCTGAATTGCACACACTGAAGATTGCACGTTCTCCAATGCAAATCGAATACTGGAACCCTTGGCTCTATCTTCAAAAAAAATACTTAGCAAAAAGTGGCTTCAAAACATGAATGGCATGCCTGCCAATGAGAAACCCTTATATTCTTGAAAAGTGCGCTTTCCCTAATTAGGATTTCATAATTGAAAATTCGGATTTTCTTTTTAATTTTTCCATAGTTCAAAAATCACATTTTTAATTATTAAAAACGGCCCCCTTCATAATGAGCGCCCCTTAGTCAAAAACCTTAAGTTATAATATTAAATATTATAACTTTATGATATAGCTCCGAATAATTAATATTTAATTAACTCAATTAGATATTAATATCTCCTTCAATACATATCCGATTCTCGAACTGTCTGAAGCTGGCGAACAAGGGAGTGATTCCGCACATGACCAGACCATAGCAAGGGTGCTCCGCTGAGTGTCAAATATCCTTAAAAAATAGCAACTCAGGCAAACGGTGTTCGAAAGAGCCCGAACGAAAGCCAACTGGAAAAATTCTGATAGTCGAAGCCAAGCCAAGCTCTATCATGACCCTCTATCCATCCTATCAGCCTACGAGGGTCCCAATAATAGGCTAATCATCAGCTCTGAGAGATGTCAACTGGAAGGGGACATGACAGAAAGATTCAGTGTTTTACACATTTTGCTATATGTTCAGTCAAAAATTGGATAAGGAATTTATTTAGACAACATACAAGTATTTGCATTATTTTATCAGTTGTTGAATGAAATTTCAAATTTGATTTGGTGTGCACTAAAATAATTTTTTTAGAATTCGATATTTTATCTTAAACAGGATATTTCAATGGTATCAAAGCTAATTTTCTACCATCTTGTGGGAAAGAAATATTTTGAAGTTATTGTCTGATCCATACCCTGTGAAATCATGGAGTTAATTAGTAAAGATGATTTGAGAATAAAGCTTTACAGAGTAGGGAAGAAATTGGAGCAGCCGCCTCATTAAAAAAAGGTTCTACTTAGCATTTTGGAGGAAGTGAAAATTTGTCTATCCATGGTAGAATAGTCAGTTTTTGAGATTATGCAATGTGCTATAAATCCAACAATGTTTCATTTGGCTAAGCCCAGGGTTTTGAGACACCCAGATCTAAATGTGAGACTTGTAGTTATCACTTATATTAGTAAAATTACAAGAATAACAGCTCCTAAAAAACCATACATCAACAAAACCATGAGGGAAATATTTCAGCTAATTGTGGAAAGTTTTCAAGGTCTAGATGACACCAAAAGTCCTTTTGCTAGGAGGGTCGCAATTCTAGAAACTATGGCAAAAATCAGGGCATGTGTTGTGATGTTAGATCTTGAATGTGATGATCTTATTATTGAAATCTTTTAACATTTCCTTACAGTTGTCAGTAAAAATCATACAAAAAATGTAGTAGCTTTAATGCAAACAAACAATTATGACTGTTTTTAAATGAGATGATATTTCACAACATTTATTATTTGTATTATTGGCTGGTCTTGAGCAGAAAGTTTCACTAGTTGCCCATACACTTGCTAAAAATGTTGTTGAATAGAGTGCAGGGAAGTTGAAGTCATATTTGATAGTCGAGGGATTTACTTCTAGTGATCAACAAGAAAAGAATTCTCTTCTTATTATGAGCAAATACGAAGTACCAAAAAGGGTGTTAGATGCAACAGAAATTGATGAGAATTCCACAATATCAAAGTTAGCTGAATTGCAACAGTTCAATCAAGGGCAAACAAAGATTGAAGAATTGCAACTGTTGGTAAAATAAGAGAAAGAGGTGCAAGTCCTAACAGAGTTGTATAGTACGAAAATGTTCATTGAACATCTAACCCTCGCTTGTAGAGTCCTCAATTGCAACAAAGAATAACACTATGGGTGAGGTAAATGTTGCTAGCACTGAGCATATAGTCACTGTTGCAAATTTGCAAATACTAAAGAGTTTGGAAATAGTGAAATCAAAATATATGCATGTGATTAAAGATAGGGATATGATCATTGGAATTGCAGAAAAGACCTTAATTGCACCTAAGAAAATGCAGGAAAGGGTTGAGGCCCTCACTATGAAGTTTAGCTCAATTTCTTCTTCACTTCATATGACAGAATAACCATAGATTGCTACAACAGTTTTCAGTGAGATGAAAGGTGAGTCATTGCCCTATATGATCGAAATTCAAGATACTCATGTTGATAAGCATGCAATGAAGAAGAACGTTGATCCTAACTCAAAAATTCTGAGTCACAAGGATGGAGATGTTGAGGATATCTCAACAAATTCTGATTCGACAAAGGAAGGTGGACATTTTGATTGTAGCTTAAGGTATGAAAATATTTCAGATTTGTTGCTTCCTAATATGTCATTGCAAGATTCTTGTCATCATGAAAAGTATTCTATAAAGGGTGATAAGAGTGAAGGATACAACTTGCAGTTAAGGGCATAGATCCTTTTGCTCAAATCAAATTGGGTCATGCATAGAGACAACCAATGATCTATTAGTTGGTAAGATACTTCATTATGATAATGTTTGGTTTGTTTTGGATATACTCAATATTACACTCCTAAGGTGGCAACCAAATGAGATATTTACAAAATGTGGCTTTCTTGTTGGAAGTCACCAACTTTACATGGTAGCGATAAGTATTCGCTGAAAGAAACATGAACTAAGGGCCAACATGAATGCGGTTTCCAACCTTAGATATGTTATTCTCAATATCTCAGCCTACACGTTGTTTAGGGAGAAAGTTCGAGCAACGTATGATTGGGCACTTCACTTGGGGAGACGTATAAAAGCAATTGAGTGGTCTTGTTGAAAGGCATCTTGGATCATAATTTAAATTTACAAGTTTTGAGCATGAAAAAGTTTGAGCTTTGCACTTGAAGACAAAAAACTTCAAGACGAGATTGAGGATGAAAACCTCCATTCTTCTGTGGGGCAACTTCATCGAGGATCTGCCATTGTTCATCAAAATTCAGAAAAAGACAAAAATAAAGGTTTCCAAGTTGGAAGAATAACTTGGAAGGGTGGCGACTTGGTTGGAGAGTGATTTGCACATGCTTTGGGGTGACTTTGTGCCCTAGTTAATATTCTAATTTTATTGTGTTGTTTCTACACTTGGGGCGACTTGATTTGGAAGGGCTTTGACATTGCTTGAGGGTCATTCTTTGCCCGAGAATATTCTACCATATTTTATATAATATTTCCAGCCTTAAGCGATTTGCAAAAAGGACATATTTGAAGGCTTGAGGTCAATTATTGATTCTAAAATTGTTCTGAAATTTTCCATATTATTCTAAATATTTTTGGTGGTAAATTCAGCTTGTTTTTGAAGGAAAAACATCATAAAAATGTATTTGATAGCAGATGTATTTTTCTATTAATGTTGAAGACCTATTGAAGGTAAGACATTATAGAAATTGTCATCAAAGGGCTGCCATAAATCATATTTTTTTCTGAATATAGGCGCCTAGGGTTGGAAGGGTTAATTTGGATTTTTGAAGGATTAACCTTGGCTGAAAGGGTTCATAATTGATTTGAAGGGTTTAGCATATTTTGAAGCTAATTTTGGAACATATTTGCAGCTAGGGTTTGCTGTGGTAAAAATTGGATTTTTTTATTGCTAGGGTTTCATATAAAATTCAGATTTTAGAAAATATCCCGAAAAGGTAAAACATCATAAAAATGTAATGGATCGCAACTATATTTTTCTATTAATTTTGAAGACCTATTGAAGGTAAGACACTATAGAAATTGTCATCAAAGGGCTGCAATAAATCATATTTATTTTCTGAATATAGGCGTCTAGGGTTGGAAGGGTTAATTTGACTTTTTGAAGGATTAATCTTGGCTGAAAGGGTTCATAATTGATTTGAAGGGTTTAGCATATTTTTATGCTAATTTTGGAACATATTTGTAGCTAGGGTTTGTTGTGGTAAAAATCAGATTTTTGTTTTTGTTGCTAGGGTTTCATATAAAATTCAAATTTCAGAGAATATATTGAAAAGGTGACATTTCACTATCATGGGTTCGCTCATGGAGACTGTGGGAGAAGTATCATGGGGTACAGGGCTTTCAATTTTTCATTATATCAGAGAAGTGCAACAAAAGCTAACTACCACACAAGGAGAACTGGAAGATAAAAAAGATTGCTTTGGGATCCTAGTATTTGCAAAACGGTTTAGGTATTGCTTGACGACAAGCAATTTTGGGAAGAATGGACTATAATGTTCTTTTTTTTGAATTAGTTAAATAAAGTGATCAGAGCTTATTTTTATTTTTCATAGGCTAAGGGGAATTAATGAGGGTAATAATTCAATAATAATCTATTTAAGTTGTCCTAAGTTACTTTATATTATAACATTGAAAAAGGACGCTTAGGTGTATTATTATTAAAATGGGGCCAAAAATCAATATTAATCACATGGCCAAAAGTAATAATTATTAATAAAAGGACAAGTGGGGCCAAAAAGTTGATTATTGATTATTCACTCTTGACAATTCACGACCGAATACATAATTCTTTCAACTACTACTTGAGGACAACAATCTTCATTGCAGTCAGATTAGACGATGAACCCCCTCCAATCTACTAGGGTAGCTCCACACAAGGGTTACAAGTGCACTGAAAAATAGGTTATCTACAATAAATTAGAAATAAGGGCTTGATCAAGGGTTTGAGCAGATAAACAAAGTTTTCCAATCATAATTTGGGCTGTATGACTAGGGTTTGATCTACTTTTGATGGCATCACTATTGGCAGCCCTATTCTGGCTGGGCTTCACCCTTATTCATCAAATCGTTGCTGTTGCAGCGTTTACTAGACCTGATCGCAGACATTTAGGGGTTGTACTTTTTGTCAGTGGTCGTAGCACAGGGTTTGCTACTTTGGATCACTAGGGTTAAAAATTCACTGGGTTTGAACATTGGCGTCATCCTTCTAGGGTTTGCAACAACCTCTTTTAGCAGATCTATTGCTAAATTGCCATCATACACAGCTAGCGTCACTTCTCTGTCCTTGCCATACCTCTGCTAGACTATACTAGACTAGAGCGATTAGGGTTTCCTGGGTGCTGTACCACTTCCAGCAGTTGTTCCAGCTTTGACAAAAAATCACAATTCTTCTCCAGGTAGGTTTTGAGGATTTTTGGATAAAAATTGTATTAAGGTTTTGCCGTATTGTCTAGCATATTTTTTGGTAAGGGTTTGGGACCTTGACATCCATATTCGCTGCTATTACATCCAAAATAAATAAATTGTAGGTTAGGGTTGGTGCATGCAAGGAAAGATTCAATGTTTTACATTGTTTTGCTATTTGTTCAGTCAAAAATTGGATAAGGAATTTATTTAGACAGCGTACAAGTATTTGCATTATTTTATCGGTTGAATGGAATTTCAAATTTGATTTGGTGTGCATTGAAATAAAATTTCCAAAATTCAGTATTTTATCTTGAATGGGATATTTCAGAAGGTGGTGAGAGAGCTCCTATCCCGTACACTTGAAGTTTGACCTTGATATCGACATACGAGGTATTGATTCTTACACCATTTGCATTGCTTCCTGGATAGGGGGAGGTTTATGCACCCTTAATCGACATACAAGTATTTGCATTATTTTATCAGTTGTTGAATGTATATGCACTAAAATCCGCTCACCCTACACTAATTCTGCTAATTTAACATAAAAATTACATTTCCTAGCTAAATAACTAATACCCATTTCCTATTTCCTACATCCTACAAACCTTATTCCATCCCATAACCAATTAATCCCCTTCATTAATCCACTAACAAAACCCATTTACCTACTAAACTACTCCTTAAGCCACTTGCCAATTTAAAAATACAATTTATTCTACCTACCCATCTACCACCCTACTAACTAGCTATTCCTAAACCCCTAAACCCTAATAGAGATTTCTAGAATTGGAGAATTCTAGAAATCTCCTCCATTTTAGTCTCTTTTCCTCCATTTTATAGATTTTCAAGGAATTTAAAATTCCTTGGAAATATCCTAGCCATTGATTTCAATGGCTCAAAATCAAATTTGAGCCATTGATTACTCCCTCCATTTCCTATATAACTAAGCTAACTCCCTTCATGAAACTAACTCGGAACATGAAAGCTTGAAGCCTTCTTACCATCTTGCATCCAAAACCATCTCCCTTGCATCCATACAACCTTTGTCAAAGCCACTATCAAGCTCAAAAGACCATTGGAAGCCATTATCAAGCAAATGCAAGCAATCCAACATCTATCTACTTTGCATCAAAAATTCGTTTGGTAAAATCTTGGAGAGGAGTTACAAATAGGTAAAATGATGGTGAGAATCCTCATGGCAATCTGATTATATTTTTTATCCCCTCTATTTGATGTTGTTTGGATTTTAGGTTTTTATTGCTAAAAATAGTAATATAGAGTGTGTAAAATTTAGACTACATTTTGGCGACCACGGTGGGACCATTACTCTATAAACTAACCTCTAAGCTTGTTGGAAGTGATTTGGAAGTTTGCAAGATTAACTGGACGTGAATTGAACATTGAATTTTGAGAAAACCATCACGTATAGGAGACTTGCGATTTTGCACTGGTATCAGAGATATTGCGGTTACAGTTTTGCAAGCAAATAATGATATTGCGTGACTTCTTGTCTTTAACTGTTAACGGTCTCGGATTTTTGTAGGTTGTTGTCTTTGTGCAAAATTGCTACTTCACAAGTAGCAAACTTGCCTTGGTAATAGTGATCTTTCAGGGGAAATTATTGTTTTGCAGGGTCTATTGGTTGGAGTGATATCTTCATTTTTCGTTTGTTACTAACCCCTCTGTAGGATATATTTTATTCTGTTTGGAAGTGTCTTTATCTCTTGTGTAGGATTTAGAAGGGTAATCAAGCATTGTGGTTGTTTGTGACCAAAGTGCAATATCGCAACTCGCAAAGTAGCGACCTTGACCTGGTAATAGCAATTTTGCAAGTAGAGTCGCGGTTTTGCCAATTTTTTGGTTTGCTCTATACCCTTGTTCCTTATTTGTTGCAAACCTCTCTAAAAGATATTGTTTTTCAGTTTGTGTTGCTTGGAAGTGTCTTTTGCCCCCTGTGTGCAAGGAAAGAAAGAATTAATCAAGCCTTTTGACCATCCATATGCAAATGGAAATATCACACCTTCTTATTTGTGGCTTTGCCTTGGTAATCGTGATATTGCCCTTGTGAATTGCGGTATTGACTTTCTTGACCCAACTGGTAAAATTTTGACCTGTTAGTTTTTGATTTCCAAACAAGGATTTCTCAGCTTCTATTAAACAGTTATAAGTCATCCTTAATAAGCCAAGGCTATCTCTTTTCCATCTTGACTATTTTAGAATTTGATCATTTCTGCCTAATTGTGTGCTTGAAAGGGATATTTTGAGTTTGTTGTGTGTGCAGGTCAACAGTGAGAAGAGGAGCAAGGAAAAACATTCACTTGTCAAGACCCTTTTGTAGCAAAACCGCGAATTTCGAATTTGCATCTTTGCTCTGTTATCTACAATTTTGTAGATACAATAGCGATTTTGTGTTTAGGCAGAAATAGGGTGCAATTTGAGTTATTTGCTTGATCTTCTAGCTAACCATTAGAGAAAATAATTTTATCATTCTGTTTGTACATTAGTATGTATATTATCTAAGAAAAATCTTTTATCAAAAATTCTAATAGTATAGTCCCAAAAATTGTCATAAACTAGTTACTGGAAGTTTTTTTGTGTAACTTGTGTACCCTAAAAACATTTTGAAGGTTAAAACATTTCCCTAGTATTTTCGGAATTCATTTGCATCAGAGAAAATTTTATAATTTTCCATTATAGTGCAAAACCGCAAGTCATAAATTTTTGAAAATTGCGATCTTGCATTAATAGTTGCGATTTTGCTTAACAGTCGCAGTTTGTAGGTTAACTATCACAGTTAGCTACCTGTTGCAATATTGCAACTTGCAATCTGCGATTTTGCCTTGGAGTTGCAGTTTTGTAGTTTCTGGTTGTGATCTTGTATATAATTGATTGTGTAATAATGGTTTTGCAGGGAGTTGCGATTTTGTAGAAAATAAAACTACTACCAGGACCTCTCAAGATCAAGGCTCCCCATTTTGTTTTATAACCTTTGTGTTTGCAGGAGGGGTGCCAAAAACATAACATTTCAGTTTCATTGCTTGTATATATTTGCTTGTTGTGTGACTTGACTGTATATATTTGTGTTTCTTCAAATAGGTAATTAGTTGGGAAAAATCAAATGTGCTTGCTTGTCTGTTACCCCATTTTTGAGTTTAGGATAGCACGTGATGTGGAATTCATCCTCACGCACGGGCTTAGTAATTAGGGGTCGGTGATGTGGATTTCATCACCACACACTAGATCAAACTCCGTGTTCTAGCAAAGTATAAAAATCAAGAGAACCGTCGTTAGGCGCAAATCGGAATTCCACATAAAGGGTTCTGTGGAGTGAAGGGTGTTTAAAGTCCAATATTCAAGGCGGTTAGATAGCATCCTATACGGATTTGGGCCCCATTGTAACTTCGCATGTATCAAGGACTTCCCTAGAAACCCTTGGGCAAACCCATCATAGGACCTTTTGGTCATAACAGGGGTTTCGTTGCCAGAGTCAGAATCAACTCCTAAGAAGTCGTTAAGTGCAGACGAGTCAAGAGGGTGTGGTTGATTCCGTAATGGGTCATCGACCTACAGTCTCACCCGCAAAGTCATTAGACGGTACAAGCGTCGGGTTACACACCTTTTTCAGTTTACTAGCTTAGGGCTTGTTGTTGTGTGTGTTGTGTTAAACCTGTGTTGTTTGTAAACCGAGTCAGCCATACCCCTTTTGTTTTTGACACCTTAGATACCCTTAGACTAACATCCATTCTTAGACCCCATCATCATATCCAACCCATCATCCTAAACCATACCCATCCTATATCATCCACTCATCTTATATCTTCCACTCCCTATCCTAAACAACATCTAATATCTATCTTATATCTTTCATCTTCTTTCTAACACCCATCTTATATCTTCCATTCCCCTCATATCCATCTCACTATCATAAACAACATCCATCTTATATCTCCCCATTCCCTATCCTAAACATCTTATATCTTCCATCGTCCATACCCCATTATTCGCATCACTGTCCATCTCATATTTTCCCATCTATCATCCTTGAATACCATATTTAGGTCTTGGAACCAAATTCTAGTGGTCATCCATCCCTTTAATCCTCCTTATCACTGTTTAAATCCTTCGATTAGGTATTATCAACATACATAGCCCTATCAAGATTTTAATCTAGCATCCATCACTTCTCTCTATCAGTGCCTTTTCATATCTAGCACCCACCCAATCACTACCTTGCTAGTGTGAAAGGTATTTGATCCCATCATCCCCTTCCATTCTTGCTAGATTGGACTCTTACAAGGCTTTGTCTTTTGGTAATCCTTCGTCATCCCATCTCTTCCTAAAAAACACCACATCACCTTCTTTGACCACTATTGCTTTGATTTCTAGACCAAGTTAGTGTTCAAAACTTCCGCATCAGTTATCACACCTCATCACATCTCCACTTTCTGCATCCAAATATGGTGATCCGAACGTGTGCCCAACAGCTTAGGATGGGACAAACTTCCAACCAAGAAAACGATTTATTGGGGGAACTAGGTTATCAAAATTGGGATCATGACGACACACAGTGTGATATGCATACTCCTAGAGGAGAAGAAGATCGATTCAATCCCCTCCATAATGATGATGCTAGGAAATAATTTACCAATACCTCTATGAAAACCGTGACCAAGTTCTAGCTCAAGCCATTGAAATGGGGGGCACACTACCCTCAAACTTTGACCATAATCTTCTACAACACATAGTTTGACCCTCCACCCGACCTAATACACCACGTCGGAATACACATTCAAATCAAGTACTCGAAGAAGAGGAAGGTGTGGATCGAGAATTTGAAGAAGAACGACTTGCACCACTCCGAAATAACCGTATTGAGGCTAACAGGGGGTAAATTGTCCTCAAAGACCGACTAGATCAACTTACACAACAAATAAATATTTTACTTAATGCACAAAATCAATGGCCATCATCCCACCGTCACAATAGCCACAACTCCAGTAGACCCCATAATAGTCACAACTAAACCTCTAATCCCCTTGGGGACCCAACATTTGCACAAGAATGGAAAGTAATGAAGGAGACTCTCCAACAAATTGACCCACGCTCACAAGCAATGAAATATAAATATGAAGATTTTTGCTCCTCCCTTGGATATGAGCATCCTGCAAATACCTTTCCCACCTCACTTCGAGGTACCTAAGTTCGAAAAATATAGAGGGAAGGGTGATCCCCGTGACCATGTACAGGGGTTTTATGGTGTTTGTCATGAAGTTGATATGAAGATGCCTACTTACTAAGACTCTTCCCAAAAAGTCTCATTGGACGAGCCCTAGAATGGTTCATGCATCTGCCAAAAGGGTCTATATCTAGTTTTGGAGAATTAACTGAACAATATGTAAGACACTTTTCATTCAATATTGAACACGATGTCTCTATTGTAAACCTCTATAACACTAAATAGAGAAGTGGGCAAAGCTTGGCATCTTTTTTGCAACGATGGAGAAGTTTAGCAAGCCGCCTTTGATGCACAGTACCTGAAAAAGAGCTAGCCAAAATATTTGTTGATAATCTTAATGCTGAGCTAAAATATCAGTTGAAACTCCAATGTGCCAAAACTTTTGATGAGATTATTGAAAAGGGGATGCAAATCGAAAGGGCACTTATTGAAAAGGGAACAATTAAATTATATTCCCGAAATGAACACAATCAGAATCAAGATAATTCCTTTTCGAGCAAGTCAAAAATCTTCAACAAGAGTAAGAATGTTGTGGGAGATGGGGTTACAGATTCCAAGCAGCATATTCAAACAGTGCAAAAGAGGAATCCCACAGAACAACAAAATGTCTCCTCTATCCAAGTGCCACGAGGTAAACCAAAGCCTCGATATGGGAAAAGACCTCTTACCAGCCTTGGAGTGGCCATTGAAACAGTCCTTGAACAATTAATTGCTGCTAACATGATCACTCTTCCTGAAATCAGACCTTTGGATGATCGTCAACCTCGACTTGATTGGTACCACGAGGATGAATTCTGCCAATATCACAGAGTCAAAGGTCATGACATAGAAAGGTGTATGCAATTAAAGCATTATATTCAGGACCTAATTGAAAAAGGTTATATTGAAATAGAAGGGGAGAGTACTTCAAATCAATTTGCAAACCGACAGCTAGGCATTTCTTAGGACCCCCTACCCAAGCATGATTAGAAAAACAGGAAGGCACTAAGAGACGAGGGTCAGTTCTCCTCTTCCAATCACACTATCACACCATGCCATATCACTACGTCAACACCATGAAATTCTGTAGCCCCCAAGAGCCCACTCCATCCACCATATTAAAAATCAACTGGGCCACTGCTGATTGTGTGGTTACTACCAAACGCAACAAAATCATAGTTCCTGGGGCACCCTCAAAAGACCCACTACCTCCACATCTCAAAAGGGGATTTTTTCTAAAAAAGTTTCGGTATCTTATGATATAATTCAACAACTTGAGAAGACACCCGCTCAAATCTCTTTAATGGAACTTCTCAAAACATCCCCTCTGCATCGGGAGATACTCAATCAGGGTTTGAATGACTTCAAGGTCCTTAAAGACATTGATACCAATCGATTCCAAGCGTTAGTGGGTCATTTATCCCCTTCTCAGCAAATCACCTTTGGTGCCCAGGACATGCCTCCCATTGGCCCCCATCATAACTATCCCTTATCCATAGAAGTCTCCATATCCAATCACCACATTCCTCGGGTACTCATAGACGGAGTGTTTGCATTGAACTTATGTAATCTGGATTTATTAAAGAAATTGGGGTATTCCAAAAATTCTTTGGGGCCTACTCTGATTATGATAAAAGTGTACGATGACAATGAACAGCCATCCACATGCACCATCTACCTTCCCATTGCCGTGGGACCTGTGGTACATCAAAGCCTGCTTCATGTTATAGACGTTGATTTGGCTTATAATATGCTGCTAGGTTATTTCTAGATGCATGAGATGCAAGCTGTTCCATCTACCCTTCATCATTGTCTAAAATTTCCCCATTCAGGCATGGAAGTCACCATTCCTGGGGAAATTGATCATTTTCGTAGTTGCCAAATGGATTAATCCCAATCTTTATATTATTGTCCTAGCACAGATAATTACATTTTAAGCCCAACAACTGCTAAATGTATATGCCCTTATAAGCTTGTGCTTGCTGTAGATCCATTACCTGAAGTCACTCATCTAAAAATCACATCCACGGGTTGCAGGGGATATAAATGTAAGACTTTCTGTATAGTTGACTTACCTCTTTCCCTGCGCAGTTACAGGTCCCCGGCTATGCGGAAGACAAATCCCATCAAATATCAATTTGGACTGATGGCCTTCCTAGGGCAGGACTATTATCAGAAGAATATATTGATGAATCAGAGGAATCATGGCTTATTCTAGAAGATGAGGCCCTCACATCTCCTAGAAAGAGATACTTCCGCGTCCAGAAAATGTTACAAAACATGCATTATCAAGGGAAAGGACTAGGGAGACACGAGCAAGGCAGGCTTGAACCCATAGCCATTGAAGAACGTCCACGATATCTTGGTTTAGGGTACAAACTGCTTGACAATGACTTAAACAATATTATTGTGGATACTACTTTGATCCTTGAGGAGTCTCTTTCTGACGAAGAAATTGAGACGGGTTCCGTTTATAGTTGCTATGAGGAGATTGCTGCCACAAACCTTTTCCTTGCACCATTGTTTCCACCGTCAACATATCCCTCTTTAATTGACTGGGATCAACTTCATGAGCCATCCTTTGATATATTTCAAAATGATGAAGGAATCTTAGAATTTATGGGGGCTCAAGAATTCATGCCTTCCGACGACCATAAGAAAGGCTTTTCTATTAATCTTTGTAAATCAACTTATTTCAGGGAACAACAAAATCCCCTTGACCAAAGTGATGAAGAGCTACCTCAAAGTCCGAAAGAATCTCCACATGATTCAGCTAAAACAGAGGACTACATAGTAATAGATACAGAACTCCCGGATGCATAATCATTGCATTCGAATTCGTGTTTGAATTCGCCAAGGAAAAAAATCAGAACGAAAAATTTTGAGATAAAATTCGTGATTAAATTCGACTAGTAGAAATATACTTATTTCTCGAAATATAAAATTATAAAATATAACTATAAATATATTATATATAATATTTTTATATTCTATATTATAATATTATATTATTATAATATAATAATATAAATTATAAAAATAACTATATATATATTATACATATATTTTTATATTCTATATCATAATATTATATTATAAAGTTATAAACTATAAAAATAATTATATTTTATATTCTAATAACTATAAATATATGTTATTGTATTATTTAAAAAAACAATATACAGTCATAGTATGTAGGTTTAAAAAATATTTGTACGCAATTATCAAGAGTTGCAGATTGTAGAGTTTAAACTCTAAACCTTATGCAGAATCGTTCGATGCACAAATATAGTAATATAAAACTTATGCAGAATCACCGTGAATGGTGGAAGAGTCGTGATGGAAGATTAGAACGCTACGGAAGTGTAGAATGCGGTGGAAATGTAGAACGTAGCATAATAACATTCACCCTAAAACACGTTTTCTATATACCATCCTAAAAAAAAATGAATTTAAATGATTTTAGGCGAATTGCAACGATTTTATAGGATTTTGACTGGCTTAAATTTGCCATAAAAATTCGTGACAAATTTGTACGTGAATTTCAACGAATTTCAAATGATTTTATAAAGTTCAACGAATTTCGAACTAAATCCTTGGAGTTCGCCGAATGCAGTGACTATGCCCAGATGGTTTCGCTTCAGATATCCCAGATCAGTCATTGCCCCCTTATCTCCAAGATCAGTCACCCTCTCTCATTGAGGAGGTAATCGAAGTCAACATTGGAACTGAACAAAATCTCAAAATCGTCAAACTAGGGGCAACTCTCACCCTTGAGGAGTGTCAGATTATTATTGAGCTGCTCAAAGAATTTATAGATGTTTTTGCGTGGTGTTATTCTGAAATACCTGGGCTTGATCCCTCCTTAGTTGTGCATCATTTGGTTGTTCATTCTAAAGCTAACCCAATCAAGCAAAAATTATGAAAGATGCACCCCAAAATGGCTTTGTTAGTTAAAGACGAACTACAAAAATTCTTGGAAGCAAGCTTTATCCAGCCCATTGATTATTCTGATTGGATATCCAATATTGTTCCTACGGCTAAGCCACAAGGAGGAATCAGGATTTGTACTGACTTTCGCGACATCAATAAGGAATGTCCCAAAGATGACTTCCCTCTTCCTAATATTGATATGATCGTGGATTCAACAGTTGGATATGAAATGTTATCTCTCATGGATGTTTTTCGGGCTACAATCAAATCAAAATCACACCCGAAGATCAATATAAGACAACGTTCATCACTCCTTGGGGGACCTTCTGCTATCAAGGCATGCCCTTTTGTCTCAAAAATGCCGGTGCTACTTATTAACGGGCAATGACATTTATTTTTCACGATATAATGCATGATATAGTTGAAGATTATGTGGATGATATCCTAGGGAAGTCCCGACTCAGATCAAATCGTCATGTAGTCTTAAGAAGAATCTTTGAGCGGCTGCGAGAGTATAAAGTCAGATTGAATCCGAAGAAATGTGTATTTGGCGTAACCTCAGGGAAATTACTAGGGTTTATTGTATCTAGGAGAGGCATAGAAGTGGATCCAGCTAAAGTCAAAGCTATTATGGAAATGCTTCCCCCTCGTAATTTGAAGCAGCTTAGGAGTTTTCAGGGAAAGTTGCAAGCTATTCGGCAATTCATTTCTCAACGCGCAAATAAATGTCACCCCTTTACTCATCTCTTGAAGAAGGGGACCAATTTTAATTGTAACTCTAAATGTCAACAAGCCTTCATTAATCTCAAGCAGTATTTGGCAAATCCCCCTGTGTTATCACCTCTTGTCACGGGAAGACCCTTGCTCTTATATATTTTTGCAACTCCATGTGCGATAGGTGCCCTCCTTGCACAACACAATGACGAGGGAAAAGAGCAAGCAATTTATTATCTCAATCGCACTTTAATCTCTTATGAGCTGAATTATATTCCAATTGAAAAAGCCAACTTAGTCGTAGTCTTTGCCGCGCAAAAACTTTGGCATTATATGCTTAACAATCAAGTCTAGCTCATTGCTAAATTTGATCCTCTCAAATATTTACTATCAAAATCAGCCTATAGGACGAATGGCCAAATGGAATATGTTACTCAGTGAGTTTGATATTGAATATATTCATCAAAAGGCTATTAAGGGACAAGTGATAACGGATCAACTAGCAGAAGCACCTCTTGTCGCGACTGAGCCTCTTACCACAACCTTCCCAGATGAATCTATAATGAATACTTCATAATCTAATGGTTGGAAGCTATATTTTGATGGCTCTTTTACCACGCATAGATCAGGGGCTGGCATCCTTCTAGTTACCCCACAAGGTGACCTTATTCCAAAAGCCTTCCACCTTGCCTTCCCATGCACCAATAATATTTTTGAATATGAGGCTTTAATAACTAGCCTTTATTTAGCCATTCAATGGAACATCCAACATTTACAAGTATTTGGTGATTCGTAGCTCATAATCAAGCAGGTTAATGATGAATTCCAAACTAAAGATGAAAAATTACTCTCTTATAAGCAATTGGTAGATCAGTTGAAGCAAAATTTTCAGACTATTGCATTTGAACAAGTGCCATGAGGGAGTAATAATGTTAAGCATGAAATATACAAAGGGGGGGTGAATTAGTATATTATATATCTTTTACTTAATCTGATTTCTTTTCCTTAATCCATTTAATCACACATACAAGATATGCAATAAAACTGAAACAATAGCATGCACTACACAAGAGAGAGAGAGACACCAGATTTTTACGTGGAAATCCAAAGTGGGAAAAACCACGGAGAACAATTTCAAGTATATGAATGAGCATCAACTCAAATTACAAAGTTCGCAAGCACCAACTTGTAAGAGCACCAACCCTTTTGCCGAGCACCAACACAACTATTTGTGAGCACCAACCCAAAGGAGCACCAACCCCTCTTGTGTATAAAACACAACTATCTCTCAATGTTGCGTACTCAACAAATGATAGAACTCTACAATATCTCTTGCTTTTCTCTCCTCTTTTCTTATATAAAACAATTACAAAACCATGCACTCTCTTGCATATTACAAATGGCTTTTCAAGCCTTTATTTATAGCTTTCCAAAAGACCTTTGGCATTCACCCTTTGTGACCCTTCAATCCTCATGGAAAATGGCATCAAACTTGTATGACCCTTGGTATCTTTGTATTTGAAAAGTCACATGGTGACCTTTCATGAGCAAATTCATCATTTCCCCTTTTGTCTTTATCTTGGTGACCTTTCGAATTCCTTAAAGTGACTCTTCATGGAAAAATGCGCCATACTCTCTTTTGTCTTCACTTGATGACTCTTAGAATTCCTCAAGATGACTCTTCGTGGGAAAATGCGTCCCATTCCTCTTTTGTCTTTACCCCGTGACTCTTTGACTTCTCCATGGGCCCTCTTTTGACTTTTATGCAACCAAAAATATATTCGTTAATATTAAATAAATATTAACACACATTAGCCAAGATATGAATATTAAAAACATCATTAAATGCTATGGGGCCTTTATCACCAATGCTAGACCTTTGACATCAATGACAATATTTCCAACAAATAAATCCGTTGATTCAATGGCCACTATAGGATCTTTAATTAATCTCCTTGAAGACGTTCTTGAAGGGAATTTTCTAATCGAACATCTGATCCTCCCAACTTATCAATCTATGACTCCTTTACAAATTTGCGCTATTCCTGATCCCAGTCTTCCTTGGTACCACGACATTTATAATTACCTCCACGACAACATCTTACCACCAAATCTCAATTGCCATTAGGATACGACTTTCATTCACCGTACCTCCCATTACACCATCCTCGGCAGTATGCTCTATCGCAGAGGTTATGACGGGACTTTGTTAAGATGCCTGACCTCGAAAGAGGCTTCTCTCGCGATCAAGGAGGTCCATGATGGTATTTGTGGTGGCCATGTCAATGGAATGGCCCTGGCCAAGAAATTGCTCCGAACTGGATACTATTGGCCTACCATGGAACATGACGCTTGCCAATATGTGCAGAAATGTGTAGCTTGTCAAAAACACGGTAATCTTATCCATGCACCTGCACAAGAATTACAACGTACTATGAGTATGTGGCCATTCTCTATATGGTGACTTGATTTGATTGGCAAGATATTTCCTACGTCTTCTTATGGACACATTCATTATCACTGCTACAAAGTATTTCACCAAATGGGTAGAAGCAATGCCGCTTACCTATACTACAGGTCTCCAGATTTTTAAATTTATCCTACATCAGATCATTTGCTGTTTTGGCATCCCTGAAAACATCATCTTCGATAACGGCAAGTCCTTCAAAAATCAAGAAGTCGAGGCCTTGTACCAGTGGAACCACATCAAGCAACATTTTTCTTTTGCTTACTAGCCCCAAGGAAATGGATACGCTGAAGCAACAAATAAGACCCTTATCCAAATTCTCAAGAAAACAATCAATGATGTAGGTAGAAATTTGCACCTACAATTATATCCTGCACTTTGGTCTTATCGAACAAGTGTTTGAACACCCACTGGGGCCACTCCGTATGCTTTAGTATATGGGACAAAAGCTATCTTGCCTGTGGAAGTGGAACTCCCCTCATGAATCTCATTGCGGGGCATTATCACTGATCACAATTTTCGCCAGGACAGGCTACAAGAATTGAAGCTTCTCGATGAAAAATGTCAAAGGGCCCTCAATCATTTATGGGCATATCATAATAGATTAAAAGGCCAGTACCACAAGAAGATCCAGTCCAAAGAGTTTTTGGTCGGCGATCTAGTCCTTAAAAGAAAATCATAAAAATACCAATGCAGACAGAGATAAGAAGGGAAAATTTGAAGCCAATTGGCGGGCCTTATATAATAGTCGCAAAGTTTGGATTGGAGCCTATAAATCAGCTACACTGGATGGTGAAGAGCTTGATGACCCAATGAATATAATGCATTTAAAACATTTCCATACATGGCAGGCCCTACTTTACCTCCGTCTACGGGTCCCCACTCTTGGGGGCATATCCTCTTCCATTTTATCTTTCTTCTCCCATTTTTGCTCCATTTTCCCATCCCTGACCCTGGTCTTAAAAAGTGGGCATCCATTATAGATTTTTGTACAACAACAGGGAACAAATGTTTTCAATAGAAGTCTTTTCTTGTCGTGTGATGGGGATGTTTGTTGGGGAAGTCCTCTGGAGTCTCTTTATCCATTTCCCTCATATATATCCCCAATCCTATCACATCATTATATCTATCCTTCATCCTGTCACCCCATTGCATCCTATTTGATGAGTGTGTCTCCTTTTAGCCTCAAGTTAATCCTATCCTTGTTTGTCTCTTACTGTCCCCAAACCATGGTCCACACCTTCCCACTAACTTTATCACTATGGAAGGGTCAAAAATAGATTTTACTTCGGAGTTTCGCATACACTATGATACTGAATCTTGATTGATTATCCTAATACAGGTGCTTCTGAATTCAGTTGGGTCCTTATTTCAATCTAGTACTGTTGGGCACAATATACCCCGTGAACATATCTCATCGTCATTAAGACCATCGTCCATATTCACTTTAGATACACCTCATTATCAATTTGTAAATATCTTTTGTTATCCCTGACTTTCCTATTTTTGTCTTATGTTTGTCTTGTGTGTATATAAATATGTGTATGTTTTGAATATGGATGTACATATTAATTAGATTGTCTTGTTTATTTTAATCCTGTTATCATGTTTTTTGGAATAACTTTTATGGGAACGAGGATGGTCTAGGTGACTCCCGAGCTGGTTTCGGGCAAAGTCACTTCCACAACGGAGTTCCCCCACGCACCATGTTTTAATGTACCCTTGACTCCTATCATGTCATTGGAACATATTTCTTTATTGGTGCGATATTAAAATGGATTGCATACATAATTAATAACTTCCAGATTGCCACCCATCCCATTCCCCCCAATCCTATCAATTATCCCAGCTAACCTATCACCGTCCCGTCTAAACCTACTTATTCCCCATCCCATCATTATCTTACCTCCTTGGTGCAGGAGGATTACTACCCAAACCCAAGTTGTGAGACATAACAATTAAAAATGGATTAATCCTTATTTAGCACATTGATTTACATTATATATATTATTCCCATTACATCCATATCAAATTTATACCATGACATCCATAACCAAACAACTATCTCATAACATTTCTTCACATAACATATCATCTACCAATCCTAAAGCACCATCACATAATTAATCATCTATATATTATATCATTAAGTCCATATCTAATATCCATCGAATCTATCCACATATCCATCAAGATATAAATCATCATCTATCTAACATGATTTTTAGCTCAGAGTCAATTTTCATCAAAGATAAAAGTCAAAATGAACCCCCTTTCATTCTTTTGTCCAATTTACCCCCTTCACCTGCCCACCCCACCCTTGTAATGCCCCCTTCCAATGGACAGGCCAAATGATTTAATGACTTATTTTATTCCCGTAAGTCATTAAATAAAATAAGGGAATTAATTATTGATTATTTAATATTATTCTTTCCAAGTAAATATTACGAATAATATTAATTAATTAATATTATTTAAAGTGACTTAAGTGGAGTTTTAATATTTAAAAAGTCACTTTATTATGTTTCCCTCCTAAAGTCAATTTCAAATATTTAAATTTTATTATTTGTGAGGGAAAGGTATTTTTGGAGGGATTTCACGGAAAGATAGATAAAGGACATTTTGAAAATTCTTTTTCATCATTGGAGTTTATATTTCTTCCGGTATTGTTGAGAGCTCTTGGGCTTGAGGTTTTGGGGTTTCGGTGGTGAAACGATTCCCCACCCTAACCTGTGGGATTTGATCAAATTTTTGTCTCCTTCGAAGACAAATTTGTAGAATATTGATATATATATCTTTCTCAATTCATATGCTAAATCTTGCTTCATTCAGGGTTGGGCATTTCATGTTGGATGTATTCACTAATATATTGAAGGTGATTTCATGGCTGGTCGATGATACCAAACTCCATTTAGATTTGAGCGTTACATATTGCAGACTGGATGATTTGTTGAGGGGCAAACACATATAGGCTTTCACTCTGATCCGGACCTTTGGATTCATGGAACCCGTAGCTATTTAAATTACCTGCACAACCATCATTCTGTCCTAGAGGAGGTGCACTAGTGTTTTTTATGAGCTGTGGATAATGGTAAAGGGTTGTGGACGCTGTAGGAGGGCGTGAGCCTTTCCAAATTCCATCACCATTTATTTTACCTACCATGGATTGCTATGAAGGGAAGCGTGGATTTTGTTGGGCGTGGCTTCTTGTAGGTGGTCAGTTGCTATTATTAATCGCTACCTCTCTGCTCAGCCATGGTCATCATCTGCTGGTCGTGGCTATTCACAAGGTGCCACCATATACCTAAAAACTTTGCATATTGGCAATTTAATGTTCTAGACTGTAATTTGAATATCTGATTATATGTTAATAATATTGCCAATTTGGAGATGAATAGCAATTGAACATAATTTATTATTGTTGTGAATTTTATGTTTCCTTTTGATGTAATGGATGAATACATAACTGAACTATTGCAATTTGTGGAGTTGTTTATATGTTGAGTTTAATGTATGCAATTACTATCTAAATATTGACTGAAAGCAACTCAGATCAACAAACAAGCCAACTGTTTGAGAAAATGCTTGCATATTCAAATGGGGCATAATCGTGAAAATTTCGTTATTGTGGGCAAATGTCTTTACAACCCTTTTGACTCCTAGCACATTTGGTCTCTCATCTTATCAGTCCCTTTTTAGCTCCAAATCCCATCACATTACTCCGTTACCTCAACCAATCATTCACTATCATTCCTAAAGTCGTTTATGGATTTTCCATTTCCCTGCTGTCCAACTTGATCTTGAGTTAGAACTACGTCGGCCTAATGTCTCCTAATACTATGTAGGCAACACCCGGTCACGATTTTGTGCCCCGGGATAGCTCGGCCACCATTCATCCCTCATCCCTGTCTCGTCACCAGACTGATCACTTGACAATCACACATCGTTTTAAGCTACGTATCTTACGTAAAGTGGCTCCCTATCATCAATCAACCCCTTTTATCTTCATTATCAGTTTTCAAGCCTTCCCTAGCATGTGTCCTTGCTACGGGACTTATCATAGGCTTACATCCATCTCATCTCTTTTATTTCCAGAACAATGTCTCCGTCCCTGGAAATTAGTCTTATCTGTCAAATTCCTTTTTAGACATTGGTCGTTTGTCTAGAACCCATCTTACAACTAAGCCACTTTAACCCCCTTGTCTCTGAACTCGGGGCATCTCAACTGTAGCTACGTCATTTCTTAGGGCATCCCAACCCCATTTTATCGTCCTGGTCTCATCCCACCCTCGGGACTTCTGTTTGAGTGACCATTCGGGTCGGTTCTCCTCGCATGCTCCCTTGAGGGGGCATCATACCTACTTACACCATTTAACATCACTTTTACATACGATCATGGTTTTTCTTTGAAAGACCATTACTCCTTTTATCCTATCTACTCGCAATACCCTTTCAAAGAGGGGCAAAATGTATGTACTAAAATCCACCCACCCTGCTAATTACACTAATTCCGTCAATTTAACATGAAAACTACATTTTCTAGCTAATTAACTAATATCTCATTTCCTATTTCCTACATCCTACAAACCTTATTCCATCCCATTACCGATTAATCCCTTCATTAATCCACTAACAAAACCCATTTACCTACTAACCTACGCCTTCAACCACTTGCCAATTTAAAAATACAATTTATTCTACTTACCCATCTACCACCCTACTAATTAGCTATTCCTACTCCCCTAAACCCTAATAGGGATTTCTAGAATTGGAGAATTCTAGAAATCTCCTCCATTTTAGCCTCTTTTCCTCTAGAATTCTCCATTCTAGAGATTTCCGAAGAATTTAAAATTTCTTGAAAATATCCTAGCCATTGATCTCAATGGCTCAAAATCAAATTTGAGCTACTGATTACTCCCGCCATTTCCTATATAACTCAGCCAACTCCTTTCATGAAACTAACTTGGAACATGAAAGCTTGAAGCCTTCTTACCATATTGCCTCCACAACACAACCTTTGTCAAAGATACTATCAAGCTCAAAAGACCATTGGAAGCCATTATTAAACAAAGACAAGACATCCAACATCTATTCATTTTGCATCAAAAATCCGTTTGGTAATCTTAGAGAGGAGCTACAAAGAGGTAAAATGATGGTGAGAATCTTCATGACAATTTGATTCTCTTTTATGCCTTTTGTTTGATGTTGTTTGGATTTTAGGTTTTTATTGCTAAAAATAGTAATATAGAGTGAATCTAAAATTTAGGCTATAGAATGGAATTTCAAATTTGATTTGGTGTGCACTAAAATAAATTTCCAGAATTCAGTATTTTTATCTTGAACGAGATATTTCAGAAGGTGGTGAGAGAGCTCCTATCCCTTACACATGAAGCGTGGCCTTGATATCAACATATGAGGTTGTAATGACCCTTTTTCTAAAACATTCTGAATTCTGATTTTTATATTAAATTCTAGAAATTCACATTCAGGGCTACTCTAACACATGCAACACATAACACTGAAAACCCAAATCCTAGTCTTAATTTCAATCAACAAACACATGAAATAATGTTGAATAAACTCAACAATAAATACCAGTCAATGTCTAGCCGCTTTGGAACAAGTTACAACAGTCCCCAACTGATACAACAGGTTGGATGAGCTGATTACATAGAATAATTAGTCTGATTTCCCACAGCAGAACTGCTGTACAGCAGCAACAGTTGTTATAAATACTGTCCCAGCAGCCCGTTAGGTACAACAAATGATATATTAAAGACGCCGGCTATTTAGGAGTAGGTACAATAGGTGAACAACAGGCTGTACAACCAGGTACAATAGAAACAAAGTCTCCAAAACAACAATAACCCTTCCTCAAATCCTAACGCAACAATCTGAAAATGATTTCAGATCCTCAGCAGGGTCACACACTAAAATTGGAATTCTGGACTTGATTTGAAGTACAGTAATGATTCCCACATGGAATCACCTCACATGGACAAGAGGGTTTTCGTCCTCCAAGATCTCCGAACAACTAAGGGTTTTTGTTCTTGGATGGGAAAGATTGAACACAAAGCTCAAATTTCACAAGTAGAAAGATGAATGTCAAATAAGAAGAGAATGGTTTCCAAATGAGCCCAACACCCTTTTATAATTTCCATTCCATCTTTTTTCCCTCCAAAACTCCCAAAAGCAACTTTCCCTCAAAAACCTCCAAAAGCAACTTTCCCTCCTTTCATTCTATTTTGAGTTGCTTTATGAAAAATAGCCTTTTTAAATATGAGATATAAGTTGCCTTTTTCAAAAATATAACTTAAAGTTACTTCTTAGGCCAACTTAATAAAAATTACTATTTGACCCTTCTAAATGAATGTTACTATTTAGTCCTCTTCATAACAATAATACTTAAGTGTCATTTTTCCATGTTATAAAATAAAGTGACTTAGGACAACTTAAACATATTATTATTAATTTATTTTTCTAATTCTACCCCTTAGCCTATGGCAAATAAAAATAGGCTTTGGGTACACTCTCATTTAATTATTCCGAAAAGTGAACATGACAGAGGTATTTATTCTTTGGCCATTTTCATTGCTTCCCGGGTAGTGGGAGGTTTATGCACCCTCAATTCATGTTGAATGCGCTCATTCAAGCCTCCAATGTAAATATCCAACCTCTTGAATGGGACCAAATTCTTAGTTTTAGTGTAAAACCTAAGATGTTGTGAATTGCACTCCACCCCTGACCTTGCTAGCGAGTTGAGAGAAGAAATCCTTTGTCCAAGTATTCTCATAGTGAAGGATAAGATTTGTATGGAAATCCTTTGAAGTGAGTGATGTATCGACCCTATCGCTTATGAACCATTTATACCATTAATAGGGTTTTGCTTCCATAAAGAATGTACCAAGATCCACCTGGAGTTCCTCTAGTGTGTTATTGAGGGTGAAGTGTCTTTTCACAAGCTTGACCAATAAACTTGTGTGGGAAAGTGGGGTCTTGGTCTGAATTGTGCTCCTCCAAATCCTTGAGTATTTGTTCAAATTGCAAACCCATTATTGGAATAACCTTGTTTAAATGCAGATTTAATGGGGACATTCAAGTACCTGATGTTCCTACATTGTTTCTGAGTGATATGTTCCCAAATGAGTGAAGTTTGATACCATGCCCATGCTGTTCTAATTATACGTCATAGTTTTACTATTGAGTAATTGATTGAAGGCATTGATTCCCCAATTAGGCATACCCATTGTGGTTCCTTGTCCTCCAAAACTTGTTTTGATATTCCTATTTGTCATGCCTATTGTAGTAGCATGTGCCCCTCCATGATTCGTGCACATTGTAACTCCTTATCCTTGTCCAAAACTGTTTTCATGCCATTGTAGCACTATGTCCTCCAAAATTGTTATTCATGCCTATTTTAGCACCCATCCCTCCAAAATTGGTGTTGATGCCACTAGTTGACATGTTGAGGGTTGTACCTTGTCCTACTCCTGTGCTTGTGCTTTTACTTTTGCTTACCATCGCTTGTATAAACCTTTCCAAGGATTTTTTGATCTTGCACTCAAAAGGTTGAAATGTATACCCTGAATATACTTACTGTTTATTCATTTGCATCTTTGGATTTGATGGTGGCACATGTTCCTAATGATTCTTCTCTGCTAGATCTTTCTTCTTTAGGATCTTGCTTGTGAGGAGGCCTATACTTCCCTTACGATTTCTCCACGAGTCTTATAGAATTTTTTTTTCTGATATAAAATCACCGACGGGCAGGATTTTTTTCTAGGTAGAGAATGCACTGATATGATAATAGGGGTAAAAAAAGATTTTAAAAGAGACCTACATTGATGCGATCAGCTTGAAAAGACGAATCTGAAAAGGTAGGACTCGAAATGATGGTTACAAGTGACCTATGTCATTTATGATCGCCTCTTCAAGATGATTCCAATGACTAGTATGTTTGCTAACTGGCACATAAATTTGACCTCTAAAAACATAGTGCAGAAATTTACCTGGATGTTCCCTGCCACTGCCAAATTTTGCGAAATCATTACTCTTGAACCATGAAACACATTTGCAGAATTGAGCTATCTAAGGTATCGCCTCAGATATACCTTCAAAATGATCTTGGAGATGAGTGAAGATATCACCTTAGAGATACCTTCAAAGGAATCTGTGGAATGTGTCAGCCCACCCCAAAATTATGATTTGAGGAAAGTATTGACCTTATTCTAATAAAATAACCCTAGATCTGAAAAAGAAGCCTTCTACTACTTTTCCAAATTGCCCTTTTGATAGCAATCGTTATGATAACAATATAGTGAAAAAGAACAGATTTGCAAGAAGACAACACTATTACAAGCACTAGTGCACAAATTTCAGAATAACAACAGCAAAATCTTCCAATAGCAACCATTCTTGAATCTTTACAGTAACAGCTGGAATTGCAATCCAATATGCGAACAAAATTACAGAGGAGCAGATCTGAATTATGAGTGATGGTGTGAGGCCAAAAATACCAGATCACTGAAATATGAGTGCAGTGTTACTTTGAGGGGGAAACCTCTAGAAATGCAGAATCGTAAATAAAGAAGAAAATATTCCATGATTGATCCCTACAATGACCTCCTTAGCACCTAGTTATGGCCATCATTAGGATGGATCATCCCACAGTTCCAATGAGAGCATCTAGAGAATAGCAATTCTAAAAATTACCGTTGACTAATGACAAGATAATAATCAGTGGTGGAACATAAGTATAAAAATAGATAAGACCAACTTCAATATTTTACACAAAGGACGAAAATCCCCGTGTGCACAGGCTTGGGGATGAAAACCCTCAAACCCATTTGGTAATTCCATGAGGATTACACCAAAGCTTTCAGAGTTCAAGGAAATCCATCACACAGGGACAAAAAGACTGATTTATGGCTGTGTATGGGGCTGCAATTGTTAAGAAAATTATGAAAATATTGCCTTGCAGTGACATTTCAACTTGACGTCACTATTCATGGTGTCACTATTCATGGCATCACTATTCACTGCTGTACCCACAACTACAATCTGCTGCATAGTAGAAAAACTCGAGAACCATGGTTACTCGGCAGTCAAAAATTGTGACCCATACCCGGGACTCGGCAATTACCCGACAATTACTCCACAATTACTCGACACTTTTATCACTACTTCAAAAACAATATATAAATTCATAAAATTCACTAAAAGACATAAGAAAATGAAAGGAATATAGAGATTCAGAGAACACATAACTCAGAGTCAAACATATTTTATATTAGTTTTTAAGCAAATAAGAGTACAATGTGAATGTCGAATGCTCTATTTGAAACAAAAAGAGGACTGCACTTATGTTATTTTTCCCTCAGCCAATACTTCACATTCAATGTTATTAGAGTTATGCTTAGCATTTAAACTTTTAATGTTTTCTAGGATCAAAGGAAAAGTGTTTGTGTTAATGCAGAGGCAACAAAGAGCTATATCTGCATTAAAAACACAATGGAATGTCACATTACTACAACATGGTGGACTATGGACATAGAGACCTTTTGCATACATATTACAGGGAAAATATTATATTTTGTATTTGCTACAAATTAAAAAACAAATGCATCACCATTTGCATGTAGGAGACAACAAATCTACCGCCAATATGCTACACTTGAGTCACTTTTCTCTTTAATAATTTTTTGATTGTCAGATGCTAAAATCAAATAATAAAAGTAAAACTTTTGAGTTTACAATGTGAAATTGTGAATGGAGTTGACTAAGTGGAGGCACAACACAACATAGCACAACAATTTCCTTCGACCTTGGGCCCTGACCTATCACCAACACATAGCACAACACACAACGGGAAAAAATTGACGGCAAAGAATTAATCGTGATTTTTTTTGCACTTTTATTAAATTATTTAGGTTTTTGGTTTTTGGTGGGTAACCGCTCTAAAAAATCTGCAGTTTTTGGCTTGGTAACCGGTCAGCGGTTATCCGACCATCTACCCTTTCTGTAAAAAACGTTAGGTTTCCTGCGGGCACCTAGAGGGAACCCGGGTTGTTTAATACAATGGTTTGTCGTATCTTGCAGTACACTTCCAGCCTTGGCATCATTCTTTTTGGAGAAAATTCTGTTGACATCAAACTCATAGGGGTTAATTATTGTTGTCAGGTATCTATTGTACCTTCTAGCAGGGTGTCGTACTTCTATACTTCCTCTTTTAGCTAGGGTTTTAGTGAAAATTCAATTTCCATGCTTTCTATGTAGTTTCAGGTTAGGGTTTGGTGTAATAAATTCATATTCAACATGTTTGAATAAAAAATGTAGTTAGGTATATTTAGTTTTGCATATTTAAGTGGTTTATTATTATTTCAGTGGTATTAGAGCTCGATCTTGCTAGCCTATGAATCATGAGGACAGTGCAATAATCCATGTTAGAGATGTTGCAAGCTATGCAAGAATATCAGAAGGATATAAGGGCACGGCTAAATATAAAGAATACGGAAAAGTCAAAATTTGAACCTCAAAAACCTATAGAGAAGCCAACGGAATTCAACATGCAAGTCAAAGGTAAGGAGATCTTATTTGAAAAGGAACTGGGGAATACAATTTAAAATAAATTAACCACATTGCAGACAAACGTAGAGGATGTAATGAGGACCCATAAAAGGTGTGATAAATGGCTAAGAAGAGCTAAGGAAGCTAAGTCGATAGCCACTCAAGAAAAACAACACCTATAGAAATTTAAGGGAAAGAATTCTTCAATTGTAATGGAGCATGAAGAAAAAACAGATTTACAATACAATAGAGTTGATGCAAATTTCTCTAATGCCTTGAAAGAAGAAGATAAGCTTTTGGATCATTCTTATGACAACTCATAATATGAAAGGAAGGATTCAAATAAAGAAGTTTATGAGGTGGAGTTCCAAGAAGACCTTGATAAGAGGCTTGTACATGAGGAAAGGGCCTCACTGGATACTAATGTTGGTCTTTAGCTTGTTGGAATCTTCAGATCAACAACAAATGGTAAGCAATTTGATTGTCTTCATGATTATAGTAAGAATCATGAAAGTGTTGATGTTAGTGGAGGTTTGTGGCGAGACTCTTGTCATCAGGGGAAGTACTAAGAGATTGGTGAAAGGATGAAGGGTACAAAATGGAAAGAGAATATATTCTCTCAAATCTAAGATCATTCATGTATGATCGTGTGGGACCCTAGTGTTACCAACAAAGAGCTACAAAAGGAAGATATTGAGAAACACACGAAGGCTGAAATGTTTGATGGATTTAATATTGTAGTTGCAGATAGATTCACCATTCCATGCACCTGGATAAGTAGACAACTTAATATAACGATGGGTGAGAATAAGGCTTGGAATGAATTTTATGTTATGAGAACTAACATGGTTGTGGAGATAGAAGGATTGCATTCCATTGGCAAGTTAGTACAACATCACAAATCTAAGAAGCTAATGTTTACATCCAAGGGAAAATATTTGGTGCTTGGAAGTATCTCTAATGAATCATCAAGAGTAGTCATAGCTAAAGGGACTCCTCAAAAAGGACAAGTTGCTTGGGCAGCAAGTTGCTTTGTGGTGGAGGGCATGCAAACTATTTCATCTTTTGGTAAGCAACATAGTCTTTATGTTGATATTCAAATGCTTCCAAAACAACATAGTATGGCGTTCAATAATATGTCCCCAAGATCGCTATCAGATAGAGGTTTCCAATATGCCATAGAGGTAAAATTTGGCTGTAAATATACCATTACTACTCCCCATTTCTCAAAGACTGATTAGAGATCAAGCCACCTTCAGATCTTTGTGTGTAAGGGAGGTGTGCACAAGAAAACTTTCAGATGCTTTCCTAGACACATTGAGTTATTGGTCATGCCATTCAATTTGACTAATGCTCCTGCTACGTTCCAATTCATGGTGAATCAGATTTTTACTAGTATTTTCCCTATTGGTTATTTTCCCTGTTATATCCCGGGCCAGTTTTTTTTTCGATTTTTTACAAATTGCACATTACAATCAATGCACCCGTTAAGATTAGAAGATAAACCCAAATATACTGAAAACAACTTTGCTACTCTAAATGCTAGAAATGGAACTCAACGTCCAGTATGTGCTACCCAATCCAAGGCGGAGTAGGGGCGACCATAAGACAGAGTAAATTACAAACAAAGGAACTCTACGTCAAGTATGTGCTACCCAATTCCAAGGCGGAGTAAGGGCTACCATATGACGGAGTGAAATTAATAACAATGCGTTAATTGGAAATACTGAAGAATAAAATTACTCCACACCCAGCATGTGCTTGCTAACCCCAGAAGGGAAAGTAGCTACCATAGGGCGGAGCTCAACACCCAGAATGTGCTTGCTAACCCAGAATGGGTAAGTAGCTACCATAGGGCGGAGGTCAATTAAAACAATAACTGCTGATAGTAAGGAGTCTATTACAATCTGATAAAGCAAGAATCTGAATGGCTGTCAGTACTACTGCCAGCTTACAATTTAAGAGATGAATTCTTGCTAACAATACAAAGCGGCATATAAATAGAGATGTACAATATTAGTGAATTCCTTTGCTGAGAAGTAAAGCTTAAAATGAAAGATCACTAAATATGTCCAACCTCCTTTCGTCCGGGGACATTCCCAATGAAGCCACCGCAAAGTCTTTGAGATGCTTTCAACACTCAACCAAGAATGAAGTTGCAGATCTCTACGAACTGATATTACTGACCTGCATCTTTCATCATATAACCAGCTGTATACAGAATTTTTGATCAGCTTAGAACTCTTTCCTTGAATACATGAATGACGTGGTATTGAATGCAAAGCACTATTATCAAGATAGCGTCCAAAACTACAACAAGAAACAGCGTCAAAGATCAAGATACTAATTCCTGATTTTTGTTACAGATCTGCACTTTTCATGAATAAACCGCAGGCTAAGGAACCACTCAAACGTTCATAACTCTCACATGAATCAATGGATTGACTTAAAACAAAATGCAATACTCCTTAGGAAGAATGGCGCTTGAACTAAGACACAAGAAACAAACCAAACAGCCTTAGATTATTTATGCACAGATACCAAAGCAACCAGCAGTGGTACGGCCCTCAAGGAAGGGCGATCTGCTCTCATAAATTAATGGCTTCACTAAAAATTCTGCTTGTTTGAGAATTGAGGCGCCTAAACCCTACAAGGAGAATGGGTTAATACCCAGAACAAGATTTTTGATATTTTTTGATCTATGATTAAAAACAACCTTCAGTCGTACAAAACAGCAACTCCAGAAAATGGAAGAAAGAGCAGATTTAATCTACAAAGCACTAACTCAAGCTACAATGCAAAACTTACTACAAAACACTCAAATAAGCAAACCTCTCCACTAGGTGCTGTCTCTCAAGCACGAAGTCGAGCCCAGACTAGGAGGCGTTCATTCCTCGAAGCAATTCAGCAACCATTTCGGCAACATAACATTAGCATAGACCAAAGATGATCAAATGAGAGCACTCCTCCTCCTTTTATACTTTTCCAATTGGGAGTCTTTAAAATCCTCTTGTATATGGGATAAAACATGAGAGGGAAAATGATATAATCCTCTTTAATTCTTTTTCAACCTCAACATTAAGTCGTTGAGCCTAGGCACCAAGGTCCAAAATTAAATAATAATGTTTAATTTACGGACTTTAAAACGGAGGCCAAGATGATGTCGGAAACCAATGATCTATAGCTCGTTGGAAAGGTCTTGACAAGACGAATCCAACCCCACTTTCAAAATCCCGTTCCGGTGCCAATCTCGAACTTACTAAAAATAGTAAATTCCTGAAAGTGCTCTGTGTGCCAAGTAAAACATATCACCGCGAAGCTTTCGAAAAACCCAGAAGGAATCCGAAATCCAAGTTCAACATTTCCAAGTGCAAGCTCCGCAAAAAGACGAAAACATCCTCCAAGAAGTTTGGAAACCCTTATTCGAGCTTCTGCTTAACCTACGAGTTCCCAAAAATAGGCTAAATCCAAAATAAAAGCGTAGGGCTAAATTGGGGACATTACATTTCTAGCATTTAGAGTAGCAGAGTTGTTTTCAGTATATTTGGGTTTATCTTCTAATCTTAACGGGTGCATTGATTGTAATGTGCAATTTGTAAAAAATCGAAAAAAAAACTGGCCCGGGATATTTCAGTGGTATCAGAGCTAAGATCCTGCCATCCTGTGCCCATCAGAATTGACTTGACAGAAAAAACAGATTCTACATCAGAGGTCAGAGCTGAGTTCAGTATTAGCTTTCAGAAGTTTCAAAGATGTTGCATTTTCTAAGGTCTATGGGTCGTGAGAAGTCAGATTCAACTATGGCATCTGAGGAAGGAAAGGTTAGTGATTTCGTGAGGGACTTCATTGAATATGCCAAACAGTTTAAAAGACAATGTGAAGATGAGGCTGTCAAACTCCGTGAACAATATCAAAACATGCCAGATAATTATAGGTACGATGTTTCATTTGATTCCCATTTGAAGTGTGTGGCGTCACTGGAGCCCAAAAAGTTGAAGATGGTGGACCACATTAGGAAAATGATAAAAAGGGAAGCAGAACAAGCTTTGTTCAAAGAATCAAAGAGGGAAGGAGATGAAGTGCCTATTTGTGAATTGCAGCCGACAAATATGCAAGTTGAAGAGAAAAATCAGTCATCTAGCATTGAAGATGGCACAAACAAGGTGCACATATCACATCAAAATGAACGTGAGCTTGATGAAGATACATCGGCAAGTGAAGAGTTAAGGGTAGAGCCTCATAATACGCCCCTTGACTTGCATGTGATAGCAAGTGAAGAAGAGCAAGTTGAAGGAAATACTATTGGTGTCCTTGGACCAGCTTATGATCATTACCAAGGAGATGTTGTTAATGGTGATTCTGATGTGTTTATACCCCTTTTAGTTGAGGATTTGGTCAAGGATTATTCACCTCTTGCTGCTGTTCAAATCTCTCAAGAATTCTCACTAGACAAATGTATGACAAGTAGCCAAGAAGACCTCCTTGGTATTCATTGGGCTGCTAATGAAGAAATCAATGACATACTTCCCCATGATGAAGATAATGACAGTGATATTTTCAAAACAGCAGGCAATGGAGATTCTTCATTTCATTATGATGATGACATTGGGTTTGAGCATCAAACTAAGCCCTTGGAGAGGAGGACTTATGAAGAAACCAGTTCAAGTGAGTTACTGGGTGACCTATTCAAAGACTCAACACTCCAAGAGAAGCATGAAGAGTACTTTTCTCTTGATCAAAACAATCAGCCTTTTTCCATTTGGGATCCTGGTTGGTTGACACCAAGGTATGATACAGAACCTTTGTGGGATGAATTTCCCTTTGATCCAGATAAAAATCAAAAATCAGTTTGCATGGCAAACTATGAGGTGGCCATTGAAGAGGAAGTTGTCTTTGAAGAAGAAGAGGGTTCAAAGAAGCTCCATGATGATGTCCTTGAAGTGGTTGCAGCCGCTAAAGAAGAAAATGTTTCTATGGAAACTTTCCGAACAGCGGATGACTATGATCCATTGAGCAAGATGGGTGTTGCTTTAATGTTTGATCAAGAAGACAGTGATGAAGAAGAAGAGCTTGAAGACCATATGGCTCTTGAAGATGGAGAGTTTGAAGGTGTTACTAAACACGAATCTGATTTATCAATGCACAAAGCTGATTGCAAGCAATGGGTTGAAGATTTTGTGGAGTATGATGCCTTTTATGACAATGAGCATTCTCCTCTAGTTGATGGTGAAAGAGATGAAAGCTGGAACAGCTATGATGGCCGCAAAGACACAAAACAAAGTTCTGATTTTGACAATCAGCCACCCAGCAATCCGCCATCTTTGCATATTCTTGAGTGGGAAGATCAAGACAAAGAGTCCTTTAAGAGGGAAGTGCGAATTCTATCTCAATTTGATCGCATTCACAGTTTGATTGAAGATCTCCACTGGAAGGCTCAGCTTGAAGAGAAGAAAAGAGGAGTTAAGGATGAAGTTGCTCTTTTCAATTTGCAACTCATCAGAGACTCTTTAGAGGCGTTGAAATTAGATTGCATAAACTTGATGGAGGATCGGGATCATGCTATTGAACTTGCAAGAAAGTCCTTCAGTGTTGTCCAAAAAAAGGAGAATTTGGTTGATGAGCTCACTCTGGAGCTTAAATCAACAAAGGACAAGTTAAAAGAAAATCATTTGTCTCTAACAGAGGTTGAAAACTGGGTTGTTGATTTCAAACTTTATAGCAAGCAAAAGAATGAGCAAAGAGTTGAAGAAATCAAGCAAGTAATTGACGAGCTTGATAGTCTTCGAGAGGAGTTTGATCCTGAAGGGTTCACAAGGAAATCAGAAGTTGCGTATGCAGATTTGGATCAGCAAGATGGAAAAGGGGACTTCCAAGTCTTTGACAAGCCTTTCTTTGAAGTGGGTGCTGAAGCAACTTATGACAATCCTCTTTTTGAACCAAGTGAAGAGGAAGCTTATGAGAAACATTTCTTTGAGGTAGATGATGGGATTTCAAGCCTTGAGGAAATTTCTTATGACATCATTGTGGAAGAGGGAAGTTTTAGCACTTTTTCTGACAATGGAATGAGGATGCATGAGCTGCATAATGAAGGCTTCACTGCTGCTTCTAGTCTCCCCATTCAAGAGGTGGAAAATCAAGAAGCATGGTGGAATGAGGTCACTAATCTTGATGAGCAACAAAGGGATGATTGGCACTCCAATGAAGAGTTCATTCATTTTCGGATATGGATGCTTGTCAGATTCCTGTCGGACTTCCTGCTTACACCATCTTCTCTAAGAATAACTAATTTCATAATGGAGTTTGATGAAGGGTCCATTGAATCCTTCCAACAATTCTTCTCTCATGGTTTTGAATTTGACTTTCTCAATGAATTCAGATTTTTTTGAGTACCTCTTGGAGTTTCAGGATGCGATGATTCAAATAGAACGTATTTCCCAAAGCATTCTAGTAAAAGTAAGTCTCCATTTGAGGAATGACTCTTCTTTACTTATGATGTGGGGCCCGGGAATCAGCTCGCATTTGATATGTGTCAAGAAGGTATGTTGGAGTGATTTTCAGTTTTGCAGCAGCTATCTATCTCCTTGGATGCTGATTTTCATAAAATCAGATTACAAGTTGACCATTTCAGTCTGGTTGGGGTGCCGGTTTATTCAATTTCAAACCTTCCAATCTCTTTCGAGGGACAATTTATGGTTTCACAAGAGAGAATGGGTAGTGTGGGCTGAGCACAATCAGCATTTGAGAAGAGACCATACTCATTCTAATGGTTTCCTTGGTACATATTCATGTACAAATAATTGGAGCAGCAGACCCTCGCTCGACTTAGCTTGGCACTTCGAGACTCCTACTGCTGAGATTTTGTTCAATGCCTTGATTCTACATTCTGAGACTCTTGGGATTGGAATTGTGGAAAAATTCTTCAGACTTCATAGTTGTGCCATAATAATTCAGTTGAGGCATAGGGAATTCATGTGGAGTCCTGAGTTTGAATTTGTTGAGCTCTTGCAAAGGATTGCCTTCCTTTTTGCAAGAAGATTTGCAGATGTCACATTTGCAGTTTTGGCTGTGTTAGATACCTTGGGGAGATATGCCGAGGATTACAATGTTGAGTTGAGTAGACTATCTTTTCCAATCCCTAGGTTTGTGATAGACAATGGCATTGTTGATTTTGCTAACTTAGAGCATTTTGGCCACTATGGTTTCACTATTGTGATCAGAGTAGTGCAACATCAGCATGGTGGGTCCTCCTTCAGACGGATATGGGACCCTGGGATTGTACTTGGTTTGGTTTGGTGCAGTTTCAGTTTTTTTTAGAGTTGTGGTGGCATTGCTTGAGGACAAGCAATTTTGGGAAGGGCGGACTGTAATGTCCCCAATTTAGCCCTACGCTCTTATTTTGGATTTAGCCTATTTTTGGGAACTCGTAGGTTAAGCAGAAGCTCGAATAAGGGTTTCCAAACTTCTTGGAGGATGTTTTCGTCTTTTTGCGGAGCTTGCACTTGGAAATGTTGAACTTGGATTTCGGATTCCTTCTGGGTTTTTTGAAAGCTTCGCGGTGATATGTTTTACTTGGCACACAGAGCACTTTCAAGAATTTACTATTTTTAGTAAGTTCGAGATTGGCACCGGAACGGGATTTTGAAAGTGGGGTTGGATTCGTCTTGTCAAGACCTTTCCAACGAGCTATAGATCATTGGTTTCCGACATCATCTTGGCCTCCGTTTTAAAGTCCGTAAATTAAACATTATTATTTAATTTTGGACCTTGGTGCCTAGGCTCAACGACTTAATGTTGAGGTTGAAAAAGAATTAAAGAGGATTATATTATTTTCCCTCTCATGTTTTATCCCATATACAAGAGGATTTTAAAGACTCCCAGTTGGAAAAGTATAAAAGGAGGAGTGCTCTCATTTGATCATCTTTGGTCTATGCTAATGTTATGTTGCCGAAATGGTTGCTGAATTGCTTCGAGGAATGAACGCCTCCTAGTCTGGGCTCGACTTCGTGCTTGAGAGACAGCACCTAGTGGAGAGGTTTGCTTATTTGAGTGTTTTGTAGTAAGTTTTGCATTGTAGCTTGAGTTAGTGCTTTGTAGATTAAATCTGCTCTTTCTTCCATTTTCTGGAGTTGCTGTTTTGTACGGCTGAAGGTTGTTTTTAATCATAGATCAAAAAATATCAAAAATCTTGTTCTGGGTATTAACCCATTCTCCTTGTAGGGTTTAGGCGCCTCAATTCTCAAACAAGCAGAATTTTTAGTGAAGCCATGAATTTATGAGAGCAGATCGCCCTTCCTTGAGGGCCGTACCACTGTTGGTTGCTTTGGTATCCATGCATAAATAATCTAAGGCTGTTTGGTTTGTTTCTTGTGTCTTAGTTCAAGCGCCATTCTTCCCAAGGAGTATTGCATTTTGCTTTAAGTCAATCCATTGATTCATGTGAGAGTTATGAACGTTTGAGTGGTTCCTTAGGCTGCTGTTTATTCATGAAAAGTGCAGATCTGTAACAAAAATCAGGAATTAGTATCTTGATCTTTGAGGCTGTTTCTTGTTGTAGTTTTGGACGCTATCTTGATAATAGTGCTTTGCATTCAATACCACGTCATTCGTGTATTCAAGGAAAGAGTTCTACGCTGATCAAAAATTCTGTATACAGCTGGTTATATGATGAAAGATACAGGTCAGTAATATCAGTTCGTAGAGATCTGCAACTTCATTCTTGGTTGAGTGTTGAAAGCATCTCAAAGACTTTGCGGTGGCTTCATTGGGAATGTCCCCGGACAAAAGGAGGTTGGACATATTTAGTAATCTTTCATTTTAAGCTTTACTTCTCAGCAAAGGAATACACTAATATTGTACATCTCTATTTATATGCCGCTTTGTATTGTTAGCAAGAATTCATCTCTTAAATTGTAAGCTGGCAGTAGTACTGACAGCCATTCAGATTCTTGCTTTATCAGATTGTAATAGACTCCTTACTATCAACAGTTATTGTTTTAATTGACCTCCGCCCTATGGTAGCTACTTACCCATTCTGGGTTAGCAAGCACATTCTGGGTGTTGAGCTCCACCCTATGGTAGCTACTTTCCCTTCTGGGGTTAGCAAGCACATGCTGGGTGTGGAGTAGTTTCATTCTTCAGTATTTCCAATTAACGCATTGTTATTAATTTCACTCCGTCATATGGTAGCCCTTACTCCGCCTTGGAATTGGGTAGCACATACTTGACGTAGAGTTCCTTTGTTTGTAATTTACTCCGTCTTATGGTGGCCCCTACTCCGCCTTGGATTGGGTAGCACATACTGGACGTTGAGTTCCATTTCTAGCATTTAGAGTAGCAGAGTTGTTTTCAGTATATTTGGGTTTATCTTCTAATCTTAACGGGTGCATTGATTGTAATGTGCAATTTGTAAAAAATCGAAAAAAAAACTGGCCCGGGATATTTCAATTTGACTAATGCTCCTGCTACGTTCCAATTCATGGTGAATCAGATTTTTACTAGTATTTTCCCTGTTGGTTATGGTCCTCCTGATGGCTTCTCCTTTAATGTGAATGATGAGACAACAATTCCCATTCAGGATGATTCTCTACCTTTTGATTACAATGTTCAAGAACAAGTTGATGATTTGGTGAATACAACAAATGACTCATGGCCTCTTAAAGCTAACGTTTTTTTCCCATATGCAGACTCTGAAAGTGCTTATTGGACAGGATATTTTACATGTAGGCTAGCTCGTAAGGGATATGTTTGTATGCTGAGCAGATACTACTTGGCTGCAAGACGACTTGAATTTCTGGTTGGAAGAAATAGTCTTGGACAAAATACAGGATTTCTGGGAGACGCTTTAGCCATTGCACAACATCATGATGTTGTTTTTGAAACTGCAAAGCAACATACAACAAATGATTATGCCAAACGATTATTCATAGGAGCTTCTAACGCTGAGGAAGTAGTGAATTCTGCTCTCACATGTTTTGCTGGTTTGACATCTCTTGTCTTCTGTTTGCTTCCGGATAGCAAACAATCTTTCATTATTTCTTTTATTGTAAATGCAACAACTAGCTCTGGAGTAAGTATGAATAGAAACTCAGAAAGACTGACGGAGAGACAATATTCAAAAGTCAAGGATACTCTCTTAGTGGTAGGCCAATATGGTCGCATTGTGGCCATACCTTGCAACAACAAATTGGACAGTAGTCCATGTATTATTTCGAGCTCTTGTATTAAATACAAAACATGTTTGAGATTGAGCTAGATGGAAACGGTTTTGAAATTTGTAAGTGGAAGGACCAAGCACCACTTACATTTGTTTATGTGTTAGGTTCAAAACACCTATGCTACCGTACTAGATTAGAGGGTTTTATCTCATAACGGTTTGAGGACAGAGATATCAAAAAGTCTTTTGTTATGGTTCCACATAACATGCCAAATGATGATAAAAAGGGAATGAAACGAGCTATTTTAGAAGTAGCAGCTGCTGGCATTGTCCAAACAACAAATGATATTCACCGCTATGTTAGGTTCACATTACTGAACTCAGCACAACCATTTGAAGAGGTGGCAAAGTCAGCCCAGGAAATACTTTGTTGGCTATGTCATGCAAAATTAGAAATGCTAGAAGTCGAGGTACAAACACTTCAGGAGGATAATGCTGATCCTAACTCGGAAATTCTGAGACACAAGGATGGAGATGTTGAGGATATCTCAACAAATTCCAATTCAGCAAAGAAAGGTGAACACTTTGATTGCAGCCTAAGGTATAAAAATATTTAAGATTTGTTGCTTCCTACTATGTAATTGCAAGATTCTTGTCATCATGGAAAGCATTCTAAAATGGGTGATAGAGTGAAGGATACAACTTGTGTAATATCCCAAATCGGAATATTATACGTTAATTTGGATTTCTCGGAATTCCTTTTTAAAGTTTGAAATAATAATATTCAATGAATATAGAACTATGTTCTTATTAACAAGATAAAAAATTTATATAACAAATAATGTTGTATAATGATCAAATGTGCAATGCGGAATTTTGGTTATAAATATTCTAATAGAGAACTCTCAAAGGGTTTCGTCTTCGAGGGGTTGATATCAAGGGGTTTCGTCCTTGTATCTAATAAATGAGGGGTTTCGTCCTCAATTATAAAAGAAGGGGCTGCTGCCTAAACTTTAGGTAAGGGAATGAATGTTAAATCTGAATATATATCCTTTTCTTTGACTAGGTTCTTATAAATACCCTTCTTAGCTTTGCATCAAATGATGTTTCTCCTTTCTAAGTGATGTCTTTTCATCAAATGGGACGACTTGCATTAATATAACTTCTATTCCTTGCATTAAATGTGGCGCTCCTTCCCATATGAACAATTTATTTAATTTAGTTGTTGCTGTAGTTAATTTAATTGTTGTTGGTTTAGACGATTCCATTGGTGATTTATTTACATTAATGCAGTTCATGTTTATAGTCTCTTTTGTATTTGGGGATATTACAACTTGTAGTAAAGTGGACATAGATCCTTTTGTGCAAATCCAGATTAGGTCATGCATAAAGACAACCGAGGGTCTATCATTAGGTAAGATACCTCATTATGATAATGTTTGGTTTGTTTTGGATATACTCAATATTACACTATTAAGGTGGCCACCAAATGAGATATTTGGAAAATGTGGCTTTCTTGTTGGAAGTCACCAACTTTACATTGTCGGGATAAGTGTTGGTTGCAAGAAACATTAACCAAGGGCCAACATGAATATGGTTTCCAACCTTAGATATATTGTTCTCAATATTCTAGCCTACACATTGTGGTTTAGGGAGAACATTTGAGCAACTTATAACTGTTACAGTCATTTACAACCCACAGACAATTTGATCCATGTTATTTGTCAAGACGTACAGCTTTGGGTGTCACAGTAAGAATGTTTGAAACACAAGGTAAGTACTATGACAACAATCTAGAAGTGATAAGCATAATTTTGAGCATGCCATGGTTACAATTCAAGGAAAAAGAGGTAGTTCCCCGAGGTATCACTAACACAATGTCAACATAAAACACCGCAAATAGAATGGATGGTGTCACATTTGATAGTACTCTCTCTACAATCGATTCATGATTTAACTATCATGGGTTTGCTCATAGAGATTGTGGGAGAAGTATACATGGTAGGGATAAGTGTTGGCTACAAGAAACATGAACCAAGGGCCAACATGAATGTGGTTTCCAACCTTAGATATATTGTTCTCAATATTCTAGTCTAGACATTGTTGTTTAGGGAGAACATTTGAGCAACTTATAACTATTACAGTCATTTACAACCCACATACAATCTGATCCATGCTATTTGTCAAGAGGTACAGCTTGGGGTGTCACGTGAAGAATGTTTGGAACACAAGGTAAGTATTATGACAACAATCTATAAGTGATAAGCATAATTTTGAGCATGCCATGGTCACAGTTCAAGGAACAAGAGGTAGTTCCCCAAGGTATCACTAACGCAACGTCAACATCAAACACCGCAAACAGAATGGAGGGTGTCACATTTGATAGTACTCTCTTTAGGTCACAATTGATTCATAATTTAATTATCATGTGTTTGCTCATGGAGATTGTGGGAGAAGCATCATGGGGTACATGGCTTCCAATTCCCTATTATATCATGGAAGCACAACAGAAGCTAACTACCACACAACGAGGACTGGAAGAGACAAAAAGATTGGTTTGGGATCCTGGCATTTGCAGAACTGTTCAGGGATTGCTTAAGGACAAACAATTTTGGAAAGGGTAGACTGTAGTGCCCCTTTTCCGAATTAATCAAATTAGAGGACCCAAAGTTTATTTTTTTTTCCATGGGCTAAGGGGGGATTAAAAAAAGAAATAATATTATAGTAATTCATTAAATTGTACAAAAAGGTTCTTTAAATTATAACTTGAAAAGAAAAATGGCACTTAGTGTATTATTAAAATGGGACCAAAAAACAAATATTGGAGACATGGCCAAAAACGCAATTAATAATTATAAGGATGAAAAAATGTGAATGTTCAATCAAAAGTAATGTTTAATTACTGTTAGGATTTTGGATGAAAAAAACTTATTAAAATAATTGATTGGAAAAAGTGGGGTCAATCATCTATTCATTCAAACACTTTTACAAAACCCTTGTTTTGCAAATTTGGGGCATCAATTTCAATATTTTACACAGGATGAAAACCCTTATGTACATAGGCTTGGTGTAATGCCCCTTTTTCTAGATTAAACTAATTAATAATATTATTTAAGTTGGGCCCGGTCATTTCTAATCTTTTGGGCAACTTAATAGCATAGTCACAAGGTTCGGATTTGAGTTTGAGTTCGACAAGGATAAAATTCGATTCAAGTTCGCCAATAGATAAAGTTCGAAAAAAAATTCGCCATTAAGTTCGACTTATATAAAAACATAAAAAATATTTAAAAAAAAATTTAAAAAGAAATCCAATAAAAATTAAAAATAATTGTAAATAAATAAATAAAATAAAAAATAAAATTAATTTAATAAATAAACATAAGAATTTCAAACTTGAATTACATTAAAAGATATCAAAATATTCATAGTTTAGAGACTAAGCTCAAAATTGATATAGAACTTAAGTTTCAAACATTTGCAACGTCAAACCCAACTTCAAAATCAAAACTAGCACTAGCACTAGCACCATCAATGAATCCTCCATCCAGCTCATCAACACTATCTATATTTTTCTCAACTCCTTCAAAGGATGGTTCTCCAAGATGAAGATTGTCATCTTCTTTTGCAAGATTGTGCTCAAGCAATCTTAAATTGCTATGAACAAACACAAGATCTGACAACTTTTTGGCCCCTAGTCGGTTTCTCTTATTAGTATGGATCAAATCATGCGTGCTCCAATTTCTTTCGCATGCAGAAGCACTGGCACATTGACTGTGGACACGCACGGCAAGCTTTTGTAACTCTGGAGTAGAAGAACCATACGTCTGCCGCCATAAATGGGGATCCATGCTAACAATGTCTTCTTGTGCCACTTTAAACCACTCGGCTACTCTCCCCCAGTGTTGAGACCACTCGCAGGCACAATCTCATTTACTGACACTTTCTCTCACAAGGGCTCATCGGTGCATTGAATCTCACAGAGTGCATGCCTTAAAGGGTGCACTAGGAATGGGGTGGGATCGGCTTGTGGCACTTTGTGAGAGATATTCTCATACTATTCTATCATGCATACATCCCTTCATGCAGCCTTCATACCTCCTATGATGTCTCCTTGAAATCTTGAAACCCTGAAATATGGCTAAGTTTGAAACCCTGAGACCCTGGAATCTGACTAACTCTGAAATATGATAAGATCCTCCAAAACCTAGAATTTGCATTATAGCTCCTAGCGGTCCGAAACCCCTCTCAAACACCCTGAAAGTATATAAATAAAATATAACTTAAAGTATAAGAAAGTTTCTTATACTTAAATGTTTATTTTATTTATATACTGTTGAGTCCGAACATGAAATTCGCCGAACAGGGCAAACTTAAGCGAATTTTTAGTGAAGGGCATTAAGTTTGCCGAATTCCGAATTTTTAGGTAAACATTTGGCGAACCTTGTGAGTATGCTTAATAATATTATTATTAAAATAAAAAAATGCAGAGGTATACTACTGCTTGAGTTGCTTCTACCTAGAAGTTTAGATTTAGCCCTTTGAAAAACAACATTGCCCGAACCGTATTCATGACAATTTTGTTCATCTGCTCAACTACTCCATTTTGTTGTGGAGTGTAAGGAACTGTAAGATGATGCTCAATTCCATTATGCTTGAGTAGGTTTCAAAGATCTATGTTCCTATTTTAGATTGGGTTTCATTTTCAACCATGGTTCAAAAGTTTTGAAACGTTTCTAAGGCTTCTGATTTCTTCTTCAAAAGGTATATCCATGTAATCTTGTTGTAGTGATCAATAAACAACATGAAGTATTTATGACCACCAAGAAGATTGGGAGAGAACACAGATCAGAGTGAACTAGCTGCAACTTTTTGTCGTCTTTCCATTTTGAGTTTTGAAATGGTTCTCTTTCGTGTTTCGCCAAAATACATGCATTACACTTTTTCATGTTTTGGACAAATTCAGAAAACCTACAACACCATTTTTTTTTCATAGTGTGGATGTTGTCATAGTGCGTGCCCAAATCTGTCATGCTAGAGAAGACTAACTGGCATTCCTTATTTTGCGAGACGAGCAAAATTCTTTGTCACTGAGTGCTCACCTCTTAGTTTCAAGTTCAACAATTTTCCTTGTAACATTTTCTTGTGACTTTCATCTCTCCATCATCAAGTACTATGGAGTGGCCTATCAGATCAACACGAGACAAGAAGTTCCTTTTCAATTGAGGAAGGTATAGTGCATTTTGGAGAATACAATATGGATGTCCTGATGACTTGAGACTGATTGTAACCTTGCCTTGAGGTCGCAGAGTTGTTTTATCTGCCAAGTATACTGGGCCACAACTTTCTTCATGAAACTCCTCATAAAAGTTCCTTTGGAAAGTCATGTGCTGTGGCACTAGTGTCCAAAACCCAAACATTATCCCAGGTTGAACTCTTTGAAGTATTATTCATTTTGTCAGAGATGGAAAGCACATAGTCACAAGTGAACTGAACTAAATCAGATTTTGAGTTTTTATTCTTCTCTTTTTTTGCTTTCTATTTTTTGTAGGCTTCAATTTTCTCTCATAGTGTCTTGCATTCATGGGTCTCATGACTCCCTTTTCTATCGCAACGTTTGCAATGCAAGTATTGTTTGTTATTCTAATTTTCTTGATTGTCTTTCCCTGATTTGCCACCTTGTCCTTTGTTCTTCCCTTTGCCCTTTTCATTTCTTGCATTCTTGGAAGAATTACCCTTTTGGTTTGCATAACAAATTCTTTCTCTAGTAGTCTGTTTTCTTCCAAAGATTTTTTCTTTTTCGGCCATTTTCTCAACCAACTAATCAAATGTGAGTCTTCAACAAATTGCATGATTGCAATTACTCCATATAGGTTGAGTATGTAGGAAGAAGAGCCTTATGAAGGCAGTTATATGGACATCAATTTTAATGCCAACGACATCAACATCATGCTTGATTGCATGAATTTCAAAATTCAAACTCACGACATTCCCATTTTTCAACTTTAAATTGAATAGATTAAACCATAGTTTGCATACCCATATTCAAACATACTTGGCAAACCAAAAACACTTTTACTCGACAACTTAAAAAATACTTAAAAATAAACAAACATAAATTTTATATAAATTATAGTTACAGAATATATCAAATGAATCTGTAAAATGTTGGGGAAATGTTTTCTATTAGATTTGAATACAAATAGAGTACAAAATCGCATAATCATGTGAGTATAACAACAAACTGATACTTAAAATTTTATGATGATTCATTGAAAATAATCATCATAAATTACATGTGGATGCAAATTATAAATTTCAAGAATCTACAATTTTCTCTTCCCTGTTCTAGTGAAAAACATGGGAGATTGAGAGTCTGGACCTTGCACTCTATTGTGCCTCTTCGCTTTGCTTAGAACGTTGTGCTTGCGACTCCACCTTGAAATTATATGGCAATGTGAAATATACCTTTTTAAGATTTTGCAATATTCTGATTTTTTTTTTTGTTTTTATGAATATGATAATTGAAACCTTAGGTAAATACCCAATGTAAAATTACACAAAACAGGAAAAGCCCAACCGAAGATTTTTATTTAAAACTGCTGATTACTATTGATTGAACGAAACCTTAATTGAAAATTTATAAATAGCAATGAATTCAACAAATAAATACGACATACGATCCACCAAAACGAACTACAACAGTGATGGATGGCCTGATGGGTGACATCCATATCTGAAAATAAATATTGGCAACCCAATAACATTGAATAGGGTGTTGTCTAGGTACAGCTGTGAATAGTGACATGAATAGTGATGCCACTACTGGTTATGTTCAAGTACCTTTGCAATCTCTCTTCAAACCCTATGCCCTGGTTGAAAGTATGACGCCCTTTCTGAATGGGCCTCTAAAACTGATTTTCTTCTAAAACTGGTAGCACAAACGTGATCCTCGAATGAAATCTTCAATTGGGTATGAGAGTTTTCATCCTCCTACCTACAAATCTGAGGGTTTTTATCCTTACATGTAGAGTTGAAGTTGCAATCTTTTTCTTTGAAAAAAAGGTGTTTATTTTTGTTTGGGTGTTTGAATAATCATTTTTTCTTCACCCAATTCTTTTATTATTCACTTTTCCATTTCAACTCTAAAAGAAACTAATATTTCTTTTAATTGAATATTCACTTTTTTCCAACTTATGAATATTAATTACTTCTTGGCCATGTATTTAATATTTACTTTTGGCCTCATTCAATAATAAAGTAAGTGTTATTTTCTAAAGTTATAACTTAAAATACCTTTTTGGACAACTTAATAAATTATTATTAGATTATTTACCTTTTAAATCTCCCCCTTTAGCCTACAAAAAATAAAAATAGGCTTATGGGTCCTCTGATTTCATTAATTTGAGAAAGGGGACATTACACAATGATTCCTCTTCTGCTTCATGTTCGTCAACATCTACAAAGATGTTATTTAATCCAATCTCTCTTGCTTTTGTTAATATACAAAGAACTCATTTAGTTGTTTCTTGAACGTAAGTTGTTTGTCATACCTACATCCCTTCATTCAGCTTTCATACCTCCTATGATATCTTCATAAAATATTTAAAACCTGAAATATGGCTAAGTTTGAAATCCTAAAACCCTGAAATCTAACTGAAGGCTGAAATATGATAGGTCTAAAACCTAGATTTTGCATTATAACTCCTATAGGTTCAAAACCACTCAAACATCTTAAATGTGTGTGTGTGTGTGTGTATAATTTAACTTAAAATATAAGAAGCTTCTTATACTTAAATGTTTATTTTATATACATACTCTTGCCTAAAATGTTGTGTGATGAAAGTATAGGGGCATGCGTGCTTAAAAACGACAAAAATTTGTGCTTTTCTACATTTTTTCTGCGTTTTTACCATGTTGGTGAGTATTTTGACAGTGTGTTGAGCACTGTCAAAATACTCGGCAAAGCTACAAAAAACCCACTTTATAAGTAGATTATACTCGCAGGGCATATTTTTTAATGAGTACTCACGTACTCGCAAAGTACTTGTCGAGTATGTATACTATGAACTTTCAACGGTAGTTGTATGAACTCCAATTGTGAGTGTGAATCATATAGTTCATCCAATTTGTGAAAAGCTTTCTATGGAGTGTTGCCCTTCTGAATGTGACGAAATACTTGTGCATCAATGCCCTCATCAAGGCCAATGCTTTAAAGTTTCTATTTCCATGATGAAATCTCTTTTGCATCCTTCAGTTCGGCGTGTTGATCATCGTTGTCACAAATGTTTAACCACAAGTTATTGAAGATTAGCGTGTTCTCCACTTGTCTAAACCATTCTAACCAAGTTTCTTTGTTGGTTAGGGTTGTGCCAACAATTGATTTTATAGAATGCATGTTTGCAAATAAAGGGAGATGGAAAACTTCCTTATCACTCCAAAAAGGTCCCATTTTCAATATACCACTAGGCCAGTATACCGAACCTCTCTATATGCTCACCCTTCCTATATACCTATTTGTCCGTGGAAGAATGTCATCCTTTCTATATACTCGACAGTACGTGAAAAAGACATTAAAGTATATGAGAGCAAAATGGTACATGGTACGTAGGTAGTACATGAAAAATATTTGATCTATTTACAACACCCATTTAAAGAGAAGTCCTTGTACATGGGCGTGATAACCCTATACACTCTGATTGTTCTTCTCAATTTCAGGGTTTACATCTAGCGATAGTCACAAATACGTAACGGAGGGAAGGGGAAATGAAAAATTTCCTTATTACTTCTCGACGGTTTATAGGGATGAAACCACAAATGCCGTTGTTGTAGCTATGTTAGGTTATAATTGCAATAATTCAATCGTGACGTCTTTACTCGTAAATATGAACTAGATGCACTATTGATACCAAATGATGTGTTTTTGTTTTGTGTTTGCACAATTTGATTTGTTTTCAAATTTTGCTTATTTTCAGAAAAATGAAATTACTTTGTTTTGCTATTCAACTCATTTTGCTTTAAATGGGATTATCCTCCAAGTTGAAATTTTAAGGCTTTCTAAAAAATTAAGTGAGCCTCCAAGTATGCTTTCAAGATTAAACAACATAAAAAATATTAATAAAACTTATCGTGCCAATGTGGAGGGGTTTGAGTCTTCTTTGAGGCCATGTTCTTCTTTGAAACTGCAGTTTTGTCTTTAATGGAGCCATGCAAGTCTTTGAAATGCCACGTAGCAGCTCTAAACACCTCAAGTGCATAGCTAACACACACTGAACATGTCTGAAACAGCAATCAGGATGCCTTCTTGCAGGCAAACACAGGAATTCAAAACGCCATGCTCCAAGGACAAACGCTTCTGAAATGAATTCTATGCAGCCTTAGTCAGGGAATACGCCAAACCAAACAGCCACGCAGTAGATATGAGATCCACATAGCAGAAATACAACAGAAAAGATGTCAGGGACTGAAATAAATATGCCACAATAGCTCCATGTCTTACCAAACGCCTTGCAACAGTTAAAATGCAGTTTGGCAGTCACAACGCCCTTATATACTGACAAAGAACATTCAAAATGGCATGCAGCAGTCCAAAAACTTCCTCAATACTACTAAATCTGATTTACAACTGCAAACATGCCTGTGGACAGTAAAACGCCTTCTACAAACAGCCAATGACAAACAACTGAATTGAAACGAGTTTGCTGAGGCAGTACGGCTAGAAATGAGGAAAATGGAAAAAACAAATGAATGGAGAAAAATTGAAGTATGTGCTCTGATACCAATGTCAGGCCATGTATTGAATGAAATGACAAGATTCAATGTTTGGTGCAAGCCAAAATTGCATTCACGTTCAATTAGAAAAGAAGAAGCATTACAATAAATAAAGCCAATGAATGGCTGTTCATTTCACCTTCTAAGGTGACTCTTCCTATTCCTAAGGATGACTATTCATCTATTACAAAAAGACTAAAGCCTATGACACCTAAGATTAATAACATATATTGTACAATAATGTTACATTTAATCCAGTCGTGTAAGCTCTAACTTATTTACCTTCTATCCCACATAAGTGGTCTTTAAACCTGATGTAGGATCCATTTTTAGGTGACAACGCACTCCTTGCATAACTTGGGTCAATTTTGAATAGCCAAGCATCCACTATATTTGATAAAACATAAACATGTCTCCAAAGTGGATGCAGTTTTGAAATTGAATCATCTTCCCTTGCAGCATCTCCTACCAAATAATGTGAAGCTATGATTTTTTTTTCTATTTTTCTCGGTTCTGGGAAAACAGCAGATCTAAATCTGAATTTTGCCCTGGAATCTCCTCGTTCACTCCCTATACCTGCTCCCAAATGCTGGTATATGGCTGGAAGACACTCTTAACACCTCCAATAGCTTTCCAAGCTGCAAGGAGGGCTCCTTCTCAACCTGTATAATGAAAACCTGAAAACAACTTTGTTAAATGGGAAAGAAATCTCAGGCCTTTTCTTTTCTTTAGTTGAGTAAGGTTGGGAGAGAAGGGGTTTTTGTGTGGATAAGTGTGGAGGAAGTTAGACACCAGGTCAGGTTAGGTTTAGTCGAGTTTACTTTTTTGTTTTTTGTGAGCAACTCTTATGTGACCCAACCGTATCTGTGGATGAATCCATTGGCTGGATTCGTATTGGAAAGTCAACAGATCTGTAGTGGCAGATTCGGATATTTTCTAGATCCTATGCCAATTGGGATAGGATCTGCATACAGAAAATCCACATCTAGGGCTTTCCTGGATCTGCCATGTCAGATCTAGATGAATCTGATGCATCAGTGGTGTATCTTTATGTGGATTTGTGGATCTACGATACAAGTATCCCTTGAGACATATCCAGCTACTTAGATAATATCATAATTCTACTAAGCCATTTTTCTTGGAAAATAAGGAGAATATCAAGAAAATGGAGATTTCTTTAAATTTAGGGACTTTGTGCTTCTAACGTGAAATTAAGGACTTGTTATATGAAAAAGACATCTGCATTGCTCATGAAGACCAAGACACTAACTAGTATACTCATTCTGTGTTTAGAATGTACATGTATTTAAGAATATTATTAATGCAGGCATGAGGCTTTGTTGCTAAATCATTTTTGTGATTGATCAGAGGGTACAGGGTAGTTATTGTATTACTGGGTAGTTTTGACAGGTATTTAATTGGGATCATTTGGATAGTTCTATTGTTTTACAACAGAGACCGTTGGTAGTCCACAATGAAGACATGAGACCGAAGTCTCTTCTTGATTCTTATACTTTTCTGGGCAGGATTGATATAAGAAAGTTGGCTAGAGCCATGAACTAGTGAGCCTAGCTTCTTTAGATTTTTCAGGGCTGAACATCAAATGACACCTAATGAGGTTTGCCACAATAGGTTTGCTGATTTTCATAACCTAGTCCTTACCCTAAGGTTTCAGAAGGATTACTCATATGCAAGAAAGGGAAGGCAGTGCATAATTATTTGGCCTGTTCAAGACAATACAGAGAAGTCATCATGTCAGTTGAAAAATTATCCAGTGCCTGAATACTCTTAGTTTTCATTAGACATGCAAGAACCGTGTGCATCTAAATGCTAAGGTCCGTATCTTCAATCTTAAAGGACAAAAGTCCATACATCTCTCAGTGTTCTACAATTCATCTTTCGATAACCAATGTCAGGGATGTGATTCCGCAAAAATAGATTTACAGCACAGTATTAGAAGGAACATGATGAAATATCATTTCAGATACAAAATTACCTCATGCTACAACTAGGGGAGGGAATTTTAAACCAGTTTGAATGATATTGTTCTTCTTGTATCCAGTCTCAGTTCCAGTATGTGAATTATGCAAATGATGGATTCAAGTGGGAATATAAGTTGTATGGTCTGCCTCGGTTGCTATTCATGGAAAGGCTCATTTGTAAAGCACAATGGACATTAAAAAAGCATGAAAGGTCTGAGAAGGAATGAAAATGAAAGTACCGAGCAACCTGCATATTGCAGCTTGCTTACTTTCCACCAAACACTTATTTTCTTCCCTACTTGTATTAATTTGACTTGATTTTCCCCCATTTAAGACAAATCGTTCCATTATGACTAGCCTGTAGCAGTGTCTATTTGTAGATGTCTGGCCCCTCCATGCGAGAGGATATGTGCTGGAAATGCAAATTACTTATGAGGGTTGGGAAGGTAGCCCTTGTATGAAAGGGACCCTTAAGACTTGCATAAAAAAGGCTGGCAACTGGGCATATTTGGCAATTATTAGGCAATCTATTTAATAAGATTTGTATTAGTAATTCTGCCTTGCTGAAAATATTTGGGATGAAAGGATTTACTTGAGCTGTGCAGTTTAGTGCCCAGCTGTAGAAGAAGTGAGGGAGAAACTGAACAGCTAATTGCTCAGTTATTGCCCAAAAGTTTGTTGCTGTGGCATATCTGTATTATTCAGAAATCTGTGAATTACTATGTTTTTGCCAATGATGAAGATGGTCCAACTGACAGATTTTTTCTGGAAAGAGCATTATTTGCAGGCCAGTTTTTGGAGTTAAGATCCGAGTCATTCTCTTGCTCTGTTGTGCAGTGCCTTCATCATTCGAACCAGATTATTCCATGTAAAACTCCAGATGCCTAGCCATTTGTCAAAACTTAGACAGATGACCAGCATCAATCCCCCATTCAAGATTGGACTATGAAAAACCAAAATCTGTGTTTTATAATAAAATTGAGTGACGTGCTTGTGGTTTTTTCCGGTGTAAGTATATACTATAGCTAATGATTAGTATATACTATAAAGCAAAGCAAAGCAAATAAGGAATAAGGAATGATCTACAGAAGATCAAAGGGATGCTCGAGTATTTCCTCCAGGGACTTGAGTTTGATTTCATACAGGTTGTATGTTCCTTGTCTAATAAGTAGAATTGTCTACAAGTACTGAAAATGGAGGAGTTCACACTTTTAGCCACGGCACCACTTCTATCTTTAACCATGGTAATAAAACTATAAGCCAGAAAACTTCCCAAAGAGATATATGAGTTAAACTGGCTGCAACTCATTAAATTTCAAATCTAGCAATTGATATAAGATCAATTTGAACACAAACAAGAGAACAGTGCATCTTGTATACAGCCTTGATTCTATATAATTGTTTCCTGGTAGACATTAGAAAGAAATGGATAGCATGGAAGTGAACATTTCATGACATGAGCAATTGGCCAACCATTTTATTCATTTTGAAGTCCAGAACCATGACAAATTGATATGCTTTGTTTATGACGTATAATACAGCGGTATGTTAAGATGTATAGGAAGCAGTGGTGTGTGAAACTTGACTCCAGAACTAAGGAACACCAATTCTATGTTTTTTTGGAAAAAGTTTGAAGCTCCAAGTTGTCTTTTCAAGAAATGCTTTTAAAATTAAGCTATTCCCATTTTTTATTAAGGCCATTCTTTTGAGGATGTCATCACGAAAGCCTTGTTCTCCATCGGCCTCCTTTATGCAGTTCTTTTCTACAAGGGCCATCCTCTCACACGATTGTTTCTTATTGTATCAATATGGATTTTGTACTACTTGTCTAGGGCTTCCCCTTCTTCATGCTTTCATTTTTGGTTATATTGCTTCTTAATCTTAGTTTTTACAAATATTATTTACACTTGTCAGAGTTCCTTTTAGCATCCCAATTCACTAATGTAACTCACTGTACTTTTGAGTTCCGTTGACCTATTTTTGTTATTCTAATTTCTACGACATTGATATAATTTCTTTCTTTATTTTCTTCTGTCCCAAATGTCTGCTTGTTTCTGTTGTGTGATGAGAACAAGGCAAAATATTTTGAATTCAGAACATTTTGCACAAAAAATATTTCCTACGCTTAGATTTTTTTTCTCTTCTAACTTTTCCCTTTCGTATTTCATATATGTTAAAACACAAACATTTTTCGTTTCCTGTGACTATGCTTGGGAGTCCATCTATTCCATGATGCTTGTAAATATTACAGGAACTTGTCCGAGGATGCTTTCCCCTTTATTCACGTGCAACTCCTTTTCTCCTTCAAAAATTAAATAAGGGCTTTCTTTTTAATCTTCTTGTTAAGCTGATGTTATTCTGATGCTTTTAAATGTAGTATAAGATGCATTTCTTCCCCCAAAAATAATAATAATAAAATTTGGTGTAATCATCTTAAATTATGTATAGTTTATTGGTTTTCATGAGCAAATCCGAGTGCTTTCTGTGGATGACCTCTCTTACGAAATAGGATTTGAAGGTTGGTTTGATAATATTTAGTTTTGTTCACCTTTGTAATTATCTTATAAATGCTAGGGACAAATATTTTTGAGATGGGGGTGTTTGATGGGGCTGTGGTGGGGGCTTTTATAGTATGTATTCAGAGGATATATTCTAGACCCCAAGCAAAGAATACACATATTTTAGCAACAGGTGTAAGAGCCCTACAGAGAGTGGTATTACAATTTGATTAGCGTGAAGAAACGGACAGAAGAAAGTAATAACATGGTAGTTCTAGAATTTATTACATGAACATTAATAATTGTGGAATCAGACTCTATCTGTATACTGATATAATACTCTTTTGCAGCCTCTTGGCAAGGAAAGTTACTCAGTTGTGAGCATCAGCATCCCACATGTTTTGCTGCACTGTATACATGAAAGCCAAATGCTAAACCTCAAAACTTCAGGAAGCATACGAACACATGAAAACGAGACACTGACCTGGGTCACATGGGGTAAAGGTGCTTCACGTACATCCGAGGTCTTAAAGTGGAGGATTCCTTCTGGAAATCAGTTGCATGCAAAATTTGTTACAATTTTTACTGCATTGTCAGCTCTAGTGTCCATTGTGGCTATTATTTTAGCTTCGTTGTACTCTGCATTATTCTTGACATCCAAGAGAGACTTGAATTAATACTTGGATGAAATTTCTTTCAACATGTCACAAGAGGAATGTTGCATATCAAAGGCATGCTACTTTCTATTTGAGATGCAGATCACATCGATGTCAAAACATGAACGATTGATTTCCAACCGACTTGTTGATAAAGGTACAAGTCTTGGATGGATGCATTGTTAACCAAAAGAGTTCTAAATTTGTATGGAGCCTTGAGAATATGTGGCCAAGGACAGTCCTCTGGAGGCAGCAGGTTTATGATGGCCCCTTGAGAATACTGCCTCGTGTGTTTTGCACTTTCAGCGATTACAGAAGAGATCCTGAAAGCCGGATGATTGGATATAAATATCCAGTTATCTCAAACATGAGTATATAGAGAAATGTTTGTGGAATGTAACTAGCAATTTTGGAATTTTATAACTGCAACTGGTTGAGAATTTGTTATCGTTTAGTGGAGTAGTAGATCATACTTTTAATTTATCGTACTTTATATCAATAAAAATAAAGTCTGTTTGAACTGATTTGGTAACGGTGTTGTCTTTCATTTTGACCTTGCCATTAGAAATATTATCTGCATGTGGTGGCTGGCTTTGGCTGCTATTCAACTTTCTTGCTTTGTTCTGTTATTAGCCATGCCTAAAACATGATAAATAAATGGGATTTTCAAATATATGTAAATATTATCGGAAGGGTTGTAGTCCAATAGGTGTGGAAGATGATGAAGTGTGTCGACATGCCATCCACCAATGTACAAATACTAGGAGATGCCAAAGAGGAATAAGACGGGGTTCAAGCCCCATACCAGTAGGATGCTAAAAGGCTGCAAAAAATTAAAGATATTTATTCTTCAATCAAAAAAAGATTTAAAGTTTGTCATATTCTTAATTTACAAAAATAATGCTTGAACTTCGCCACCCACATACACCCTCTTGTCTGAGAGTAAAAAGCTATTTTCTTAATGAGGAAATTAGATTGAAAAATAGGTCCTACCTTAGCTTTTGTAGGGTATGCTTGGTATGGATCCTTCAAATTAATATGATGTTTATGAATTCATTTGTATTTACCATGTTGTTGAATTATAGTCTCTGCGAAGTTTGTACATTAATATAGAATGAGCTATTACATGGATGTTAACCAAAATTTAACTCCAAAGTATAGTTTTTTTCTTTTTAAAGAATGGACAATTATTTAAGGTATTGTTCCTTTATCTGATAGTTCAATGAATACTTTGGCATTGAAACTTAAAGTACTTTGGTTAATCATATGAAGATGGATGCAAGTTTAGGTGATAGGGAAACATACAAGACATGTCTTCCTACTACAAAAGAAACATCTAGCATGTATTGGACGCTCTCAAAGGTTTAAAAAAAAGGTTGAGCAACAAGTAAATAAGCTAAGCTAAGCTTTAAAAAGCAAAATATTTCGTGCAAGTTAATTTTCACTTAGGAAAGCATAGAAATTGAAGGAAACAAGAAACACATGAAACACAACGATAATATTTTTGAGAATAAAGGAGAGACATCTACAAAAATATTTTAAAAAATAAATTAAGAAATAAGAAAAAATAGTAAATATGGAACAATGTTGTTTCATTTGACTTAATGTTTACAAAAGTTTTTTTTTTTTTACCTTTATGTCCTCAAGGACATGCGCCCATTACCTCACGGCCATGATGCATATATGTCCCCATATTGCCATTGAATATTATATATGCCATTCGTTTCAATACATATTTGTGGAACCTAATGGCTAGGCATTGTAGAGCCACCAATTGCAAGTATATATCCAAATTATATTATTAAAATTAAAATTTAATTAGAGACCTACATGTCTTGACTAAATCATACTATTATGACATAAAACAAAGAAAAGAAAGGCTTGCATGTTGAATGTAGTGGAATATTATATATGCAATATGATGTGATGTAGGATCATCTAGGGTTTATAATCAATCTTGAATCAACTAAAAACATGGGTTGTTATAGGCATGTTTTTGCACGCATGTATGTATATGTGATGTGTCGACTCTGATGATAATGTTGTGTGTGTAGAAGTATATTAACAATAGGGCCAAAAATCTTTTCAAGAATTCAAAAAATCAGGAAATACATAGCAATTTAGTTTCAATCATCTCCCTTTGTTCAAATTGATCTCATAATGGATGATAATGAAATCATCACTTACTGTAGAATGTGTTTTCGAAACCGCCACTTATTGTAGGTTGTGTTTTTGAAACCACCAGTGTATAGTAACCGGAGATTATGAAACCACCATGATTGTTTCAAAAACATTTGTTTGTTTAACCGGTGGTTTTGTCCGTGGGGAAAGCAAAACACAAGTAACGCCTAGAAATTTGAATTTTGTTAAGTGAGACAATTTTCCCACTAGAGATATTTTAAAGAGACTTGCAAGATATCAATGTTGGGTAGGGAAGATTCAAACTCATTTTGCAAGATATTTTAGAGTCGGTTAGAGTCCAATTGGTGTGGAAGGAGAAAGTTCCAATTCCAAGGAGAGATATAGAGCAAAGTTAGATATAGGAGATAAAAAGTGTAAATAACAACTCAAGGATTCTACAAGTGTATTGTATGTTCAGTATTCATATTACAAATAGACCATGAGATTGAATTGTAATGTCTTTTTCATAGTCCAATATGAAATCTTGGTGGTTGAATCAAATCTTTGCAATTATCATTATGCATCAATAAATGAAGGTGTTGTTTGAGGTATGCATCTAAGTTTGTGTGCGCATTGAGTGTGAAGTGTGTTGGACTAGGGAGTAAAGCAAGGATTTTTTTTGGCCCCTTCATTGCCATCTGTATGATTTTTTATTTAGCTAAAGTTTATATTGGTTGTTATTCTTTACGCAACTGCGTAAAAGAGTTACATGTGTTGGGCATGGGCTTGCTTTTTCACACAACATTGTACGAAGAGTAAAACTTATGCTTCATATTGGCTTTGGTCTCGATCTTCATAGAGTTTCAGTAAATGTGTCGAGGGTCAAGAAGCAAGATTTTGTTAATGTAATTCAACACCTTATGTTGTTATGTTTTGTTTTCATGTAGGTGTGCAATAGTCATGGAACTTGGTGGTGTATTCTTGAACAGAGTACTCCTTGCATTGGCACAACTATTGAACCTATGTGCACTTATCCTCATAGTGTTTAAGGGGATGATATTCATTTTATATGGTTGCTAAAATCCTTGTTCCAATTGTTGACATGTTCTTAATCTTGTTAGTGTTGTGCATTGCAAGGTTACCACTAGTGTATGGCTAAGATGGACATTTTTAACAATATAAATATGATCTTATCAATGTCGCTAAAGCAGTTGACTGAGACATAAGCCTCCAAATCTTGAATCTAGCTATATAATGTTACAGTGTTAGTTTTACCTTTGAATATAGTAATGTTTAGGTTAACTTGGCCTTTGAAATGTTATTGATGTTGAAACGATGGGTTGACAATCAAAGTAAAATAATGAAATGATGTTATACTAAGTTACATAATGAGTTCACATAATTGGTCAAAGATTGTAGTGAATTTCTCCTTCGAAGCACCCTAAATGAGTTATTGGATGTTTGGGGAGGCAATAGAAAATTTATTTTAGGAATCTACCATCTTACTCTTGTGTCAACATTCTTTTGGTTAGCTTGATACATAATCAAGTTGGTATCCTTTCTATTTTTGTGTTTGCGTATTTACATGGATGCTAAAAGCTTTGTTTTGATATCAATGATCAACTCCATTAGGACCAAGATGGCAGCATGAAGGACAACCCAAAAATTTAGCATGTAAATCAATGAATTATAGGTTTGTAATAGTAAACATAAAATAAAATAAACCATTACACATTTAAATGTAATCGATTAACAAAATAATGCTCTTCTATTACACAAGAAATGAAAATGTATGGTATATATGAATATGATATGCAAAAACGTTGAGAATAAATACTCTTGTGATCATAAAGTGGAAAACACTTCCTAGTTGATTTTCCGACACTAGAATGTGTGAAAAAATGACCATGTGATGTTTTTACCTCTTGACATTGAATGGTTGCATATATCATTACAAGAGAGTAGCAATAAAAAAATGATTACAAAATAGTTCAACTTCTACACTGGATAATAGTCTGCCTTCTTATAGGTTTGGCGGTTCAACTCCCAGATGCATCAACATGGACCACAAGTTTTGAAAATGACCCCTAACATGGTGCAATGTGACATAATATCTATCAAGCATTCTGCACAAATATCGAACTGCATGATATGAATTTTGGCACAAGTCGACATGATGTTGTGCATACTACACAAAATGTGTGAGGTACACAAACTCTTAAGGTGAAAACACATATGAGCATGACCACACTAAAATCAAAACTTATTTAAGTCTACTAGCTTCAATAAGTCATTTTATTGATCTTTTTTTATCCATCTTTCACTATTTTTTAGTATAAATATATAAAGTATAATTTATGGGGAAATATGATAAATTTAAGTCGTCAAGGAAGATATTCACCACCAATAGAAAAAATTCCAAATGTTTGATAAATGCAAGTCAATAAGTTTAACCAAATATGATAGAGTCATAAACACTTGTGGAGATGAATATTAATTTTTTTTTTTTTGTTGTTTTTCCCTTTTTTATTTGTTTGATTTAGAAAGGGAATAATTTATTGATTTTTCTATTTTGAATTATAAAGTGAAATAAAGATAAATAGAGCTACTAGAATACTAAAATTAAAGTGGGATAATATAAAATTATTAAAATATTTAGAGTTGTAACAAAAAAAGACTTTAGAAGAACCCTTTAAAAAAAAGAAAAAAGAAAAAAGAGAGACCAATTATGTAAATCCTAAAGGGAAAAGAAATACTCAAGCAAAATGATATAATATTCATTTCATTATATCATGTTTTGTTTTTCATCGCTGACCATATAATCAAAATCCATTGTAGCTATAATTCCCCTTATTTTTATTTTGGTTATGTAGTTAGTGTAAATTACCATACATAATCTTCTTTGTTTCAACAATTTCTAAATATTTTCAAAAAGGTAATGACTCATTACATGTTCACATGACACATCTCCCAAGAAATTTACATGTTTTCATTTAATCCCTGTCGAGTTACCAAGTTTAATCTAAATTCATAGCCACCTAAAAATAGTTTGGGAGCGGTTATCAGTCATAAAAGTGTATTATTCTAGGGTACTTGTGTGTTTGTCGATTATTGGTCTAGATTAAATTATATTTATGATATGTTTTTAGTATTGGTAAAAGTGGGTTTTTTAAATGGGGACCCTATCCCTTATAGAGCTGAAATAAAAGAGTGAGTGGGTTTTTTAAATGGGGACCCTACCCCTCACTGAGTTGTAATAATAAGGTTTGAAACCCAGATAAGACAAGTCTTAGTACAAAGAGAGAACAAAAGTAGAAACAAAAAAACAGAAGAAAAGCAACGGAAAAGCAGCAAACTAATTTTTAGGATTCATCTAGTCTTTTTAGTCCTTAACCCACTTCTGAGTGAGATGTTCCAAAAAAGAAATCTCGCTAGGAGTAAGCTCAAACGTATCCATACTAAAAATGCCCTTCAGTTTGACGTCCTTGGAATGAGATGCAACATTTTCATCCTTGCCTTTTGCCAGGGAATTCAGAGCATCCATACTTTGCAGGCTCTTTAACACAGTGAATTTGTTATAGTCGATCAAGCTTCTTAGATTCTCATTGAGGGAGGCATTTTGCTTTTCCAGATTGTGGATCCTTTCCTTTATTTAGTGAAATTCAAAACTAATTTCAATGAGATCATTTTTGGTACCATATATGTCATCATTGAGTCTTAATTTGTTAAGTTCGTCTTTGAATCTTTTTTTATCTTTCACGCACCAGTAGAGGATGGATTTGTGTAGGTCTATTTCATCTTCGAGCTTACTCAGCGTGGAAATTTGCTTATGATTCTCCAATATTTCATTGAATTCGGGAGTAGGTGAAGAGAAAGTAGGGAGGGGTGCAGAAACAGGATGCGGAGGAGGGTCAGAAGAGGGAGCAAATAGGATAGTTTGTATAAGCATTTGCAAATTGTTTGCAATGTTATCTAGTTTTCTATCCTCCATGATAGAGGTAGAGGGGTGGTGGGAGGGATCGGGGGTGAGGATTGCAGGGGGTGAGAAGGGGGGAGATTTTGGAAGGGAGGGCGGAGGAGGGAAGAAGGTGAGGGGAAGGGAGAAGGTGGGAGGGAGATGGGGACAGAGGAAGACTGATAAACAAATTTAGACACTTTCCTTTTTTTGGTAGTCGAGATGGAAGGATCAAACACAGGTCCAAAGTTCTTAAGAGGAGCCAATTTCTTTGGTTTAGAAATAGGTCTAGGGTTCTTTTGAGAAGCTAATTGCTTTGGTTTAGAAGGAGGATATTAGTCCTAATCGTTGTCATCATTGGCAATGTCAATGGGGAGAGTGTGGTTAGACTTTGCAGAACTCCTCATGATTCTGGAGGATCTAGGAGGGATACTGCACAAGGGAATGGGGTTGGGGGGAACAGGAGGTGGGGTGGAGGAATCCTGGAAGAATTTAATGATCAAGAAAATGACATCATGGTGGAGAGGTTCCTTCTTTTTACCCATTTTGACCTCAATTATGGAAGATTCCAAGGAATGTAGTAAATAAAAAGGAATGTTGAGAGGGATCTTGTGACGAAAGTAATTGAGAATAAGAAGATGGAAGTGATGAACAAGTGAGTATATGTCATTCAAAGTGATATAGCACATGATCTGCTTAGCTACTCTATCAAATGGAGTGGGAACATCCTTCTGCAGGGAACCTCCTATGCACTCAAGCATCAACTCGTCATCCTGAATAAACTTGTCATACTCCTCTCTATAATTCATTTCAAATTTTGCAAACTTAACATCCTCGATTTAGAGACCAGTGACCTGAGTGATGAGGTCTTCAGTTACCTCAATAGTGACATTATTAATGGTGACCACTCTTTCCTCCTAGGATTCAGCAAATTTGCAAGAGAGAAGCTTATCATATTCGTAGATGTTGGATATGAAGTTTGTCAGGCCACCTATCTTTAAAATTTCTCAGACTACTTCATCCTTATTGAGATGATCATAGGTCATAGGTTCGATTTTGTTAAGTTCTTCACTCATGGTGGAAAGGATGAGGTGGCAGAAAGGCGAAAGGTGAAGAATGTGGTGGAAGGGAAAGTAGAGGGTGAAAGTAACAAGGAGACTTCTGGAATGGCTATGTAAAAGGAGAATTTCAATGCGGTTCACATGTGAGAGATGGTTAACAGAGTGGGGATAATGATGTTTCAAAAGCATTAGAGATAGGCAGAGTACGGCAAATGGCATGAACATCATTGGGAAGGGGGAGGTCTATCTTTGTTAATGATTTCAAGACAATAATTAAGGAGTGAGTCATCCATGGTCCAAATTTTGAACTCAGCCGTTGAAACCCCTCTATTAGTGAAGGCATCAGCTAAGTGGTTACCTTCACAATAAGTATGTTGAAATATGACCTCAATAAACTCATTGCCTAAGGCCAGGATCTCTTTGATGATATTGTCCATGGTCTAGGAGGCTTAATTTAAGTTGTTTAGACAGTTGATGACACTAAGGGAGTCTCCTTCCACAAGGAATTTGCTGACACCAAAATCCTTTGCCACCTGAAGGCCCCATAGAGTTGCAAGTGCCTCAGCTTTATGGTTAGTTTGGTATCCCATACCACCTTCATAAGCAACTAGGAGACTACATTTTTCATCGCAAAGCACACCACCTCCTCCAGATAAACCAGGGTTACCTTTACATGCCCCATCAAAGTTGAGATTGGTCCATCCTTGAATAGGGGGAATCCATTGGGTTCTGTTCCTGATGGCTATCTTGGGATCGATTGCACCAGAGAACGAGAGAGAGGGTAACCAGTTTTTAGCTATACGTTCTTCACTCTGAGAGAGATATTGATCCTTTGGTTTTTTTGATACTTTGAAGTTTTCAATAATGGAGCTAAAAACTTTGAGAGCAACCCTATCAAAGGTACTGGAGGAATCTCTGAAGATTTTGTTGTTCCTTTCCTTACAAACTACCCAAATTAGATGCAGGAAGGAGAAGGTCCATAATTTCTTGAGAGTCATGTTGGAAAAGGGAGAGTCCCAAGCAGTCCAAGAGTTAGTCTAGGAATCAAATAAGGTCCATAATTTATCGATGATATGTTGAATCCCATGTTTCTAGTTGTTTTATGTCATGTTCCCCCTCTTTTTCACTCTCCAACATCCTCTCTCCTCCCTCCCTATTGCCTTGAGTTTTTGGAACTTTTCTCAAAAACACATAATTTACATTACTAGGGACGGGGCCCACTTCACATTTCTTTGGGTTCCCCAAGGATTGTGGGTCCTAATTTTCTGCCCAGTTTACCTCTTGTGTGTTAGCTTACCTACCAAAAGGGGTCTAATTACATGTGCATTAGTGCATTTGGGACATAGAGTAAATGAGCACAAGCATTTAATTTAATCATTTAGATAAGGCATTCAAGAATCTAAGGAAATTTGAAGATAATCTAGAATTTATTAGTGAAGTCTGTAAGATTCAAGCATTCATTATAGCATTCAAAGTTATAGTTTATAGATACTACATCACACTAGACTACCTAGTTGAATTACATTATAATTGGCATGTTGTTTTCAATATTATAAACCATTGAGGCCCTGATAAGCAATTAGCACTTTAAAACCTTGTACTTGACCATAATCCCCAAAATAAATATTTTTTTTATCTTCTGGAGGTTTAATTTCCATGTTAGGGTTTTGAAGAAGAAAACCAATTTCTTAGAGATCTGCACAGAATTTCAAAAATGGGAGAATTTTTTCCAGAGCCCCAAACCTGGTGAAAAAAATCATATTAGTTTATACCTTTATGTTGTTTTCCCAAAATGCATAATGTATAGTAATTTTTACCAACAACATCAAGTGTACAGCTTAGGAGAGATGGCTAGGTCCCTATGAATTTTTTGGGTTCTTGATGTTTTGTTATAAAAACCTTATTGTTAGACTGTGATGAATATTTATAAAATTAATAAAAAATCAAATATTCCTCATCAATTATTGCACTTGAATTGGAAATAGTAATTACAAATGGATTTATTTTTTTACATTTGATTAGGCTTAATTACATATTAGATCGATAAATGTGATGCAATTTGACTTAGACCAATTTATTCATGACACATTTTGGTGAACCCACAATCTCATGCATGCTCGTTATCTTTATATGGTTAGATCTTGTCTGTTGTATTTGATAGACTGAGAGTTGAATAACCAGGGTTAGATCATGTTTCATATAGTGTTACATGTGAATCCGTATCATTTTTTTGTGGGTTATTCTATTGCTTACTACTTCTTAGGGTTTTGCTTAGAGTGATAATTTTTTAGCCCTAGCCATTCATTGTAAAAATTACGATTTTTGTTTTTTGAAATTTATCTTATATTATGGATTGGAGTATTTCTATATGTGATTCCATTATGGTGTATTCTCTAGTTTTTACATCTGTAATTTATATTCCATGCATGTGTATATTATTGTGTAATATGTTGTCATTACACAATATGATATAATTCATGTTTAAGTTTATGTTTCCAATGGAATATCAAATAATGTTAGATTATTTTCCAAAAGATGTTAGGGTTTTAGGGTTTTAGGTAATTCTGATAATGCTTCATATTTATGTCTTGCTATGTTTTCTAGTTATATAAAATCCCTAGTTCTTAAATAAAGATATATCTTGTGTCAATTTAGATTTTCCCAATGTTTGTTGACTTGTTATGATAAAACCATACCATGAAAAGGAGGGTTAGGGAAAATAATGTACTAGTCCCTCCTAATGTTCCTCAATCTCAAGGTGGGAATGATTAAATTATCCCTCTTAATTTCCCCCAACTCATCCCCCTTGAGCTCCCAACCTTAGGTTTCGTGTGGCAAAAGATTATGATATCATGTTGATCAACTACAAAATACTCATGCTAAAATATATATCCTGAATTACTTACCGAATCTAATGTGTATAGGTATGCCCTTTACAAATCACTAGAGGAGACAAAATTATAAATTGATACTCAACATTTTTACTTCACTTGTATTGTTAAATATTTGACATTTGAGAATGATGTGATGCCTCCAAAATATAATATTGATCAACATTTATTATTTAACATTCACGTTACAATCAAAAACATAGGGATCAAAAGAGTACTCAATGATAATAGTTTAAGATTAAACATATGTAGTGAAATCTTTCTCTTATGACTAGGCATTGGAAAGCAAGCCCTTGCTAATTCATACAAGTTCATTAACAGTTTTAATGAATAAGTAAGAAAGGCTCTTGAAGTAATTACATTTAATATATCACCTTGACCCAAAATTGTAGCTAAGAAATGTCAAGCTATACCTAATGATGTGAGCTAAAATATTTTACGTGGGAGACCTTATATCCATGACATTGGAGTTGTGTCATCCATTCTAAATGGATGTTTAAATTTCATGCATGAGGGAATTATTTATACATGTCTCGGAGATTATGTACCATTTAGATTTTGTAAAATGATTGAATGTTAAGATATTATTGTGCCTCACTTGAATAACATTCAAGCAACTATAGTGGAACCTCAAAAGTTTAACCAATTTACCAAATAGCCACATTTGAATTTGAAGAATGTAGTAATACTAGAGAAGATATCAAAGAAAATGATTACTAAGTTGATAAGATAGATAAAATTTGTCAAAACTAAGTTTCGCACCAACTAGATGTGGGAAAAATAGAGATGATATGAGTGTATTTGATATTATAGCCATTTATATAACCCCTTAATATTATGGAAGATCAACTCAAACATCACCAATTATTGACTAACAACCAAATGATGTTAAAGGCAAAGGGCCTCTGATAGATGATTGTTGTAACAAAAATAAATAAATAAAATTACATGGTCTTGTTAAAACTACTTTACGTAAAAATGGATTTGGACTCAAATGTGGCAAAATATGTGCTATATGATCAAGGCCTACATAAACATAAACAAGTTATAACAAATCCCATTCTTATAGCCACTCATAAAGATAAAGAAAGAATCAAATATAACAATGATACATCAAGAGTTAAACAAGAGGATATTATTCAAACTATAACCTTTGATGTGGATAATGTATGTTTAGGAGTTCATAATCATGAAAATGTTATCAAAAAATCAACATACCTCTTCATGATTAATTCAATAAATCCACAAAGAATTACTCTTGAGAGATGGAAAATATTAAGAATATATCGGATCATGTGTTTCATATATCTCATAAAACTAACAAGTAAGACAAAATGAAAGCCATATATCTTAAATTAAATGATCCAAGCACCTCACATGAGATACCATCTCTTGCTACATTTTCCAATGAAAAATCTATACAAGAATATTTAGGGAATAACATGGATCTACCTATGTATTATCATAAAAATAGATTCCCCTTTACATTGAGCGAGCATGCATATTTGCATAGTCATGAGGAGATTACCTTGGATAGTTTTGACACTCTGCCTACTACACCCTATGTGGAGAATAGATCAACATAATTTAACGAAGATATAATTGATGTTAACATTGGCAATAGTGACATGCCTAAGATCTTGGCGTTGGGTGCCTCCTTGAACCTTGGAGAACAAAAATCATATATAGAGTTGTTAATAGAATATCAATATATTTTTTCATGGTATTATGTTGTTATGCATGGTGTTTCTACATCTATCACAGTGCATAGTGTTTTGGTGAAACTTGATGACATGCATGTGAAGTAAAAGATTCAAAAGATACATCCCAAAGTGGCTTTTTTAGTTAAGGAGGAAGTCCAAATTTTGCTTAACATTGTTTTATTCTACCTATTAATTAGTCTCATCGAATCTCCAATATTGTCTTAGTTGGTAAACCAACTAAATATATTAGGAAATGTATGGCCTTTTCAAGCACAAACAAGGCATGTCTCAAGGATGACTTTTCATCGCCCAATATTGATATGATTCTTGATTCTATTGTTACAAATTAGATGCTTTATTTTATGAGTAGGTTTTATAAATATAACCTTAGTGACCAATGCAAAACTACATTTACAACACCTTGGGGCACATTTTTTTATGTGTTCATGCCCTTCATACTTAAGAATACAAGAACCACTTATTAAATATTTATGACACATATTTTATGAATATATGCATGATATTCTATAAAATTATGTAGATGATGTCTGGGGAAAATCTAATAAAAGATAAAATCATGTGCATGACTTGAGAAAAACCTTTGAAATATTAATGAAATATCTAGTAAGGTTAAACCCAAAGAAGTGTCTTTAGTGTCAACTCGGTTAAGTTGTTGGGTTTCATTATTTCTAGGAGAGGCATTGAAGTGGATCCTAAGAAAATGCAAGCAATTATTGAGATGCCACCTTAGAACCTCGAGCAACTAAGTTTTTTTAAAGCAAAAGTTCAAACTATTAGAATATTTGTTGCTTAATTATCTAATACAAATTAACCCTTTACAAGATTATTAAGGAAGGGTATAAATTATGAATGAGATGATAAATGTCAGAGGTATTTTTATGCAATCAAGGAATATATAGCCGACCATCTAGTTATGATGCCACTCATCCCATATCGATTTTTATTATTATATATTTCTGCCACATAACATGCTTTGGGAAATTTTCTCGAACAACATGATGATGACAACAAAGAAAGAACAATGTATTACATAAGTATAACTTTAGTTGATTACCAAAAAAATAACTATGAAAACACCTTTTTTTTTGTATTTTTAATATATAAACTTAGGCATTATATGCTTAACAACAAAACATATGTGATTGATAAGGTTGGTTTCTTGAATTACATAGTGTCTAAACCATATTTATCAGATAGATTATCCAAGTGGGTCATTTTTTTTGATAGATTTTGACCTTAAGTTTGTATCATAGAAATCAATTAAAGGGAAAGTTATTGGAAATAAATTTACTTAAGGATCCCTTATCATACCACACTCCTATAGATGATACTTTTATTTACGAGTTTTAATGCACATCGATGAACATAAGACTTGAAATTTTTATTTTGATGGTTTGAAATGTGCTTCAGATGTGAGGGTCATAATCACATTAATTACCACCACGGAGAGACTATGCCTTTATCCAATAGCTTGAGTTTTCATGTACCAATAATATTATATAATATGAGGCATTGATTCTAGAAGCCCATTTGACATGCATAATAAAATTTAAATCTATCAAATTTTATGGTGATTCTCAACTCATGATTAACAAAATAACGAGCACTTATCAAACCAAAGAAGATAAATTGATTCCATATAGAGATTTGGTACACAATTTTATGGCCCAATTTAAATGAGTTTGAAGTTGATAACATTCCTAAAAGAAATAAAATAATATGTAGATGTTATGGGTATTTATGCTTCCTTAGTTCCTATTAATATTAGGGATGATCATACTATATTAACCATCAAGAGATTGACACAACCCACCACTAAGCTAGATATAAGGAATTGGCACTAGAAAGTGGTATCAAGAATTTTGAAAAGTATGAGGACATGTTTACTTATAACAAGAAATAGTTTTTACACATGTTTCAAAAAATTAAAGAAGGAAACTACAAAGGGATACTCTTATATATGTCATAATTGGAAATGTAATTTTTAAAAGGTCCCTTGATATACAATTGCTTAGATATCTTGGACATGAAAAAGATAGACTTGCATTAAAGGAAGTTCATGATAGCGATTTTGGTAGAAACTTTAGTGAAAGGGCCATGTCACTTAAATTACTTACGTCGGGGTATTATGGGAACATAATTTAGCATGATTGTCACGAATATGAAAATATATGTGATAGTTATCAGATACAACCTTACACATGCTCAATCTCAAGAATTGTAAGCCATTATGTCACCATGACCATTCTCCATATAGATATTAAATTCAGTTGGCAAGCTTAATCACGTGTCTGCAATATGTCACAATTTTATCATTACAACAACTGAATATTTTTTGAATTGGGTTGAATATGTGCCATTAGAAACCACCACAAGTGAACATATTTGCATATTTCTTATTACGTATTATTATAATATTCAACCTACCATCTTCAAGTACTAGTAATAACGATTAATCATTCAATAATGAGATGGTTAAGAATTTTTATGAAAAATATAAGATTAAGTATACAACATATAAGAGATATAATGTTTCCACATTCCATATGATTTAGAGAGAGATTTGGAAAAAAAATGTGTAAGCATACATTATGTACTCCTTAATACCTAGAAGGAAATGGCTAAGTTGAAGCTTTTTAAAGGAATTATAACAAAAATATTTATCAATGACATTGAAAAGTGCAAAAATTAATGAAAGAAAGAAACAATAATATCTCTTAAGGTGAAAAACATAAATGAGACGAGTTTTAAAGTGACAAATCGAACGTATCAGAGAAAAATCCACGTGATTTATAAGAAAGCTTGTCACCAAAAATCTCCACAATTATAATTTAGAAGCAAGATCAATTTGACAAGAAGAAAGAGAGCTTCAAGTTTCTAGTTGAAGAAATGAGGAGAGGAAGGCTCTTTTAATAGAGAAAGAAGAATAGAATAGGAGTAACAAGAAATTTCATAATTACCTTACAAGTCTCCTTTGTGTGTAACAAGTGGACTATTTCCTTAAAGAGTGGAGGGAAGTGTGTGCCAAGTGGGGGAAAGGGTTACTTGTGAAAGTAACCCCAAAATCTTAAAGAGGAACAAAAAGGTAAATGACATCTCATGGAATCTAGATTTATGTAAATTTATAATTCACATAAATAAAAATTCCACGCACATAAAGGAAACTCAATATAAACAAATTATTCCAAATAAGAGGTAATTATAACACTCCCCCTTAAACTTTATTAGGGTTTAAAAACAAAAAAAAAATAGAGTAAACATTACTAACTCTCCTCATTGATGAGAACTTCTTTCAATCCTAACATATTATAAAAGAATACAAACTTTTGTTTACATAATGACTTAACAAAAATATCAGCCATTTGTTTTTAGTAGAATAGAAAGAGAAAAGAATTTTATTGTCTTTCAAAAAGTTCGCACTAACAATGATGTTGAATCTCAATGTGCTTGGACCTTGCATGAAAAACTTAATTTTTCGCTTAGGCAATGACACTTTGATGATCACCAAAAATTAGAGTACCAAAGATTGAGGGTGGCCCAAATCTGCAAGAAGTCTTCAAAGCCAAAGAGCTTTTTTGGTAGCATGATTACAAGATTTATATTCAGCTTTCGTGGAGGATAAAATTATAGTAGTTTGTTTTTTACTATTCTATGAAATTATGTCAGAACCCAAAGAAAAAAATAGCCACTTGTAGATCTACGATCATTATGAGCACCAGCCCAATTAGAATCAAAATAACCCACCAAATAAAAATTGTTATTCGAAGTATACTTGATGCCAAAAGTTAGAGTACCTTTAATATAACTAAAAAAAAAATTAGCAGCTTTAAAATGAGTTGTTTGAGGTTTATACATAAAACAAAAAACCAATCCAACAAAAAAAAGTAATATCGGGATGAGTATGAGTAAGGTGATTCAAACTGCCAACTAATTTTCTATAGAGAGTTGGATCAACATTTCCAATTTCCATGTCATTAAATAGTTTTACGCCAAGTTCACAAGGGGTAGCAACAAGTTACAATCTATCATATTAAACCTAGATAACAATTGATATGAATATTTACATTGAGAAGTATAAATGTTATCTTTTTCTTGTCAAAATTGAATGCCTAAAAAGTAATATAAGAAACCCAAATCAATCATTTCAAAGGTATTTTAAAATAATTTTTAGTGCAAAAAACCATTGAACTATTACTATGAATTATGATTAAGTCATCAACATATAAAACAATGATAATTATGCCATTTGGAGTGTTTTTGACAAAAATATTAGAATCATTAGAACTATGAGTAAAGCCTTGAGCTATAAAAATTTGATATATTTCAGAGTACCATTATTTAGAAGATTGTTTCAAACCATAAATAGATTTGTTTAACTTGTAAACAAGATTTTCATTGCCTTTATTAATAAAACTGGGAGGTTGAGACAAATTTATTCATGCAAGTCACCATTTAAAAAAAACACTCTTAACATCCATTTAATAAACAAGCCAATACATGTGAAAAACTAAAACTAAAACAACTTTAACTGTGGGCATCTTAGCAACAGGTGCAAAAGTTTCATTATAAGCAATTCCTTCAATTTGAGAAAAACTTCTGGCAACTAGTCTAGCTTTATATTTCTCAACTTGATTATCATAATTGAACTTAGTTTTAAATAACCATTTACAACTCACCAAATGATGACCTTTATGGAGAGGAATTAAGCCCCAAGTGTTTTTAGAAATTACAGAGTTGTAATCATTATGCATAACTTTTTCCCAATGAGGGTGATTTTGAGCTTGTTTTAGGGTTTGAAGATCACTATTGTTCATTAGTTTAAAAACTAAAGCTTAATTGTAAAATTGTTGCCTAGTTTTATGAGTATCATTAAGATCTACATCAATTCTAGAGGCTTCTAAATTAGTCTTGGCCCACTTAGGCATAGATTTTGGTGGAGCAAGACTAGAAGATGGAGAAGGAACTTGAGGATTAACATCATTATGCAAAACATCATTATGATCATCAATCAATTCAACAGGAAAAGAAGCATAAATTATATCAAAAGAATCTGAATTAGAAGCACAATCAAATACACTATTTTTAGCAATTCTAGCATCCCTTTTAATCTTAATTTTGTTAATTTAAGGATCATACCCCCTATAAGCTTTAGATGATTCTTTATAACCAACATAGATAAAAGTGTTTGATTTAGAATCTAATTGCTTTCATGTAAAAAAATTACTTCAATCATTTGAAACAGTAGAATTATATATGGTAGAATTAAGAGTAGAATAAGCAGATCTACAACAATAATTGGTGAAAGAGCAAAGTACTTAAATATTATGACTGAGCCACTTTGAAGGGGAAATCTCCACAATAATGCAATAAGAATAGAATTCATGATATGATGATAAAAAACTAACCACTACCTCTTATATATACTCTACTTAGGCATAGTCATTTCATATGCCAACCATACTAAGAACATTGAGAAATGTAACAAGCTAATATAAAGATGTGTAAGCCACAAGTTGGCCACACATATCCCTAGATGCACTATAGGCTAAGGGCACAGCATGCCCCTCCCCTTCAAAAAAAACTTTGTCCTCAATGTTGAATCAAACTAGGATGTTTCTGTAGGAATGTTTCATCCTTCCATGTTGCATCTTCAAAATGCAAGTTCTTCCATTTGATTAAATATTGATTAATGGATCTGATCCATAGTTACTTAGTACGTATGTGAAGGATCTCAGGCTCTAGAATGACTCAGCGTTCTTCATCTAATTCAAAGAACTCAGTCTGAGTGGAAACTCTGTGTCCATTTACTTTATTCAAGTAAGATATATTGGATGTATATGAGTGGTTGGGGTAATTTCAATTTGTAAGCCACATTACCAATTTTTTACAAGATCTAGTAAGGGCCATAATACTTAGATGATAGCTTGTTATCTTTTTTATGTTAATTCAAAGACATCTACTTATATGGATACAAATGCACAAAAATCCAATCACCTATGTCAAAATGCCACTCGTTACGGTGTTGATCTACTTGTTGTTTTATTTAATTTTGTGCCATTACTAGATTCTCTCACAAACTGACTAACATCTCTTGTTGATGGTGAAAGTGTTCCTCAACAACTCGAACCTTAGGATGCACTATCGAAATTGAAATGATGGATGGGGGTGATACTCATATAATGCTACAAAGAGAGACATCTTGGAAGAAGTGTGAAAAGAAGTGTTATACCACCATTCAACAAGTGGCATCCAATGAATCCATTTGTCATGTTTGTCATAAACAAAACAATGATGATACCCTTTGAGATGTTTATTGATTACCTCTTTTTATCCATTAGATTGAGGATGATAGGATGATCTATGAGCCAACTGGGTACCCAAACATGTAAATAATTTAGTCCAAAAATTACTAGTAGATATGGGTTCTTGATCACTTACAATGATATTTGAAGTGCCATGTAATTTTTGAACTGTATTGAGAAAATTAAAAGTTACTATATTGGCAATATATAGTTGTGATAAGGAGCAAAAATGAGCATCATTAGTAAATTGATCCACAACTACCATGATAACATTTTTACCCTCAAACCTTGGTAACCCCATAATGAAATCCATGGAAACCTCTTTCCAAACTTAGCTAGGGATGGATAAAGGCTACAAAAGACCTAGGGTCTTAATGGTTTCACCTTTATTTTGTTGGCATACCATGCATTCAACCACATATTTTTGAACATCCCCTATGAGTCCTCAAAATAAATCTTGCTTGATTCTATGATATGTTTTTAAAAATCTCGAGTGTCCTCCAAGTGGAGAGGCATGAAGATCCTAAATAATTTTATGTTTGAGGAGAGAATGATTACAAATGTATAATCTATCTTTATACCATAATGTGTTCCCCTTCCATATAAATTTTTCATATTCGTTAGAACCTTGCTGAAGATTGTGAATCAAATCTTTGGTAGCATTGTCATTCTTCTATTCTGACCTTGTTTCCTCTAGCCAATCTACTTGCCACATGGTCATGGTACATAACAATGCCTCGACTGATTCATCCCGTCGAGAGAGGGCACCTTCCACCACATTCTCTTTTTCTTTTTTATACACTAGTTCAAAATCGTAGCCCAACATTTTAGTTACCCATTTTTTTTGTTCTTCATATGACAAGCATTGTTCCAAAAACTATTTGAGGCTATCATGATCAATCTTTACCTGAAAGTAACGACCCATTGGATACAGTCTCTATTGTTTCACTACATGCAAAATAGCTATCAACTCTTTATTATATATTGGTTTGAGCCTATTTTTTCCCTTAAGTTGGTGAATTTCAAATGCCAGTGGTCTACCTTATTTCATGAGTACAACCCCCATGCTATACGCTAATGCATCACACTTCACAACGAAAGTTCTTAAAAAAATAGGAGTAGCTAAAATTGGAGTTGTGCACATAACCATTTTCAATTGTTCAAATGCCTTAGTGGTTGAATCATTCCACTAGAAGGAGTCTTTATTCAACGAAGAGGTGAGTGGGGCTACAATGCTACCATAAGTTTTGACAAATATGTGATAGTAATCAGTTAGCCTCAGAAATCTATGGAGATTATTGAGGATCTTAGGAACCTGTCAGTCCATCATTGATTGAATTTTTTTAGGATCAACTTTTACTCCATATAAAATAATATGACCCAAGTACTCCACCTCTTGGACACCAAAAAAACATTTGAAAGGTTTGGTATAAAGCTGATGTTGTTCCAGAATTGAAAGCACATGTTTCACATGCTTCAAATGATCTTCCCAATTTTTATTGTAGAAGAAGTTATCATCAAAAAAATATTAATACAAACTTTCTCAAAAATGGCCTAAAAATAGTATTCATCAAACTCTTACATGTATATGGTGCATTTATGAGGCCAAAAGGCATGACCATAAATTCATAATGGCATTCATGAGTTCTAAAAGTTATTTTAGGTATGTCCTCATTATGGATGCAAATTTGATGATATCTAGAGTGAAGATCTAACTTGGTAAAATGAATAACATCATGCAATTCATTTAGCAATTACTAGAATATGAAACTTACTTTTGATGGTGTATTTTTTGAGTTCTATGTAGTCTGGACACATCCTCCAACTATCATCCTTCTTCCACACCATGACCATTAGGGAGGAATATTCACTTTGATTGTGTTGAATGATTCTTGCCTCCAACATCGCATAGGGATACTTATAGGGTCTGATATTAGGTGGTGTACTTCCTGAAATGAGTCGGAGGGCATGATTATGTGCATGACTTGGAGGAAGTCCTTTTGGCATGTCACCAAAAATAGTAGAATGGTCATCCAACACCTTTTTCAAATCAGGGTGTGTAGGCTTCTTGGTTGGTTGAACTTCTATGGAAAATAAGTGTGCCACAAAACTTTTTGCACCTTTTTTGAGAATCTTTGTCATTTGGTGAAAACTAACAAGTTATGGAGATTTAGTTTGTAATCCATGTAGGTCAAAAGTCCTTTCTGAATGGAACCTCATGCATAATTCCTAGTAATTCATCTCAATAGTACCCAAAGTGGTGAGCCATTACACTTCCAAAATAATGTCAGCTTCTCCCATAGGAATAGAAAACATAAGAGAATCTAACAAATAGTCTCCCATAGCAAGCTTAATACTATGAAATTTTTTAGAATAGTTGACTATACCACCATCTACAATCATGACCTGAAAGTCTGGAGCTGAATAAATGAAACAATTCAAATGAGTAGCCAACTTACTATTGATAAAGTTATGTGTACTCTCATATTCAATTAACACAGTTATCTTCTATTTCTTCAAGAACCCCACCACCTTAAAAGTTTGAGGAGTACTAATGCCTGAAAGTGCATAACAGGAAATAGAAGGTTGAGAATCTTCAGGGTCTTCTAACCCTTCCCTTGAAGCCTCTTCATCTTCTTCCTCATCATTACCACCATCAATGTAAAACTTCTTTTCATCACATTGATGCCCTTCCATTTTATATCGCATCCAAAACATAAACCTTTTGCATGCTTTTATTCCACTTGTTGAGGTGTCAATCTGATAGGTTGATGAAATGATGATGCTGGAAAGGGGTGTTCATGAACATTGATGAAATGTCTTTGTTTGATCATCTTTTTTTCTCAACCATGCATGTATTTGGTATGGCCTCAAATATAGTACTAGGATGAAACATGTGAACCTCTAATTATATGTTATCTTTGAGGCCACCCAAAAATAGGTCAGTATGATTTTATTTAGTGATGTCTGCCACATGTAAGGAGAGATTTTGAAATTGATGAATGTAGTCTTTGACAGTCTTGATTTGATGCAATTTAGCTCGCTGACTAAAGTAATTTTTAGAGACATTGTTGCGATAGTGGAGCTGCAACTCAAAAATATCGACCATGAAATTGGGACACCTTTCTTTTTATTTTGAGCACACAACCCATGATACCAAATGAATGGCTTATGTTCTAGATAGAGAAATACCATAACCACTTTTTATGATCATGGATTTTGATATAGATAAAATAAATTTTCAATTTGAGTGAGCCAAGTGAGTGGATCATTACCATCAAACTTGTGCAAGTCCAATTTTGATAATATCTGCTTAGGGCTAGAATTGGTACTAGTATTGTTTGGAGTAGGAGACTCAAACTGAAGTGGTAGACGATTAGTTTGCATTTGTTGAACTGACAAGTTGGCCAATTGCCTAGATATTTGTTGTAATTGATCTTTCATGCTATCAAAGTCCCCTCTCAAACTTGTAATTTCCCTTTGAACCATATCAAAATCATTTTTTTTCACCATGCCCTACAACTCTGACTTAAGTTGTTGAACTACCTCTGAAATAGATGGATCAAAAGTTTCATATTTTATATCATCCTTGTGAGGAGTTTTTGAAGTTTCTTGTCCTTCCTACGTCTGTGAGTGTTTGGACCAACCATGCACAAACCTCGAGTGTTTCAGCCCCAAAAAAAATGTATCAGTGGAATACATCATTTTGATCGTCTCATCGAGATGAATCTAACTACTGCTATTATGCATAAGGGTGAAAATTTTTGATCCAAAAAAGTGTACTCGTAGAATATACCAGTGCAATCATCTCGCAGAGACGAATCCAATGATTGCTAATTTGCACAAGGTAAAAATATTTCAAGACTTGTTTTTTTTAACTAAAAAAATGTTTTTCTTTTTTTGTAAAAAAACTTTACGAACAAAACTGCAGTGATGAAAAAAATCAATTCCTCCTAGATCACAAGTTATGTTTTTTCAACCCTTTAGTGTTCAAGATGCTAATGGAAAAATTAAAAATAGAATAAGTAGATCCACAACAACAATTAGTGAAAGAACAAAATACTTGAATATTATGACTAATCCACTTCGAGGGGGCAACTTCCACAACAATGCAATAAGAATAGATATTATTATATAGTGATAAAAGACTAACCACTACCTCCTATATATACTCTATTTAGCCATGGTTATTTCAAAGAACTACCATACTAAGAACATCAAAAAATGCAACAAGCTAACATGAAGATGTGTAAGCCATAAGTCAGCGACACATATCCCTAGACGCACTATAAGTTAAGGACATAACATTCATTTTTTTTGTAGAAATATGAACAAATGCATCACAACTAAAAATACATAAATACTTTAAAGATTAAGTTTTTTACCACTCCAAGCTTCTTCAAAGATAATATTTAAAACATCTTTAGCGAGAGTACTATTAATTAGATAGACAACACATTACATGGCTTCAACCCAAAATTTATAATACATATTTTCAACATATAACATATACCTAGCCATTTCAATGAGAATCATATGTTTATGTTCAGCAACACCATTTTGGTCAGGTGTAAAAGAAATAGTTTTTTCATGTTTAATATTATGTTGCTTATAATATGAAAAAAAAAAAAAAATAACAAATTATGTGCCATTATCAGTTCGTAATATGTGTAAAGAACAACTAAATTGTTTTTTAAATAAGGCATGAAACTCAATGAAAGTGTCTAAATGATAATTTTGGTTTTCTTTATTTATTTTCTCTTTATTTATTAGCTCCGTACTTCTTAATATTCTCTCAGTGGTTTTCTTAGTATGTGCACTATCTTTTTTAAACCTCTTGGCATTCCTTTTTTGCACCTTGGTTAGTTGAAGGTCATTTTTTTCTATCTTTTGTTTTTTCCATTCGGGCTTTAGCCTTTTGTTTGGCAAAGCAATATTCTAGTTTATTAATTTATCAACACAATGCATGCTTAGCTAAAAAAAAATCTACAAATTCCAATATGCAAGCAAGATATATGTTTCCTTATTCACCCAAAAAAAAAAAAAAATTTAATGTGTTGTGTTTTTCTAAACAAAATAAATTCACCATTTAGTTTTTTTATTTTAAAAGTTTTGTAAGCTTTACATGAGATTTTTTTTTTGAAATACTTTATGTGAGATATTAACATTCTTAAAAGTAATCATTCTTATGAATTTTTTAAGATTTTAATCTTTTCTCTTAAAGCACTTTATCTTTTTATACCCTTTCTTAATCAATCAAACCAAACAAAAAAATCTTTATAATATCAAAAAGGAGAAAATAGTTCTTTAATTCTTGTAAGTTCATTCATTGGAGTTTTGGTGTGGACTTATTTATAATAATATTATTTTTTTGATTAAATTTTGTTTCTAAAATTATTGTAATAGTCATTTTCATTACAATTTTTTGGGTGCTCAAATCATATTTGGTTTTTATTTCTTTCTTGACTTGTTTCTTGTACTTCAGCATAGCTTTTTTTGGGGAGGGTTTCTTGTCCCTCCTTGCATATTAAGTACCTAGAGATTTTTTTTGCACATTCAATTTTCAGAATTAGGTGAGTTTTAAAGGAAAAATAACCTAATTATTATCCAAATGTAAATTCATGTCCGCTAGTTACTATTTATAAAAAGCATATATACAATACATCTTCACTTTCAAACACTTAGTGTGTGTCATAGACGGCAAGGATCCCTAATCTAATGAAAAGACTATTACCGTCAAAGTTAAAAAAAAATGGTAATAAAAAAATGAAGAGGCCTTAGGTCTGATTGGCATGGCCATGACCCCCAAGTTGTATGTGCACATTTATGTTTGTACTCTTGCATCCAAAGCTTGGTTTAGACTTCAATATATATATGATGTTATAAATGAATATAGAAAAATTGAAATTCAAGATCAACTGTTTGATTAAAATTATGACTTCAAAAATATGAATGATTCCTTGACTAAAGTTCACTATTTATATTCTCAACTAATTGGTTTAGGCGTTAAACTTTCATATTTAAATTTAATTCACATTATCATGAAAAATATTTGTCTAGACCTTTTCAGTAGTTTATTATAAATGTTCACTCGCAACTAGTTTTTCTTACTTTATCTGCTCAGTTGACACTTGATTTATTTTTTACTTTGTTGCATCAAAAAAAATAAAAGTTAATTCAATTTGATAGACTTAAGACTAATAAATATTTTTTTGTTTCTAAACACCAACACAAAAATGAATTATACCAAAAACATTTATCAATAACATTAAAAAGTAAAGAAATTAATGAAAGTTACCAATAACATTAAAAAGTACATAAATTAATGAAAGCAAGAAACAATAATAACTCTCAAGGTACAAAACATAAATGAGATAACAAATTTGAAGTGAGAAATCAAACATATCAGATAAAAACTTACATGATTTATAAGAAAGCTTGTCACCAAAAATTTCCACAATTAAAATTTAGACGCAAGAGGAATTTGTGAAGAAGAGAGAGAGATTCAAGTTTCTAGTTGAGAAAATGAGGAGAGGAAGACTCTTTTAATACATCAAGAAAAAGAGAATAAGAATTATAAAGAATCCCATAATTACCTTACAAGCCTCCTTTGTGTGTGTCAAGTGGCACATTATGTTATAGAGTAGAAGGAAGTGTGTGCTAAGTGAGAGAAGGGGTTACTTGTGAAAGTAACTTCCAAATCCTAAAAGGGAACAAAAAGGTGAATGACACCTCATAAAATCCAGATTTATATGAATTTATAATTCAAATAAATAAAAATTTCACACAAATAAAAGAAACTTAGAATAAATAAATTGTATCAAATAAAAGGTAATTCTAATACTTTCAATAAAACTATTGTTAACATTTTGTCAAAAATGATGAACAAGAAGGGTGATGATTGACATAATCAAATACATTATATGTTGTGGACATGCATAACAAATGTCATCAATTCTATGTGGGTAACCCCCTATTCACGAATTTATGTTGCAGAGGTAATATTTCCCTTGGAGTTTGAGATTGCCTCATTGAGAATGTCCCTTAAAATAACTATTGAAATCTATATGGAAATTACATATTGACTAAACTTAGACATCTCCAACACACATTGTATGTTCACACCACATGATAAATTTAGGGCTTTTTCTAACCTTACTCTTGCGACATTTTTAACCTTACTCCTATATCACATCATATCTATCTAGTCTTGATATTTTGTCTCTAAAAATGTACTAAAATATATATATTTGATTTAGCATATATTTAGAGAAAAAATAAATAAATAAGGTATTTTCATCATCAAAAATAGGTTTTGGCACAAATTTAGAGATGTAGGAAGCTCATATAGGGCCACCCTCATTATTCCAACAAACCCAAGAGTATCATTTACAATTTGTATTTTATAGATTCATAACAAGTTATCATCATGCACCTTTATTCATGCATACTTTTTCTTACTAGTTTCACAAAGGAATACACATTTTTTAAGTACAAATTCAAATATGTTAGGAACTCATACAGGGTTGTCCTCACCTTTACAGCAAAACCAAGTGTATCATACCAAGTTTTTTATTTCTAAATTTCAACATGTTACCATCGTAGGCATTTATCCATGTATAAATTTTCTTATAGGTTTCATTGGGGCATCCACATATTTTTAATACAGATTTGAAGATTCAAGGAAGAAGGTCCCCCCACTCACACCTCCAACAACACCTGGTGTATCATATTTTTTATTGAAGCGTGTACTATATTATATTAATCAAAGAAACATATTACATGCTAAATAAAAAATTGGGTGGTATGAGAGCACACCCTAATCCAAAGCAAAACAAATAAAAAATAGAGATAGAACTCAAGAATAAGCAAGAGTCATGTCCCAAGGCCAAAAAATCCACTAGTAGAAAATTACATCATAGTGACATTAGCAGTAGAGTATTAAAAATTAAGACCCTAGGCCACAGGCACCACCCACCCCACAAAAGGTGAAGTAGGTGAAAATTTTTTTTGACTTATCTCCTCATATGCCCCCATGGGGATGTGGCTCATCAAGTTTGGGTTCCTAACCACCTTTCTCTTAATTTTCTTCCTCAACTTACTTAGTTTGACAATGTAGGGGTGAAATGGCAAGTGTCAATTGGGTAAACTTCAATTGAACATCCCCTCATGAAGGCACAAACCTATAATGTCCATATCTTGACTATGGAGAGGGACACCCTCCATGACCCCCAAAAGGTGAGAGTCATTGATGGGGAGGAGAGGTGGAAAAGGCATAATGGCTCCCTGAATTTTAATGGCCTATACCACAGACACGCCACTCCTGGTTCATTCCTAGGATGTCTTGTTGAGGTGCATCTGAGGGAACTCTACTAACAATGTAAGGGGCTTTGATCCAATGGCCAATGAACATTCAAAGGTGATCCACCTCTAGGGATACCTTTTTTTTCTTCACTTGTATCTATAACATAACATTGGAGAAGATAGTAATTATGTTAGCAATATAAAAAGCTTTATCAAGATTCTCTTTGTGAAATACAACATCATTTGTATCTTACCAAATTAAAAATATAATTTTAATCCAAAATATGTGCCAAATATGCTTGAATCTTATAGGGATCAAAGCAAACCCCAACCAAACCATGTTTCAATAAAAGGGTTCAAGTTTAAAGGGCTAGAAGAAGGAATGAATCCTTCTCCAAGCCTCCTGGAATCTATCAAAAAACCAAAATATGAGTATTAGAGAATTAGTTTGACCACATGTGGTACATATAGTAGAGAGGATTTCCATATGTAACAATATATCCCCTATTGGAAGACCTTGGTAAAGGATACACCATACAAATTAGCCTTTTTTGGCTCCACCACTACAAACCATATGGTTTGAAATCTCTTGATCCAAATACTAGAAGAACTATTAAGTTGCCATCATCTCTTAAGCATCTCCTAGGGCACAATATTGAGATAAATCCATCGATAACTAAGTTAGAGTTTGTATTGAAGCATAGGATTGGATGCATTCATTTCTACTATTTTTTCCATGTGGGGGATCCTTTAACTCTAATGTTATGGAGGGAATAATTAAGTATTTCCATCTAAACTTTAGCAATAGATTCAAAGTCTTGGTTATTGAGCTTGAATCTAGATTTTAGATCTTGCCAATTTTCACAAGATTAATATCTCTTATTTAATATATCCCATATGACCTTAATGCCTCTATAAAAAACAAAAAGGGCTTTGATTTTAATAACCTCTACCAATGGATTTTTGTTAATATTAACAACTAAAGACCACCATAGATACTGATATTTGATGGAGAGGCTAAATCCTTCCCATTTCCACACCAAACATGGCTTAATGGTTTCTTAAGCTTTCCATAAACTCTTAACCACAAAGGTACCAATGATTTTGATATGGGTATGAGCAACAAAAGATTTTGAAATCTTAGATTATTCCAAACACTTATGCCATAAGAGTTGATTGAAGAGGTCCAGTACCTAAGAAGGATTTTCTAAGCTTCCTACCATTCAATGGCCCTTGGGATCCATTTAGAACAATGGGAAGTTCCCTATTGGTAAATATCAATGAGCCCGCCCCCCAACTTACCTATGTTTGCAACAAGTATCCCAAGTGAATCTATGAAATCCCTTGTTGCCATCCAAGTTATCCCAAAGGAAATATCTTAATATTTTTTTAAGCTTCCTATAGGCTAACTTAAAGGGATCCCAACAAGTGGAGTAGTGGACATGATTAACAACCAGGACCTTGGAGAAAATTTGTAATTTTCCTACAATAGATAATGTCTTTGATTAGAAATTTGGATCAATAATATCATCCAATTCAATCAGTACTAATATCAATTGTCAAACAAAGGTTAAAATTATATGCAACATGTCAAGTCCTTAAAAGGAGATAATTTATGTTGTAAGGGAATAAATAGTATATGGTTGGCATCAAAAGTACCTTTAGAGTAAATTTTGGGGATCCTGTTGAAAAATTATGCAAATTCAAAAAAAATGTGTGATTTCAAGTTCGTATGCAAAATTTATAAACTTTGGAAGTTAGAGGACTTTTCATGGTTGTGAAATAACTTGTTTAAGCAAGTGGTAGTTTCAAAACCACCATGGTAATTTTTCAATGTTATGTGGTGGTTTCAAATTTTACCTAGTGGTTTTCCAATGTCATGCAGTAGTTTTTGTAACCATCCTGGCATTTTGCAATGTTATTGGATGGTTCTAAACTGCCCTAGTAGTTTTACCCTACATAAAGTAAAGGTTGTACCTCAAGTAATACATGGGAAGTTTAATGTAAAAATAAGTGTTTGGCTTTAGTTTCCAACACTTGGGCTTCTTGTTTAAGCTCAAGGAATGGGTCTTGTGTATTTTACGATCCTATGGAGTTCAAAGGAGGGAATTATTATGCATTCATTGAATGTCTAAGTGGATTTACTTAGTGTTAAGTGTATTTAAGATATTTTATCAATGATGTGTACTTGATAGCAAAGGAATCATAGTGAGGAAGCATAGTGAGTGAATGGGAGCTCCATGAAGCGTATAAAAGACATTTGAGTGTAGATAAATGTTGAGTTGAGGACTACATTTGAGATAGATGAGTTTAGTAGTCTCTCTTGCAGAAGAATAAAGTCATCCATTAAAGAGTGTAAATAGCATTATGATATTAAGATGATTTTGAGGCTAGTGTCCTTGTAAGCCCAAGAAGTGAAAATCTTGTAAACTAAAAAACATAATGGAGATTAGGAAGTATGGATTCACTCTTTTTGGAGTTTTCTCACATTGAGTTTCTCTAGGTAAATGATTTGTGTTAGCTCTCTTATTTTTATGTGTTTTTTCCCTTTGATTGAAAGTTTCAACTCCTGCAATTAGTCTATTATTTAAAACACTTAAAAGAGCTCAAGACTCATATATCACAAGTATATTTATTGTAAAGGATTCATGTTAGTGAATCTTAGTGTGGAATATCCACCTAATTTATAGATCAGATCGGTACCAAAGTAGATTTTCATTTTACCCTAAAAGGATTTGCTAACACATTTCCACATTATGTTATATATTATTTCATGTTTTTTATTGACAAGGAAGGTTAGGTTTCTTGGTTTCAAAAGTTCAAACATGGATAAATATGAGATAGAAAGGATTTAAGAGATTGAAAATACAAACTATCAAACTCAAGTGGAAAAGTTTGAGTTAATAACAACACTTGGAAGATTAGAATCAAGATTTGCAAGATAGATTGATGAGCCATGGAGAATTTCTCATGGGTATCACTTCAGAGTTTCAACATGAGTTTAAAACCAAGGAAGAGATCTTGGAAAGTTTCCAAGATGATAATGAAGGAATAAAATAAAGAGAAGAGTTTACCATGCAAAGTAGACCTTCCTCTACCAAAGATACACACACCATGACTAAGGTATGAAAAGTAAGTATTCAACCATATTCTCTTTCTTCCCATCAATATCTAGATGTTTCCTTTGATAAATTTGAGAAGCATACTAAGGGATTTGGATCTAAGTAGCTAACCAAGATGGGTTATGATGCAAAGGTGTTCGGCATCAATGTCCAATGAATAACTAATCCCATAAATGTTGAGGAAAGACCTAAATATATAGGTTTGAGATATATTAGTTACAAAGTCATTGTATAATTCTCCAAGAAATCTAAAATAAGGAAAGCTTCCAAAAATAAAGAGCCCAGGCCACTGGCTCTACAAAAACATCCCATGTAAGGTAATGGCATCAATTGTTTTTTTAAATATAATGAGGATTTTGATTCTCAAAATAATGGTCAAGCCTCTTATGAAGAGGAAAATATCATTGTGCAACCTTGAAGGACCAAAGAACAATTTCCAATAAGTGGAAAATAGCTCCATGAAGAAGGATATAACACGCTGTCACTCCATGACCATGTGATTGAAGTTAATGCATCTCCAAAAAGAGGTGAACGTCCCAAAGGAGGTTAATCATTACCACTCCATTATGCTTTCAAATAGGGAACCCAAGAATTGTTTCAAATGTAAGAAGAGTGGCCATGTATGAAAAAATTATTGGCATACATATCCATTTTAATTTTTTTGGACTGAATAACCATTGTGTGGCCATGTTTTGGAAGATGAAACCCATCCAAAAGAAGTTTATGTCCTTCAAAAAGGAGGATGCAGGTTGTAGAAATCAGTATCCAAATTAGAATGTGGAGAAGGACAAGAATGGCACATTATCTGAGAGAATGGACAATAATCATTGCAACATGAATGTTTATTGGCATGAGAAATTTTGGGAGCTTCATCCCCAACTTCATCCAAAGAATTACAAACATTTAGATAAGGAAGAGGCACCTACAAATAAATAGGTAGAAAATGAAGAAGTTTCTCAAGCACCCCTAAGGCAAAAGGTATAAAAATAAGAATCCTACCTATCTAAGGAATAATCCATGAAGAGGGAGTAGATATACAAGAGCAATTTTCACCTTTTTTAAAAGGTAAACATAGTAAGAGATCAATTTTTATGATTTTAATTTTAAAACTCATATTTTGATTTGCATCTAATTGAAGAGTTGTCCAAGGTGGAAACCATCTAGATGGAAACCCATAAAGGATTCATCATCAACATTGCAAGTGGGTAATGATAATCCTTTCTTATTGGTTTTATGGATAGAGTATTTGCATAGCTAAGATGTTATTTAGCATGCATATGTAATCACCTCCAAATTGCTTGTTATGTTATATTGCTGAAAGAAACAAGCCAACTTTATTTGTATGAGAGTGTATGGAGCAGTGTCACTCATTAAGTGGATAATGGAGTAACCATATAATCAATTTGAGAAGCACATGTATGAGGAACCCATTGCATCAAAGAGGTTTGTATTATTTTCAGTATTCTCATGTTCATGTTGATGTGCAATTTGGCATTTTTTCTTTACCATGTTATTTTATCATATGATAAGATGGGTAAAAGAGGAACTCTATTTAGAGATAAATCTCCAAGCACAAGTTGATGTCCAAGTTATCACAAATGTGACAACATGTTGGTTTTTTTTCCTCTCCATGAAAATTCAAAACTACATCATGTGTAGCATGTCTAGTTATTTATCAATATTTTAGCATGCATTTAATAAATCACATGATTTTAGCATGGAGGTATAAGCTAGTTTTTATAAAAAAATAAATATTATAACATGCCTACGTCAGTTTTGGTATGCACGTGATAACCTTAAACATATATAGCAAGTTTTTTCATGCTTTTGAATTTTTTTATGCACATGGAATAAGGTTGTATCAAGTTTTCCAAAACAATTTTTGTATGACAACAGTTTGTATGGCATGTTGTTGGGCATCTTATAGCATGTTCCTGATCCCAAAGGTTATTCCATTGAGGGAGAAGAAGTGGCATGACATTATGTCATTGGTATAGGGTTAGAAGGTGTCCATGGTGAGTAGCACTCCACAAGAAGATTGTTGGTTGTGATGGATGTATGATTTGACATCCATGTTCATTCACTGAATATGTTCCATTTGATATATATTGTGTTTGTTTTGATGCAAACTTTTAGTTTCTAGTTTTTGAAAACTTTGTCGATGGAATTCTATATTTCCAACCCATGTATGTTGATTGTTGAATTGTAAGATCCGATAAAAAACACCACTTAAATTATGAAACATGTTTTCTTCACTTGTTGAAAGAATTATGAGCAACAAGGAGGATGTCATATAAGTATATGCTCATGGAGAGTTTCACCCTAGCCTACAAACATGTGTATCACAATAAAGGGGATAAGATGAATATCCAAGAGGAATACCAAGACATTGAAGAGTGTAAGAAGGTCAGTTGGAAAATATTGGAAGTAGACATGGACTTTTTATTAACTTGGGTTTGGAAGTTTCACAATTGGGCAGTCACTCTCCAAGAGAGAGGAATAAGTTACAATCCGATAGGATGATAAAATTAGTATCCCATTTGAGAATGTAGAAGGTGAATTCTTATATTTTCAGTCTAGAGCTTTTATGGGATCAAAATACTTAAATTTGGGGTGTATGATCAGAAATTTTTATCAAGAAACTCATCCAATTCAATCAATAAGACTATTGACTATCAAAGAGGGGTTAAAAATTATTCGTAGCATGCCAAGTCTTAGAAATGAGATAGTTATTGTTGTAAGGGATTAAAGAGCATGTGGTTGGCATCAAAAGTGCCTTTAGAGTACATATTTACTTCCTCTCAAAAATTATGCAAGTTCAAAAAAAGTTCATTATTCAAATTCATATGCAAAAGTTATGGCCTCTAGAAGTTAGGACTTTTCATAGTTGTGAAACTATTCATTTAAGTGGCGGTTTCAAAATCACCTCAATGGTTTTTCAATGTTATGTGGTAGTTTTGAAACTGACCTAGAAATTTTTAAATGTTATGTGGTAGTTTCCTAACCACCCCAATAATTTTTTAATGTTATGTGGTGGTTTCATAACCTCCCCAACATTTTTGCCCTACATAAAGTCGTACTTTTTCCTGCAAGTAATGTATATGAAGCTTAAATAGATAGAGAAGTGTTTAGGATTTAATTTCTGAGTCTTGGTATACTTGTTTGAGCTTGGGAAGGGCTATTGAGAATTTATGAGTGCATGGTAATTTAGAGGAGGGAATTCTCCCACATTCATTGAGTGTTTAAGTGGATTCACGTAGTTTTGAGTGTATTCAATAGATTTGACCAAATATGTGTAGTTTATACTAGAGGAAACATGTTGAGTGAATGGCAAATCTATGAAGTGTAAATAAGGTATTCAATTATAGAGAACCTCTAAGTTTATGACTACATAATTAAGATAGTTGATTTAGTAGTCTATCTTACTGAAGAAGCGAGTCATCCATTGAAGAGTGTAGAATTCATTATAACAGTACAATTATTTTTAGGTTAGTGTCCTTGTAATCCTAATAAGGTAAAATATTTTAAACCATAGAATGTAGTGGAGATGAGGAAGCATGGTTTCACTATGGCTGGAGTTTTCTCACATTGAGCTCCTCCAGGTTAATGTCTTGTGGTAGATCTCTTATTTTGATGTGTTTGTTTCCTTTGATTGTATGTTTCAACTCTTAAAATTAGTATCAAACAGTTAAGAGCACTCAAAACTCATTTATCACAAGCACAGTACTTTTTGTAAAGGATTCATGTTGGTGAAGCTTAATCTGAAATATCCACCTAGTTTATGGATCAATATTACTGATAAAAAGATGCAAGTTTTTTTCTACTCTCTAGATAAAATAGTTGCATGGCTCAACTTGGGAGGCTTGAAAATAAAATGGAATGCCCAAGAATTTGAACATTTATCCATGGATAATCCATTTCCATTGGTATGTCCCTATTTAATTATGCATACGGTTATGGGATTTCTTGTAGCATTGAGTCTTAGCCCACTTAATACTAGATCCATAAGCCAAGCAAAATTTTGAAGACAATCCATGGTATTGTGGACCACCATCTCATCCTCTAATAGCATGAGGAAGGAGTCATCTATAAAGTGGCCATTTAGGATTTGGTCTAGAGATGGTTGGGGAAGAATAATGCCCTTGACTAACCCTATGGAGGAATAGTTTCCTAATAAATATCCAAAACCTTTCACAGTGAGGACATACATGGAGGGATATAGAGGGTATTCCTATCTAATGGAGTGAAAAACCCCAAAATTATCAAATTGATGGCCATTGATAGTGAGACAAGCAAAGGCATCTTGAAAAAGAGTTTAACAGAGTGAATAAACTTGGGATCAAACCCCAGGGCTTGAAGAATAGTAATAATAAAAGGCCTTTCAATCATGTCATAAGATTTTTTTAAGTCAATGTTGATAAATAAGGCCATATAATCAGAGGTGCATGCCCATTTCATCCCCTCCTAGACTGCTATAATGTTGTCTAAAATGTATATGCCTTGAATGAAACCAATTTGCTCAGGCATCATCACCAAATGGAGAAGGTATCTAATTCTAAGTGCTAAGGCCTTTGATATAATCTTGTAGGAGACATTCAACAAGGTTATGGGCCTCCAGTTGGTGATTAGATTAGGGTCCCTAACCTTGGGAATAAATTTGGTGTTGCTTTTTTTGATAAGTTTTCCAAGAGAACCATTAGCCATGGCTTCCAAATAAACATTATGTAAATCAGGTCTCACACAATGCCTCAAGGTTTGTTAGAGTTCATAAGGAAATCCATCAATGCATAGGGATTTTCCCTTAGCCATATTGGTCTCTACATTATGAATTTCATTAATAGAGAGTCCTTTAACATGACATCCTTTGGCTTGGTTTGAAATTTTAGGTAATAACATCAATACACTTATGGAAGGTAGCTTCCCTCTATTTAGAGGGGGGTTAAGCTTGGTAAACTTGATTATAGTGATTAGCAAATGCCTGTAGAATGTCTACGAGACTAGTGATGTGGTCCCCAACATATTTTATAGCATTTATTTGCTCATCAAAGTGATAAGCTCTTCCCTTAGTGAAAATTTCCATGGAAACTTGGTCCCTAATCTAACTCAGATTTAGGCTCCATGATCTTGATGAAACATTACTAGTTTAAGTATTTTTCTCAATGTAGTAGATTGATTTTGTAGGGTTTCATTTAAGAGATGTCTTTTAAGCTCTTGAGAAATTCGATTGAATTACCTTATATAAGTAGAGTTGGACCTTTCCTAAAAAAGGTTAATTATGTTTCAAACACTAAGAAAATGGATTTTGCATGAAATGGCAATCTCCCACCAGTCAATCTAACTAAATACATTATAGGGGTGTGGCACAAGGTTCTAAACCCATTTAATACAAGTGAGGGTTAATTCATAATACAAATGTGAAGTGTTGAGATATAACTAGTTATTAAAAATATTCACTGATGGAGCAAAACATTCAATACAAAGTGGAAGAGGCTGGTGGTTTGATAGAAGAATTTTTAAGAGCATATTGACTAGTTTTCATACTTAAGGGAAAATGAGAAGAAATTATGCTTAGGTTGGTGGGCTCTATCCAATATCTTAAGAACCCTTTCATTACCTTGGCAAATGTTGGACCAATTAAACTAAGGGGTGGGGGGAGAGTATTTGTGGTGATGAATAGGGTCAAATGACCCTATGTTATTCCACATGTAAAACTTAGGCTCTGATTCTCTAACACACCACCTCATGGGTAGTGCTCGTTTCTTCACCTTCTAAAAAATTCAACCATATTGAAATCTCCATAAATTAACCAATGGGTGGGTGACCCGAGTTTTTCAACTAGCCACAGCCAACGATTCACTTGCTCAATAGTGTCATTGGAAGCATAGAGATTTATGAACCTAAGGGTTTGCTTATCAAAATCAAACACAATCCAAAGAGCACAGTTAGATGGGTCAACTCCCTAATTTGTCACAAATGAGGAAAAAGGTGGTGATGTCATAATGATGACTCTACCACATCCCATGTCATGTTAATGCATGTGATATGAAAGGTCAAGCCATATGGTTTTATCTACCATCCAGAGAGAAAAATTATTAATCTTCACCTCTTGTAGAAAAGAATATGCAAATCTAAAAAATTCAAACCATTAACCTAGCTTTCAAGTTGGGCCAGTTAAACCATAGACATTCCATAAATAAACATTCATTGTAAAATCATCAAGATTTAGATTAGATGGTTTTACCTACCATTTTGAGAGACAAACCATTAATCTTCACCTCTTGTAAATAGAGAAAATGTAAATCTACAAAATTTTGACTATTGGCCCAGACCAAGTACTTTTAAATTGGGTCCATTAAATCATGGACATTCCATGAATAAACATTCATTGGAAACCATCGAGATTTATGGTTTTTCAATCTTGGCCTTCAAGTGCCACAAGGTGGTTATTCAAAAACTTTTATTGTTGACCTTTTGAAAGAAAATCTGCAAGCACAATAGGATGTCACTCATTCCATAAGTAAGCCTCCTCATTTATGCAAGGTGAAGGGATTCACAAATGTCATGTAACCTGGAGATGGGGGGGGGTGGGGGAGCAAGGGGATTTTTCCTATGCTTTAAATCCATGATAGGGTCCTTCTATGACAAGGATTCTTGAGACTAAAAGTATGAGAAATCAGCATTCGAAGACTATTGTTTTAAAAATATCACTAGCAGCACTCAAAGTACTTATTTGAACTGAACTAGGGTTCTGTTGAGAATCTTGAATAATTAGGGATTATACAACAAGTTGTGGGTTTACCACAATGACCATGGATAACTAAGGTATGGCAGTATGTACCTTTTTATTACAAGTAGTCTAATTATTTTGATGACCCACCACTTTCCATCCATCATTATCTCCAACAAGAAGAAGAGTGGGTTCAACCATGGATTTGGTTGAAGGATTCACAACTACCATGAATGAACAATCCTAAATATTATGGTCTGAAGCTTGGCCCCAAACTTATTTATTGGGAAGGTTGATGTACATAACCCATTGGGTAGAATTTTCCCCTCTAATTTGGATATCAATGGTCCTGCATAGGTCTTATGCAAGGTCAATTTCAACATAGACACATTTTTGTGGTCTATCAATGTAAAATATGTTAGTTTTGAAGAAAATAAATTGACCCAAAGGCTTAATAGTTGTTCTAGAAAGGGCCAAAATGGCATAGGCAAGCCAGGGAACTCCACCCAAACTAATACCTTGAGCTTGGCCTTGTCAGAGATGACAAGGTCACTAGTCCAAAGAGAAAACACAAGCAAGGATATTCTAACATTACATGGACCATTTTTGTTTATGGTGGCATAATATTCATGGTTTTTAACCCTAAAAATAAAAAAAACCCTTGATTAATTTTTGCTCCCCAATAGATTTGATGCCATGGGCATGCCATTGAGATTATACCCAACTCTTGAACATGCATTTATCAAGGATGCATCTCAAAAATTAACTAATAATGGTATAAGATTCAAGTCATTGGCATGATTTATCAAATTTAGTCAAATCGAGTAAAACATCATGAAGATTATCCTAATAGGAGGGTGTATTACCTCATAGAAAACATTGGGTATAAACTTATGTGTTGTTTTCAATGCCATATGCATGCACATACACATCAAAGTGGGGAAATATGTTAAAAAAAGTGGAGGAGGCATTTACTAGTATAAAATTGCATTATTCTAAGTTGTGTGTTTTTCAATTATTAGACCAAATTATGCTCTATTTACATGTTGTTTCTTGTGTTTCTAATTATTTATCATCATGTTTCTCCTTTTTTCTCTCTAGTCTTCTCTCTTGCCTACCTATTTCCATAAGTTTCTAGAGCCTTTCCCAGAAAATTACAATATGTTTCTAGGATTGGACCCTTTTCATATCCCCTTCAATGAGACTTTAATATATGTTATAATAAGTGCAAAAAGGAAAATATTGTATTGTGAACATCATTGTTTATCATTGTTTTACCCCAATTTGGATTAATTACTTGATCTAATTAAGATAGAAACTATTATATTAATTCAAATTATAAGATATGACAATCAAGCATATATCTAAATGTATAGGATTGTAATTGATTTGGCATGCAAACTTACTAAATATGGAAAGTACAACAAAGGATAAAATACTTAGTGTTATTTTATATTGTGTAGGACTGAGATAGATGGGAGGCAACAAGGTAGGCTGGAAATATCACTGTGAGTTACTTGATGTAGGTTTTGGATCTATGTGCATGCCCAAATAGTAAAGTCAACCTCAGGTTCGTAACATCCATTGTTATGTTCTAATATATATAATTTTGTCCTCGGATATTTTGCTTCTCTTTTTTATACAATCAAGTGCACCTATTTTTACTTCAAATTTGTGTGTGATCCTAAGGTTTGATTATGTGCATGGAACTGATAAATCCATCTCCTTCATCCAAAACCCTAGGTCCAATTTTAAAAGGATAAAAATTGTAAAAAACTTGAGAAATGCAATGTGTTGAGTTGACCCTAATCACCCTCATTGATAATTGATTATTGCCTACATATGAAATACTTTGAAGAGGGAATTCAAGCCATACATAGTTCTTACCCTTAATGTGAATGTAAAATTATGCTCATTTTCTATATGAATGCAACTAGTGATATGGCTTTTAAAACTTGACAATGTTCATTCTTGACTTGGATTGGTATGCTTCATACTTGGTTGATCACTACTCCTAATGATTGGTTTACAATTTAGTAAGAATAGGGTAATTTTTATCAATATGAAATAATGTACATATGTTTGATAGATAATTTATATACTCAATTCTTACCACTACCATGTCAAAATTATAAGTCTGAACGATTTTTTGTAATAATGCACAAACTAGACCAAAACCACCAAAACACTGTAATCCATCCGCACACATCACATGTAATTGTTGAACTGCATCAATGTGTCCCTAATTGGGGAATTACCCTATACGTAACCATCACCTTTTAATTCATTTCTAATCGAATTGCAACCTAGCAAATTGATATTTTTTACCAATAGTGCATGGTAGCTAATCAAATTCTAAGAATTGTAAAAAGCTTAATCATATTCACTTAACTAATTAAATGCAATTAATTTTTCTGTGAAAAATCCATATCAAATTAGTGAATACTTAATTTTGAAAAATTAAATTTCAATAAGTATCTAAAAAAGTGACATCGTCGATCACAAAGTCAAAAATGTAAAATATCAATATAAAAGCATTAAAAAGCAAAAATGTTGATCCATGCCTATTAATTACTCCCTTCTTTCAAAATATTAATTGTAACATTAATTGCATTTTATCTCCAAAGTTGAATCAATATTGGACCACACATCTTGATTTTGTGATGGACGGTTAGTAAATTATATAAAAACTATAAATATAAGGGCCTCCATGAACAATAAGGAAGCTTATTAGTGAAAAGACATAATACAAAATTCAACCTAGAAGCTTCAACCTTTCTTCTAAATTACATCAAGCAAGAACCATACCAAGTTAGTGTTTGAAGAGATAATCATGGTGATTCCTCCATGATATTGCTAGAGACTTTGAATGTTACATCTGACTACAAACACGTTTGTTGAATGGTCTTGAAAGAGATTCACATTGAGAAGGTATTACTTGTCATGCTTTCTTGTTTGTTTCTTGTTTTTATTGAGCTAGCCCACATGATGGAGTAAGCTTGAAGTGTTATGTTTTGTAATTTTGTTTGTATTTGAATACTAATATATAAACTAACCCTTATCATAATCTTATTCTATAGATAAGTGCCATATGGATAATAAGTATATACTTTATTTTTATTTGTGTGCATCTATTTTGTTAATTTCTTATGTCGCTGACATGTTAGGAAGATGGGCCAACCCATAAGAATGATTTTATTTTGAAATTTGACAATTTATGGGTGAAAGACGTGTTATGCCTATTTTATACACCCCCTAAATTTTTCTTAAAAAACTAATACTTTTTGCCATAGAGATGACCTTATCATGAAATCTAAAACTATGTCGAGTACCCAGTCAATTAATAGTATTTTTTTTTAAATGCATGTTTTTAATTATGAAATGATAATAATTGGTTGATGAATTAATATTTATGTTTCTAAATGGTTTCAAAAAGCATGATGGATTAATGACTGTGTATATATATGTAAATATGATTAGTTATCTTGATTTTTAGTCAGCAGTTTTGAGATAGCATTTCAATTAGTAATGGACTTTTAATTTTTGATAGTTTAGCAGAATATGATGATTATTTGATTTTCATAGATGATATGATATGATTTTTGATTCATAATAGATAATTATGTTATATGGATGATTATCACATTTGAAAACATTATATTTGAAAAATAAATGCATCTATTATTTGAAGTGTTATTATGAAGATAAAGACCACATTCATGGCTCATTTTTGTTTACTACTTTTGGTATAATAGACATTCAAAACGTTGATGTGTTTTAGGTGATTTGGTGATGTTGTCAAAATTCAGGTTCTATATTGCATATCATAAGATCATTTTTCTTATGCTTCATAAGTTCTAAGGTTATATTCGAAATTCTAAGTTTAAGCCATTACCAATTTCAAGATCTTAACAATTACTCCAAGTCTATGTTTAAAAGCATAAGTTTTGAGGCATGGAGGGCATTCTAGTGTTTCATTGGGATTAGAGATTATACAATAAAGGGGTTAGTTGTTGACCTTAGACTTGTTTCTTGAAATAAAATATTAATGGCATAAGGTGTTCTTTGAAGTTGAGGAAATCTTCACATTTATTTTACTAAAGACTTAGTTTACTTGCCTTTTGATATTCAAAATAAGTCAAAGACCTATCATAATATGGATGACATTATTAAGACCCTTCGATTCATGGTGTTGAGACCTAAATATTTTCAACAGTATAGAGGTCCATCATGGAATATGTTTATTTTTCCTAAGTATAAGTTGACATTTCGAAAGGCCTTTGGATCGAATACAAAGCATGTTTATTGATTCATTGGCATGATGAGTTGGTGTTTGGTTGGAAACATAATCTGATCCACTATAGAAAGGTGAGTTGGTTATAAACTTTAAAGCAAAGCATATCTATGATGTTTTGATATTGCCATGAAGATTTGGTGGCAATAGAATTTAATGTGATTCATGATTGCCTCGATTTGATGAGGTTAATTATGGTTTTAGTGTGAAGGTTTAGTAATAGATAAGTTTGTCGATGTTGATAACAAAATTGGTAGGATTAATAAGTATCTCTTTGGTCAATGCATACCAATGAGATTCGAGCACGACACTAAGTTGGTTACGGTGTAAGTTAGCGGATATAAGTGTTGCATTTTCTTTTTTTTTAATTTATTTTTGCAAACTTCTCACAGAAGTGGAGCTCTGGTTCGTTGAATTTTTTTTGAAGTTATAGTGGAAGAAAATTGAAGAATTTCATTTAGAAAGGTTTTAGGGTGCGTTTATAGGTATTGTTTTACAATGTTAAATGAATTTCTAAAGTATTCATAGTGGTTTAAGATGAAATTTTCATTTTGAATCAAGTAAATAAGTATTGGCTTGAGATTTTGGATCTGTATGAATATTCATGGAAAATCTAAGCTATTTTTGAATGACTTTATGAATAAATATGGGCTTTATTATGAGAAAATCTTATAAATCTAACTACATGTAGATGTTTTGAGAGTTACCAATGATTTTTTTATGTATATTTAAGAAATTTGTTATCTGTATAGATGGAGATGTTGTCAATTGTGCATAGTATGTATGTATGATGGAAAGGATGAAATCTGAGGTTTTATGGTTATTATTAACATGCATACAAAAAGCTCATGTCTATTCAATGGTATGTTTTGAAAATAGTATTATCTTAAAAGGGTTGTGTTGAAGGTCTCAATTCATATATATGATATTTTTGGTCATTCCTATTGAGAGTTTTCAGAGATTGAAGTTTTGGAAATGGCTTTGCACGTTCGATTCTTTATTCGTGATCAAATGGTTTTATTGTGTGTAATATTTTGAAAAAGAATAGTTGCTCAACATGCATAATTTTAGATGGCCATCTTTCTGGTTTTGATTTAGCCTCATTTTTGTTGAAAAGATTTAAATATTGTTTGGGTCAAGACCCAATTTATGTGGAATAAGTATATCAAAACAAAACAAGAGTTTTGACTTCTCTGCAGAAATTTTATAGATTTTTTGGTTCTTTGAGGTTTTGGAATTTGTTCCGCATGATTGGTTTCGAGGGTTTTCATTTTGTGAGTAGACAAATTTATTTTTGGCATAAGTATTTGATGTTGATGTTGAAAGGATTTATATCAGTACTTTCTTTGAGTTGGGTCAAAATCTAGATGATTATAGACATATCTTCTCCAAAATTTAAAGTCTTTACTTTACTGATTTGTTGAATATAAAGGCTATATCAAGATTTTTGAGAATAGGTGTTCTAGAACGTCTGTGATTGAGAATTTTGTTCTCAATAATATGAATAGATATATTCATATAATGTTATATTGTGGGTTTTAGTGTCAGAAGGGAATTTACATGTATGAAATGACCTATATTAATATTATTTGATAGAAAATAAGGTGACAGTCTACATGTTCATTGAAAAGTTAATAATTTTTTTTGTATATTAAAAAAATTATGATGTATGCATAATTTATAGATTGCAAGTATCAAATTTTTTAGGTTGTAAGAACTGGTTTTGGCCTGGTTATTTATGTATAAATTATGAATCTGTATGTTGTGATTGTCTCAAAAAGGTCTAAGGATTTTTGGTTTCATGCAAATAATTTTTAAAATATTTTCATAAAATAAGTTTTAATAGTTACAGTCAGCTATTGAGCATAAGATATGCCAACATATCATCAATATATGCACATGGATAGTCTTGAATTTGTAAATTGCCTACCAATTTTTAGTTGAAGTGTGTTTTTAAGGTCTGGATTTAAAATAAGACTTTTATTAAGATTATATCTCAATATTGAAAGTTTTAGCTTTATATTGAAATTGGACATTGAAATTATGGTTCCCTGATTAATTAGTTGCTTATCATATGGATATTTATATGAAGATGATATTTTGAAACAAATAATATCAGTTCTAGCTTTCATTTGATGTTGTCACCTTGAAAATATTTTACTGGTATTTTATATATTCATTTTGGAATGCTCAATTTTTAGTTGATTTAATGAAGATAGGAAATTCATGGAGTTATCATGAATTTGTGAAATAAATAATGTTGGTTTTAAAAGCTCAATCATTTGTTGATGGATCAGTGTGATATTTTGACAGGCATTCAATTTACATTTGGAATTTCATTGACATATTCTGTAATAAAATCTTGATATTGTGATATTAGTTAAGGTCTCAATTGATTTTTGATATAGTTATGTTCAGTTTGTTGAAAAATGACAGTATATGGATATTCAGTCTTGCTTCTTTTTAAGCAGTTTGTTGATTCTCAGTCTTAAAATTATTATATTTCAAATTTTTCATAATGTTGGGTGGGACCATCCTGAGTCAACTAGAATCGGTGATGACCGGGGTTGGAGAAATAATTTTGGTAGTGATGTAGATTAGCTTAATCCTAATAGGAACTTTTTTATAGGTGGTATCCATGCAAGATGTTTTGGTTTCAGTTCAATAGGAGAACTAAGATGTCTATACATTTTGATGCCTTGGATCTTGAATTCTAGAATGTGCTTAATAGCTTGCCATTTAATCTAGTTAATAGAGGCCATAGAGGAAATAAAAGTTTTTATGATCATAGGTTTGCATCAAGATCCCACTCACAGAACAGTTCTTCTCGCCACTTAGAGAATAACCCACAACATCTTCCCATTCAGTCTCTTGAAAGAGTGCAGCCAACTATGGAACCTAATCCTACTAATCAAGGCACACAGTTTGAAATTGAGACAATGCATGCTAAAAAAATTAGAAATATGTCCATTCCTTCAGATGAATCTTCACCTTCCATTGAGAGCCTGTTGTGAAAGGTAAAAGGTTAGGCTTGACTACTTCACATAGTGAACCTATCTTGAGATCTGAAAGGTTGAATTTGAGAATACATAGATATGCTAGTAGGAGAAAGACAATAAATTTCTCACTTCCAACTACACAGAAGAGAACTGTAAAAAAGAGAGTTGAAAGTCAGTCAAACCCTGATACACCTATGGAAGTTAAAATGTTGAAAAAGATCAAATTAGAAGTTGATGATAGCACAAGTGACTCTGGAATGAATTTGGTCCAGTTTCTTGCTATAGAGATGGAATATAATGTGTACCTTAATGCATAAGATAAGCCTGTGATTGAAGTAATTTCATATTCAGATGATTATTGAATGTCCACTAGATAAACTTTGTTTGTAGTTAAACTATTTCATGGAAAAGCTTTTATTTTCAGTTTGATACTTCAAATTTTTGTTATTTTTTTATGATAATATTTTGGAGATACAACAAATAAAATTTTGATATAAATATATATGCTTAATCTATTTTTGACATGCATTATGCTTTAATATAAATAGAATTTATTGATCTTTAACTTATCTATTTTATGATTAAAATATGTATTCTATTATATTATTAATTGATAAAGGTCCCCACATGTTAAGATTAGTACCTCTGATATATATATTAAATAGTTTGATCAATTCAGATTTTAAAAGTCTTAATTAAACATATCTTTAACCAGTATTTGTTTATAATTAATTATTTTTTTAAAAGTCAATTAGTTAGCATAAACTAATAACTAACTAAAGTTAATTATAACTTATTTGTAACTAAGTTTGAAGGTATTAACGGAGATCAAAGACTCATTTGAAGATAGAAGAACAATAGATATTGAAGACTTAGACATTTTTGTGAAGTTAATCATTCATAATTCTTCTTTTTATGTAATTACTCCGAGATAGTACAACTCTTGTAGATAGATGCAATGGTACTTTATCTGACGGTTGAGTAATTGCTTATGTAACATAGATATATCTAATGTTTATTATCATTTAATATTAATTATCTAAAGTTTTTTAAGTATTCAACCTGAAAAATGATTGATATATTTGATGATTGATATTCACAGTCTTATGTGCAGATTCTAAGTATTCAACCTGAAAAATGATGAACACTTCACTATTTTACAACACTTCATTTATCTATTTTAATTGTAAAATTATCACTCAAGTTATTGTAAAAAAAGAATATTGGTTTTCTCAATAAAATTATCTTTTTTCTGCTAAGATGATTCTCTTTTGAAACTCGCATGCTTTATTGTAATCTATTTTGACTCTAACTTTAATATAATTTTATCTTTAAAGTTTTCTTTAATCTAGTTTTATTTATGTTTCTTAGTTTCTCCTAAATTGTTTTCAATTTCATTTTTGTTTTAGAGTTCCTTAGTTTATTTAGATTAGATAGTAATTGATTTTTTCTTTTAATCAGTTCTTTCTTTTAGTTCTATTTTAGAGTTTAAGTTCTTTAGTGTTTAATCTTAATCTCAATTAGTTTATAAATTTATTTAAGTTTCTAATTAATAGTCTTTTTTGTTTCATTTAGACTTATTATTTGATAGTTGTTTCATAGTTCATTAGATTATTTTATGTTTATGTTTAGCCTTAGATTATTTATTTGATTATTTTTATTTCTCAGTTTTTATCTTATTTCAAGTTTGTCTTTTGATTAGTCTAAGTTTCTTTAGTTTAGATTTAGTTGATTTAAATTGGTTTGTTGTCCTTTTCTTAGTTGTTTATTTGTCTTTAGTTTGTTTGTTTGTTGTTGGTTGTCTCGCTCTCTTATTCACGTGATTGAATACTTTATCCTTTGTATTTTCTTAAATTTGTCTCTTCAATTTTTGGTTGTCTGTAAAGTTAACTTGGAGAATATTTCACAAAAATCAAGATATTATTTGAATATATGAATATTTACCGAATCAAATTTTTATTTTTCAACATATTATGTAACTCATAAGTTTTTTCTATCGAATAGAATAGATTACATATTCTTATATTGACTTATTCATGTTTGATAAAGTAGATTTCTGATTATTATAATAGAATATGTTGTATTTGATAACTTATTGATTATTTTTCAAAATTTATAAAAAAATATTCACGTCTTTATGATCATAATTGAACCTTTAGAACCTCATGATTAGACTGGTATGATTCCATATTGACATTCGCAATAGGTGAAAGGGTTGATTCATTGATGGTCATTTTTCATCATCAATAAATTTGGTGACTCCTCTAGGAAATTCGTTCAAAAATATAATTTGTTTTAAGTTTTATTTTCTTCTTGCTAATAATACTTAAAGGTCAACAACCTCCTATTATTCAACTTAGAATAGATATAGAAGATAATCAAGTTGATGTTGCTTTCAATCTAACGTGTTATGCATGATATAATCATCTTGAAAGTTTCCATCAGATTATTGAAGTCATAAATCAAGAAGAAGAGATTTCAAAATTTGAGATTGATTGACATTCAAATCTTACGAGTGAGACTCAATGAGACATTCTGAATTCAATATTTTTTATTAAGGAAGATAGAACAAGGGTTTTAGCTGCTAATCCTAAGCCTAGAACTCATTTTTTTTATGATTTTTTTCCATTTAATAATTTTATTTTACCTATTGAAATTGTTGTTAAAAATTTGAAATTAGATCAAGTACATCAAATTCAAGGTAATCAATCTGTTCAAGTAGAAATTAATAAAACTTTCAATGAGAGATCAATTAGTGGGAGAACAATTAGAAATAGAGGGAATGTTATAGGATCTGATTCATTGGTTGTAAAACAATAGAGAACAGATGATCTCATTGAAGGTGAAGATGAAGTAGAACCTTAAGAAGAACATCAGATAGATGTATCACCATAGATTTTTGTTAATCTAATTATGTTAAGAATCGGCCTAGTAAGTTACTTTCTCGTAAGGGATTGAATATACCAAAATTTTATGGTGCTACTAGAAAATCCTGGGAAGATCGCTAAGAAACTTTTAAATTGGTTTGTGCTACTCTTGGAATAACTAGTAAAAATATTTGCTTAAGAGTTTTTGCCCAAACATTATAAGGGAAAGCTTATCACACATTTGTTAGTCTACCTGCTAAGGTTATTAACACTTGGAGAGATGTTGAATATTGGCTAGAGTTATCTTTTAGAAAAGTTAAAGAACATTTGGATCTAGTCAACGATCTTGTGAATTTTTTTATTAATCTAGATGAGACTATTTATCATTTTGTTTCTAGGTTCACTAAGCTGTGTCAAAAGATTCCACATGATCTTAAACTTTCTAAAAAAATATCTGGACTTTATTTTTGCAATGTTTTACCTTTAAAGTATAAAATGACTTTAGAAGATAAAGACATTATAGAATATAATGAAAATTTAGGTTTATGTATTGAATATGAAAATAATCTTAAACGCATTGATTTTAAAGATAGGTCATCCATAGACTTAAATTCAGATAATTCAAAAAATTTGAAGGTCATACAAAGTCTAGGCAATGAGTTGATCGCTATTAAAAGATAGATTAATGATAAACCTTTTTCCTCAAGTAAAAATAGTAAATAAGATAAAAATAATGATATTGCTTATTGCTTTAATATTTGTGAACTAGATCATATTTCAAACATGTCTTATGGTTCTTAAGTTCAAGAAAAAATTTCATGAAAAAGATGAAATATCTAAAGATCTAGTGTTTAATATAAACACTCTTGATGATCCATCAGAAAATAAGAATGTTTATGTTATAAATACTACGAATAAAGATTATAATTCCCCTCAAAATAATAAAATAGAAAATGATAAACCTTCTTCTAATGATAAAGGAAAAACAGATTAAAAAAATCAGTTCTGAATAATGCTAATAATTTGAATGATAATACGATACAAAACAATGCTTTCTCAATTGGATATAATAACAATCAATATTAGCATTATAAATTTAATAACTTTAGACAAATTGATATTAAAACTTATAACATAATTAATGATTTAACAATTAAGGTTAGATCTTAAAATTAAGGTTAGATCTTTACTACAAGGAGTTAATCTTCTAGGTCAGCTTGATAAGATCAATGAGGCTGTTAAAAATCTTATAGTTGATGTAAGCTTGCAAGAAAAAAGCAATTGTGAACATATTTATGCTCAATATATTTATCCTCCTGCTGATTACATTCCTCCTTTCTATGTTACAGTCAAGATTGCTAACAAAATAATTTATAATTGTATTTTAGATACAAGTGCCTCAAAGAATATTATGCTTAAGTCTATTGCAGATCAATTAGGTATATCTTATGAAATAGATAATAAGAAGATTATTGGTTTTGATCCTAGACAAACTAAGAGTTGTGGTAAGTTTTATGACGTAGTCATTAAAATTGCATAAGATGAACAGATTAGATGTATGAATAATGTTCAAGTATTATATATTCCTAGTAATTATGCAATGTTGTTAGGAAGAGATTGGTTTTTTAACAACTAAAGTTTTTGTTGGGAAAGATATAAGATGGGTTCCTATTAATAATGAAATTACATTCATTAAAAAAAATTATGGTACATTTATTGAGTCACCTTCTTCTTCTGATATTTATTACATTGAAACTGAAATTAGAACTTATGAATTATTGAATTTAGGTGAACCAAAAAATCAGCATAAAGAAATATTTGAAAAGAATATTTTGTGGTCACTTTACTTTGATGGAGCTTGCTCTCAACAAAGTAATGGTGCTTGAATTTGTCTGATTTTTCTTATAGGTAAAATTTTTTGTTATGCCTTCAAATTTCTTTTAAAAATACTAATAATACAATAGAATTTGAAACATTATATTTGGGATTAGAAAAGGCAATAGAATTGAATATTAAGCATTTGAAAATTTGTAAAGATTCAAAGTTAGTTATTAGACAAGTTCGTAAGATTTATAAGGCTAATCAAACTCATCTATACCATTACACATAAAAAGTTTGGTCATTATTTGAGCATTTTAAGGCATTTAACATTACACATATTCTTAGAGAATTCAATATTAGAGTTGATCAATGTGTTGTTTATGCCTCCAATCCAACTCTAAGTGAGATTAAACTTACTACATATTTCTCTTTTATTGAATTTTTTCATCCTAAACTTTTTAATTTTAATGATAGTTGGTCTGTTTTTAGTTGTGATAAACATATAGATTCATTCATTAAAGATAATTATTTTGATCATGATGACTATGCACTAAATTATGGAGATTATTTGTAATTGAGTATTAACAGATTGTCTGATAGTTTGGTGAGTTTAGAATCCATATTCATGCCAAATAATTAGTCTAAAATCTCTAGAATGGAAGAATTATCAAAGAGAATCATAGGTGAGACCATTATTATCAATTTAGGCACAGAAGAAGATCTAAAGTATTTTTATTTAAAATTTTAGGGGACTGCTAATGAGAAAGTTAAATTCATTAAATTGTTTAAAGAGTTTATTTATATTTTTGTTTGGTCATATAAGGATTTTAAAGGGTATGATACTAAAATTATTAGACATGATATACCTATTAAGCTTGGTATCAAACCTGTTAGGCAAAAAATATGAAAAATTAACTATTTGTTAGAAGACATTATTAACAAAGAGCTAGATAAGATGATTGATGCTAGTGTCATTTTTCCTGTAATAGATTCAGATTAGATAGTTAATCTACTTTTGATTAAAAATAAAAATGGTGAAATTAGATTATGTGTTGATTTTATAGATCTAAATAAAGCTAGTGTTAAAGACAATTTTCCTCCACCAAGCATAGATCAGATTTTTCAATAGGTTGCAAGATAAAAAATGATGGCTTTATTGGATGGATTTTCAAGTTATAATTAGATTTTTTGTGAATCTTGAATATAGACATAAAACTACTTTTACCACTCATGGAGGTAGTTTTGCTTATAACAAAATGTCTTTCGAATTGATGAATGCAGTAGCTACTTTTCAGAGAGCTATGCATATTGTTTTTGATGATTTGATTTGCATTGTTCAATATTATTTAGATGATATCACCGTACATTATAAAAAGAAGCAAAGATATTTAGACCATCTTCATCAAGTATTCACAAGATGTAGAAAATTTGACATTTCTTTGAATCCAAAGAAATTAGTTTTTGAAGTGACGGAGGGTAAGTTGTTAGAACACATTATTTTAAAGGATGGTATTTTAATTGACCCTGAACATGTTAAATCTATCAAGGAACTACCTCCTCCCAAATATCAATCTAGTTTAAGGTCTTTCATTGGTAAAATAAACTTTGTTAGAAAAATTATTTTAAATTTTACTGACAAGTTTAATCCATTGTAATTGTTGCTTAAGAAAGATAAAATATATAATTGAAATAAGAGTGTTGAATTAGTTTTAATTGTGTTAAAGATGTCATTGCAAGTGTTCATATTCTTGTTAAACTTGATTTAAAGAAAGCATTCATTCTTTATGTTAATGCTATGAAAAAACTATTGGAGTTGTAATAACTCAAGAATTTAAAAATAATGAGAAAAAACCAATTAGATATATAAGCCAAGTGTTAAAAGATGTAGAAACTAGGTACCCCCTTATTGAGAAATTTATTTTCTCCTTAGTTTTCTCTTTGATTAAATTTTGATATTTATTGATGAGAAATAAAACTTTGTATGATGTAATGTACCTATTTTGTCTTATCTTTTAAAAGAACCAACCAATCAGGGAAGACTTGTCAAGTGGATTTTACACATTCAAGAGTTTGATCTTGAGTTTAAAACTTCTAAAATAATTAAAGGTAATGAATTGTAAAAATACTTAACTAAAAATGTTTTTTCAGATATTAATGTTTTAGTTTTGTCAGTTGATAAAAATTAAATGCAAAACCATATTTAAAGACCATGAAAGTTGTTGAATTTTTTAAAATTTTAAGTTTGGTCTTGAAATGAATGAATGGGATTGTTTATTGGTTGAAGATGATTGGTACCATGACTTAATTTATTATTTTTAAAATTAAGTATATCTTAATAATTTAGAAAAAATAAATACATTCTTTAAGACTAAAAGCGTTAAATTTTTGCTTGTTAGAAAAAAAATTGTTTTATCATAATAAAGATGGAGTTTTGTTGAGATGTCTTAATCATGATCAGACATAAAAGATTTTTAGAGGTTGTCATGAAGGAAACTATGGTAGATATTATGTTATGAAAAAAAAATTATAATATGTTAAGAGTAGGTTATTATTGGCCTACTTTGTTTTAAGAAGTTTATAAGTTGGTTCATTCTTGCATGCTTTGTCAATTGTTTGTTGGAAGAGATAAACTATCTGCAATGCCTTTAAATCATGTTATTCTTGAAAAAACTTTTACAAAATGAGGCATTGAATTTATTTCAGATATCCACCCACCATCATCTTTAGGTCATAGATATATTTTGACAATCATAAATTATTTCACTGAGTGGCCTGAAGCCAAGACACTTAAGAGTTTAGTCACATGTGAAGTAATCTCTTTCTTAGAAAAACAAATCTTTTCTAGATTTGGAGTTCTTTATGAGATTATTTAAGACAATAGACCTTAGTTTGTTTCAAATAAATTTCTAGAATTATTAAAAAATTACTCTATTAATTCTATTTATTTATCTAAGTATTATTCGCAAGGAAATGGACAAGCTGAGTCCACGAATAAAAATCTGATTTCTATTATGAAGAAACTAGTTTGTGATAATAAAAGGAATTGGCATCTCAAAAATTTTGGAGCTTTATGGACTGATAGGACTATCATTAAAATAACAACTGGTTATTCATCTTTCATGTTAGCATATGAGTTTGAAGCTACTTTATCGATAGAACTTCAAATTTCTTCAACTAGGACTTGTTGAGGTCAACATACCCCCATTTTTGAAAATTGGGACCCTTGAGATACTTTGAACCTTAACCCTGAAACCATGGCATGTTTTAAACATTACTAAAATTTAAGATCATCCACTTTAATAGGAGCTAGCTTACTAGTTTATGGTTTTACTTTGGGTTTGCCTAATGTTGCTAATAATTGGTCTTCATGTCTTAAAGATACGGGTTTCATGGAGCTCTTACTGATGAATCATGCTTAAAATTTATAGATTAACTCTATTCGAGCTTCATGTTCTGAAATGTCTCCTTCAAAAATCCTAGCATTAACCCTTGGTCCAAATTTGCATTTGGCATGATCATTTAGTTGGAACATTTTAAATTTATTTTAGACTTAAACCCCAATTTTTTATCTTAAGGCTTGGTCGTGTTTTTTAACATGACCAAATTTTAGCCTAAAAATTATGTTAAGTTCCCTTTATTTTCCCCCTTCATCCTTTTTATTTCTAATGTGGTCTAATGTTATACTAGCAAAGTCCTTTTATTTTCTAGCATGGTCCCTTTTATTGTTACCTATTTAGCCTAAAGCCTTAATGCTAAAGCTCCATTCATGTTTATGAACATGAACAAGACTTTAGTCCTAACATTTTAGCTTAAGTCTTATTTCATCTTGGGTCCTCACTTAGAAACCTTGCTCCTTTGTAGATCTGACGGTTTTCACGTCATCATAGCTTTTAATTAAATGGATTAAAGCCAACGCTAAAAATTCAAAGGCTCATGAATATCTATGGAGTCACCATACATCACTCCCACATTCGAAGTTTGATAGCAAAGGGTCTTGCATATTAAATGGAATGAATGGTCTGCAATTACTTGGATAATGATCAACGGCCCTCACTTTATTTTTAACACGATCAAATTTTAGCCTAAAAATTATGTTGAGTTCTCTTTATTTTCCCCCTTCGTCCCTTATATTTGTAATGTGGTCTAATGTTATGCTAGAAGGGTCCTTTTATTTTCTAGCATGGTCCCTTTTATTGTTACCTATTTAGCCTAAAGCCTTAATGCTAAGGCTCTATTCATGTTTATTAACACGAACGAGACCTTAGTCCTAACGTTTTAGCCTAAGTATTATTTCATCTTGGGTCCTCACTTAAAAACTTTGCTCCTTTGTAGATCTAATAGTTTGCACTTCATCATAGCTTTTAATTGAACAGAGCAAAGCCAATGCTAAAAATTCAAAGGCTTATGAATATCTATGGAGTCACCATACGACACTCCCACATTCAAAGTTTGATAGCAAGTATCCTCCATATTAAATGGAATGAATGGTATACAATTACTTGGATCATGATCAATGGCTCTCACTTTATTTTTAACACGATCAAACTTTAGCCTAAAAATTATGTTGAGTTCCCTTTATTTTCCCCCTTCGTCCGTTATATTTCTAAGGTGGTCTAGTGTTATGCTAGAAGGGTCCTTTTATTTTCTAGCATGGTCCCTTTTATTGTTATCTATTTAGCCTAAATCCTTAACGTTAAGGCATCATTCATGTTTATTAACATGAATGAGACCTTAGTCCTAACATTTTAGCCTAAGTCTTATTTCATTTTAGGTCCTCACTTAAAAACCTTGCTCCTTTTACAGATCTAATGATTTGCACTTCATTGTAGCTTTTAATTAAATAGAGTAAAGCTAACACTAAAAATTCAAAGACTCATGAAGATATGTGGAGTCACCATGCGGCACTCCCACATTTGAAGATTAATAGTAAAGGGTCCTACATATTAAATGGAATGAATAGTCTGTAATTATTTAGATCATGATCGATGGCTCTCACTTCATCATGGCTTTTAATCAGATGGAGTGAAACCAACATTAAAAAGTTAAAAGGACTAAGAATCCCTATAAAGTCACCATGTAGCACTCCCGCATTAAAGCACAAAAATTTGATGAGGTTGAATTTGACATTTGCACAACTATCATTTGAAGTCTATGAGGCTGTCTTTGACATCCGCACGATCGTCAACTTTAAGCCCACCAAAACTAAAAACTTCATGAGCTTAAATTTGAAGTTCGCATGACCATCATTTGACATTCACAAGGTCATCTTTGACATCCACATGATAGTCAAATTCAAGCTCTTCAAATATTATACTTAGACAAACGGACCATGTTTTCTATCATTTAAAGGATCCACTTTGACATTATGCTTTAAAAACTTAGCATAAAATTCTTTTACCTGAGTCTTTTCATATTTATTAATACTAAATAGACTTAGCTAAAAGCATTTTAACCTAAGTTATTTATATAGCTATGCACTGATTAAAAATCATGCATCTTGTAGGATCTAACGGTCCACACTTTATCATGACTCTTGATCTAATGATACAAAATCATTTATGACTTTTCAATAGTTCTATGAAATCCCATGAGCTTGACACGTGGTAAACACATATTCAATATGTGACTGGTGTAGGATACAAAGCTCAGATAGCCCATGGAGGTGCCAAGTGCCACAACCACAAGGATTGATGCAAAGGTAGCCAATGAGATATGAGGGCTCAAATCACAATCAATGGCCCATAATGATCCTTGGATCTTGATCAAATGGTATGAAGAAAAAGGCAATTTTTAAATGCCAATGGTGAGTGTTTTGAAGGCATTTATGAAAAATTCCATGAAAGTGTTAGATAGATGTTAAATAAGCACCATGCAAGCACAAAATGACAAAAATGAAGATCTTATGTGCTTGAAAATACAAACGTATAAAATTAAAGGTTAAAATCAAATTTGAGGCACATATGAGTTGAAGTCCAAGTAAGCCATATCCATTAAAGCTTCAATAGAATCCCAAACTTGTATAAAATCCCTAATTCAAGATCAGATTGATCATAGTTAAGCTAAAAAAGAACCTAATTGCAATTTGAGCATAAAATAATTAACGCAGAGACCATTTGGAACACAATAGTGAGAAATTTGAAAAAGTTTGGAAGCCATGATAGCTTAGAGGTAGTAATACAAGGACGAGACAGAGTTGTATTTGTCTACAAATAATGAAAGGAGGGTCTTTAAGGACACTGACCTCGACATTATTGCATTGAACATAGGCAATAGGAACTGGTCTGAGCTCTTGAACATAGGCAATAGGAACTGGTCTGAGCTCTTTTGGACCATTGAAGAGATGGAGGCCATCACTAAAGAAGAGTAGAAGATTGCCACCGTGACCAGAAGGTACTATGACCTAGTTATAGTCCAAATGGCCAGTCTCCACCATACAACTGCCAAACTAGAAGTAATCCACTGTATCAACATCCTTGCTCATTTTTTCAAGGAATGTAGGATTAAGTAGGGTTGGATTATTCATGAAAGGACCTTTAAAATAATTGCATTAATTTCCCCATTGGCCTTTGAAAGTTATTATAAGCTTCCAAAACCCTAAGTGGATTTTCCCTTTATTAAGGAATGGATTGGCAAGAATGATCTAGACACCATCCTTAGACCATGGTTTTTCTAAGGGAGCCATGTGATCTAAGACCCCTGCTGGCAACATCTCAATTGCTCAATTTAGAGAGGGAGTTTGGGTAATCATGAGTCTATTGAATAGAATCTATGGATCCCCTTCAACCACTTAGGTAAATAAGAGTTGGGTGTCTTATATCTATTTTATGATAGAGAAAGGGCTCACTCTTCCAATTAGGGAGATGATCAAAGCAAAAAAATCAAAGAAATATTAGCTAGGCTCAAGGGATTGTTGATGCTGTGGATTGCACCCTTGACAGAAGGTTGAGCTTTTGTCTTCCACATGGCACTGGCAAAACTGAGGGGAGAATCTCTAGATAAGGGTTAGCTCCTTTTGATGCAACTCTGAGTTATTTCACTACTACTGCTAATATATAAAAAGGGGGGGATGAAAAGAGAGAAGGATACTAAAAATAGAAACTAACCTAAGATGGTGATGTACCAAACAAGTTTGATCTACTCAGTTACTCACACTTCAGACCAAAAGAGGGCAAACATACACTTTATCTGATGAAAAGACCAGACTCACACTTCAAACCAGAAGAAGGCAGACATACACTTTATCTGATGAAAAGACCAGACTTTAGGGAGCTTTAACAGGGAGGCTTCATGAAGACACACAAAAAATGAACCTATCATAGGCACTGTAGAAAACACACTGTCTGATAACCCTTTTCTATCTCTATGCTCCAGATGTAGCACTTCCTATTAACCTACAAAATTGATACTCTAGCTACACTAGGTGTGTTGGTGTCAACTTATGAAAGCATTAAGCTAAAATGACCAAACACAAGGTTAATACGCAAACACACTCAGAGATATAACTAGTCAAATAGAGGTAAAATGCATTCTATTGATTCAAGGTGAAATTTGGGTAGGGCTTCGCCTTACAAAATGAGAGAGAGATCCCTTTCTCAAATGAGAGTTTATAATATATAGAGAAGAGAAATCAATGGCACCTTTTTCCACAAGTGGCCCATGTTGTGTTGAATACATTGGGAAGAGCAAGTCGTTGAAGGAACCATTATGTGGCAGTCGCTAGTCTTGACTTTGGCATTTAAATTATATTAAACGTCATTGTGAAAGCATGGGTCATGCCTTTCTATTTGAAAACAAGACCACTTCTTAAAGAGGTTCATATGGTTGTCTGCTCATTAATGCAAACTGAGGAAAAACAAGCCACACCATTCATTATTTGCGTTCCTTGATGAACTTTTCATAAGGACTGTTCCAACCACTGGCATAACTTCTTTATCGACATCTCTTTTCCCACCTGGGCTATTCTATCCATGTTTGTGCTTGGCTCTTTAGGCTCCTTTCTCAATAGGTCACTGAGTTTGCTCCTCGCTTTTATCTTTCCCTGGCTTTTGTCTTTTGTCATTTCTTATCCCTTTCTGGAAATCTCAGCTCTCAAGGCTATATCCTCGGTGGGTCACTGAGTTTCCATGTGTGGGCCCATCCTTAAGAATTTCAATATCAATGGCTATCTTATCACCATAAATTTGATGTTCACATGCCCATCGCCATTTTAAATCCAATGGCTATTCCATTATCTTGAATTTGATGTTCGTGGGGACGTCACTGGATGTTTGAATTCTAACGACTAGTTTGTGATGCTGAATTTGACATCTTCGGCCCCATCACCCCTTTGGTAATTTCTTTAGCTTTTTGTAATCAAACCCTTCCGAAGGGAAAGTGTCCCTTTAGGGCTTTGAAAAGGTCTCCTTCTTGGCAGCTGAGAGTCCCCCGCAATGGCACTTGCCCTTCAGGCTCCTTTGGGTTGCCTTGGCTTCTCAATTCCTTTAGATAAAATGTCCAAAGGAATTCCTTCTGACATTTTTTCCAAAGGTAATCTTTCTTCAAAGTCCTAGCCCTTTCTCTCTTTTAGGTCCCCTTTTTTTTAGAAATTCCTCCGACAAATGCCTTTGGACAAAAGTCTGAAGGAATTCTTTCAGGCCTTTCACTTGTGGATTTCTTCAGACAAAATGTCTGAAGGAATTCCTTCAAGCATTTTGTCTAAAGGAATTCATCCTTTTGATTTCCTTGTCTTTTCCTTCAAACATTTTGTCCAAATGACCTTTGACCTTTGCCGCAGATTTCCTTTCGAAGGGTAATTTTCTATTTGGCTCCCTACCTTGTGAATTTCTTCAGACAAAATGTCTGAAGGAATTCCTTCGAGCACTTTGTTCAAAATAATTCACATTGACTTCCATTGGGTTTCCTTTGGATTTATTTTTTGGACAAAAGTCTGAAGGAAATCATTCCTTTTGCCTTAGTCTTTTCTCTGAAGAAAACCTTACCTTTCGGCCTTCTTCTTTGATCCCTCCGCAAGTGTTCCCTACCCTCCACAAGGGCACTTGGGCCCCAAGATGTCCTTTGAAACCTGCTTGAACAACCCCATTTGACACCTTCCTGCCCTCTGTAAGGGCACTTGCCCTTCAGAGTGTTTATAAAATCCTTGCATTTCTTTAAAATTGGCCCATAAAAGGCATACCTAAGGTAATTTTTTGAAGCGAAACAAACCTCAGATCAACCCAAAACCTACAAGATTCAAATCACTCGGCTCTTTCATAGAAAAGGCCTTTGATAAAGGAAAAAATGACAATTGTAGCAAGGTGAAAACATTAAAGACTGGGACAGCAAGGAAATAAAATGGAGACCAATTTTTGGCCTGTGGGACCAAAAATGGTCAACAATTTGGTGATTCCCAGGGGAAGCATGCCTATTATGTTGAAAAAGACTGGTAGCCTCAAAGTCCATTGGGCATGGAGTCAAGATGTAGCTTGAAAGAGTTCGCAACAGCCTTGAGATATCCAAGAATTAATCATGAAGCTTTTACCCCAAAAGGGAAACAAAACACACACAAGGTTAAGAAAACTACTAACATGTGCAAAAGCACTTAGAGAAAATAGGGAAAAATAAGGAAAATATATACATGATGGGAGAAGGCTCAGTGACAGTGCTTAAGATGTATCCCATTAACTAAGATATGTAGTTATTCACCATCCAACCTAGAGAGTTAGAATGCATTGTGTTGCTTGCACTGAGTGATGACATATGGACCACTCCATAAGGCATCAAACTTTGTGTGATTTCTAGGCTTAGCTCAGTCCTCATCCCATTTTAATATGATGTCACCTTCAGATAAACCTTTTGATGAGGATTTCTTGTCAAAGTGCTTCTTCATTTATTGTTGACGATTGGTTATAGAAACCATGGCTTGGTCCCTTGTCCCCTGAAGTTCCATCAATTCACACAGCCTAACCTCCATGATGTGCCTTCCTCTAATTGCAGCTAGTGAGCAAGGTCCAAAGCTAGAAATTCAAGTGAAATAGGAAGTCTAGATTCCCTTCCATACACAAGCGTGTATGGTGAATTACCAACTCCCCTCTTTGGAGTAACCTTGTCTGCCCATAAGGCTACTTTCAACTTGGCATGCCAAGTTCTCTGAATTTCCTCCATTGTTCTTTTGATAATCCTGATTAGATTCTTATTGGTGGACTCAGCCATCCCATTCCCTTATGGGTAGTAGTTGGAAGAAGTGATGAGGTAGATGCCTTATTCCAACACCCATTCACTCATTCTGGTTCCCAAAAAATCCAATTTGTTGTCTGAGATGATGGTAGCAGGGACTCCAAACCTTGTCACTAGGCCTTCATAAAAATCCAAGACTACACTTTCGTTGGCCTCCTTCAAAGCAATAGCTTCTACCCATCTCATAAAGTATTCTGTAGTGGTCAAGACCCATTTGTGGCCGGCACTAGAAGGAGGGTTAATCATCCCTATGAAGTCAAGGCCCCATTGCAAGAATGGTTGTTCTACTTGAATAGGCTATAGAGGCATTGCATCTAGCCATTGTTTCCCATCAAAGAGAGCACACTTTTGGCACTTTCATACCCAGGCATGGGTGTCTCTAAATAGAGTGGGCCAAAAGTAACCAACTCTTATAATCCTTGTAGTTGTAGGCTTAGGATTAAAGTGACCACCAGCTGGGCCATCATAGAACTCAAACAACACCTTATCAATCTAACCTGGGTCTATGCACCTCAAGAGTACTCCCAAAAAATCTCTTATGAATAGCACCCCATCAATCAGGATATAAGGGAGAGATTGGAGTCTGAAATATCTCCTCCTGGTCCTATCAAGGCCTTGCAGGCACTCACCAGTGAGAAGGAAACATTTCATGTCTAATGCCCAATCCTTCATGATTATCGGTTCTTTTGTTGTAGCTTTATCATGGATTAGCAAAATGTCCTCTTTTTGCTGCTTAAGGTCTGCAGCAAGGTGTTCACATAGGCCTTTTCCCCTTACCAGCTTGGTGGTTTTGATGTCCATGTCATATTCCATTATTTTAGTGATCCATCCTGCTCTCTTTTCATTCAGATCACAGCTAATCAAGAAATATTTGATGTTGGGATGTGGCACCATGAGATGAACCATGTTGTTGGACAGCATATGTCTGAATTTCTTTAGGCTCTATATGACCGCAAGGACTTGCTTCTCCACATATGTATACCTAATCTCAAAACCCTCTAGACCCTGGCTAAAAAAGTGGTTGTTCAAGGTTCTCATTGTTTGCTTGGGTAAGCATAGCAGAGATTACCTCTTAATTTTTGAAGGTGTAGAGGTTGAAATCCTTGGTGAAGTTAGAACTAATCAAGGTAGGAGCCTGGGCAATAGCCTGCTTGATCCCTTCAAAACTATCCTTCCTTTGCATTCTCCACATGAATTTCTCATATTTCTTTAGCATAGAGGTCAATGGCTTGACTACCTCACAAAAATTTGGGATAAATCTCATGATAAAATTTATTTTGCCAAAGAAGCTTTGCAAACCTTTCTTATGCTTAGGCAAGGACATCTCTAAGATGGAGTGAACTCTTTTTGGATCAATGGTCAAGCCCTCCTTCAAAACAACATGGCCAAGGAGTTTACCTTCATGGACAGTGAACACATATTTATTTAGGTTGAGAGAGATACCAAACTCTCTACACCTCTCGAATATTTGCCTAAGGTGTCTTATATGTTGGCCTACTTCCTTAGAAAATACTATCACATCATCAATATATACTAGTACAATATTATTTATCAAGCCTTGGAAAGCCATGTCCATGGCTCGTTAAAAAGTGGCACCAACATTAGACAGTCAAAATGGCATTTTTTGATAAGCAAACGTTCCCCACTTGGTAGTAAAGGTTGTCTTGTATTGATCATAGTCTTACACTAAAAGTTGATTGTACCCTGAATACCCATCCAAGAGGGAGAAACGTTTGTTGCTTGTCACCATATGGAGGATCTACCCCATACTTGGGAGAGGGTAGTGGTCCTTCAATGAGACTCTATTGAGGTCTCTAAAATCTATGCATAATATGATCTCTTCATTATTTTTTTGGATAGGAACAAGATTGGCCAGCCAAGAAGAGTGTTTGATCAGAAATATGATTCTGGACTCAACCAGCTTGGTGAGTTCTTTCTGCATGAGAGACTCAATCTTTGGGTTGACAGGCCTTTATTTTTGTTTGATGGGCTTGGTGATTTCCTCTAGCTCAATAGTGTGTTGGGCCAAACTTGGGTCAAAATCCTTTAGTTTGATATACTCCCAAGCAAAGACATCATCAAATTCTTGGCACAACAAGATGAAAGCCTGTGTTTCATGATCTGTACATACCTTCCCAAGTGTGAGCAGCCTGTTCTTTAATATCTCAACCTTTTCATAGTTCTCCTTCCTCATTTTGATGCTTTATTTTTCATTTTTCAATTGGTCATCCTCGTTGAAGATACTTTCAAGAGTGACCAAGCCTTTTGGAAGTTTATTGTTCTTCAACTGAACAATCTAGCCACCATACTATTGTTGTAGCTTGGCTTGGTTTCTAGAGGCAAATTCAGCCTCCTCTTGAAATAAGAGTGCTATCTGTTGATCATTGTCAAACACCTACTACTTGGTGATGTTATCATGCATGGAGGGTCTGATTACCACTTTTAAATGGTGCAGACTGCTATTTTAGCCTATCTCCTTGGGGACATCAAACTGAGCACCAGCTGCTGCTAGTCTATCTGCTTGCTTATTCTATTCTCTTGGGATGGAAGTAACATTGAAAGCGAAGAAACTCTCTACTAAGTCCCACACCATGTTCTTGTAAGACTTAAGCAAGGAATTCTTTGTCATATTTCAGCCTCTCACCTAATTTATGATCAACTCGTTGTCCCCAAAAATCTGTAGCTCTTTAATTCCTCTTTTCCTTGCCCACTCCAAACCATGAATGAGATATTCATACTTTGCAACATTGCACATGCAAGAAAACTAGAACCTAAAAGTCAATAATTATTTGTCCTATGAGGGGGAAACTAGCACCACTCTACCACTAGCCCCTAGTTTGCTTCTTGAGCCATCAAATAAAAGCTGCCATAACCCTGAGCTCTCTTGGCTTGCTTTCATCAAATTTGGTATAAAATTACCCTCTTCATGCATGCAATAAATCTCGAGGCCTGCCTCTTCTATGAACTTGTAAGGGTCATGTTCAAATTTGTCACTTCCCCATTCGTCTAAGAGCAGGTCATCAACTCCTTCAAGGGCAGAGGGCAAAAATTGATCCACTTGGAATTCTTCTTGATCAATAATGGTTTAGCTGACATTTTCCACTTTGAGTGAGTATGGATCTAGATGATCTCTATGGATTGGCTCTGACTCAATCTTGACCTTAGTCCCATATTTGGTTCTAAAAACCATGTAAGACTAATTTACTACTAGGTACCCACCTATTTTGGATGTGAAATCCCTGGACAAGCAAATGGTAAAGTAGGGAGGAACATCTACCACTACCACGTCATGGGGAACTGTCAAAGTTGGATAGGCATGGAGTATCAAGTTCAAGCCTCTCACCATTCCTATTGTCTTTGTTGGTGATCCATCCAGCTGCAGGACTCCCTTAGTCATTTTTTCATATTTGATCCCTAGTTTATCCACTATACATTTTAGCATTACTGAGGTGCTTTCTCCACTGTCAATAATGTAATTGTGCACCAAGAAATCTATTATGACTAAGGATAGATAGAAAGGGGGAACCTTTTCTTCTTTCTTTACTTAGCCTGCTATGGAAGGGTGCCCATTCATGATCAAAACATTATAAATTTTTGTTGGGATAGCTTATTCATTTAGCCCGTGTAATTCCTTTTGTAGCATGTCTTTTTGTCTTGGTATTGATAATGAATCCCACAAGGATATATTCATGTGTAGCTTCTTCATATGGTCTACCACATTGATCTGAGGGTTGCCCCCTTTCAAATTTTCTTTGGGGTTACTTGCAGCCTAAGGTGCAGGCCGAGGAGCTGAGGGTGTAACTGGTGGCCTAAAATTTGGAAATTTTTGGTTCACATGTGATGAAGAAGATGCGATAGATGTTTGGGTAGCAACCTGAGCTTCCTCTATAGCTCTTATTTTAGACCTTGTGTTGGCTACAACATAATCACCTTGGTTTTTTACACTGCCCATGTAGTTGACTACATAGAATTCACCTTTCAGGTGATTCATGAGAGTGGAATCAGATTGAGCCAACCTGTTGTCCATGTCAGGTTGTACTGACACCTCAAAGCTTAGGAATTGGGAAACTACCTAATTTTTTTATGCATTCATGTATTGACTTAGCATCTCATTTGTATAAATAGCCTAATCTTGACCATATCCCATGGGTGAGCAATTTGGCTGTTCTTGTACCAAATTATTTTGAGCGGGCACCAGAGCCTTGGATGATGAAGGAGCACCTAGATTATAGCCTTGATAAGGTCTGGCTTGTGCAAACTGACCCTGTCCTTGATTGTAATTCTAGAAAGGGGGTCTATTTTTTTGCCCAAACTATTGATATCCCTGATTTAGCTGATAGCTTTGAGCTTGCTGCCTTTTGAGAGCCACCAATTCATTGGTCAAGCTTTGCAACAAAATTTTGACTTCATGAAGGTCATTGGGTGAAGTAGCAGCCAACTTTTCTATACCAGGCAGAAGAACTAAGGTAGGTGCAGCAGTCTGGACTGGAGGTGGCAATTTAGGGAAGAGTGACATATGAGGTCTAGGGGCTATCTTTCCCACTTTCACTAGGCAATTCTTAGCAGCTATGGCTATTTCATAGGTGATAGGTAGCACTTGTCATGATAGCAATGTCATTGTTCAACACTTTTAGATAATAAAGTAAAGTATAGGTTTGGATCAGCCTTACCAAAATGGGGATTATGTCCTAAGTCTTCTAAAATTGAGTATTGAAATCTTGCATAAATTCATGTGGAGCTCTCTGCATGGTGATTAGTTACTCGGCAAGTGAGAGGTGGTTACTCTTCTCTCTGAATCTATTTGTTAAGAGGGTACCCAATTTGTTCCATGTGTTGACTAAATTCATAGGTAGAGTCCCATACCAGTCCAGAACCTTGCCCTTAAAAGACAATGCCAACAATCTGATATCAATGTTTTCTTCAGTGACATTATGAATATTACAAAGGTTGGCAATATTTTCAATGTGCTCAATAGCAGTAATAGGCCCTTCTCCATCAAAGGGAGGCACACTCTTAAGGGTTGTCCCTGGGATTGGGTCATAATGCATAAGATTCAAAGGACTCTGACCATGAAAGGCCACAAAAGGTAAAGCCATAGCTATGATAGGATTCAACTGGGGCCTTCTTGCATAAGTGTATCTTACAGCAAGTCTGGGAAAATGACTTATTGAATAAGGATGAGTCCTTCCAAACCTCAATCACCTTGCTGAGTTTAATGGTAGTTCAACAAATTCAAAAGGGACACCCTTAGTAGTAGATTATGTGGTGACCTTAGGCATAGGATGTCAGACTAATCTTTGACCAGAGACTGATGCTCTTGATAATGGAGTCACCAGATGCTGGATTAATGGTTGATTTTTTGTTGTAACAGGACCAGCGTCAATCTTGAAACTTTTTTGAGTGTTAAAAATTATTCCCACCAGGCATGCTAAAAACTATTGACACTGTGGATTGCACCCTTGACAAAAGGCTGAGCTTCTATCTTCCACGCAGCACAATGGAGACTCCCCTCTTGCCTGTGGGTTTGGAAAAATTGAGGGGAGAATCTCTAGATAAGGGATATCTCCCTTTGATGCATCTCTAAGTTATTTCACTACTACTGCTAATATATAAAAAAGGGGGGATGAAAAGAGAGAAGGATACTAAAAATAGAAACTAACCTGAGACGGTGATGCACCAAATAAGTTTGATCTACTCAGTTACTCACACTTCAGACCAGAAGAGGGTAGACATACACTTTATCTGATGAAAAGACCATACTGTAGGGAGATTTAATAGGGAGGCTTAATGAAGACACATAAAAAATGAACTTACCATTGGCATTATAGAAAACACACTATCTAAAATCCCTTTTCTATCTTTGCGCTCTAGATGCAGCACTTCTTGTTAACCTACAGAACTAGTACTCTAGCTACACTAGGTCTGTTGGTGTCAACTTGTGAAAGCATCAAGCTAAAATGACCAAACACAAGGTTAATACGCAAACACACTCAGAGATATAACCAGTCAAATAGAGGTAAAATGCATTCTATTGATTCAAGGTGAAATTTTGGCAGGGCTTCACCTTACAAAATGAGAGAGAGATCCCTTTCTCAAATGAGAGTTTACAATATATAGAGAAGAGAAATAAATGGTGCCTTTTTCCACAAGTGGCCCATGCTACATTGAATACATTGGGAAGAGGAAGTCATTAAAGGAACCATGATGTGGCAGCCACCAGTCTTGACTTTGGTATTTAAATTATATTAAACGTCATTGTGAAAGCATGGGTCACACCTTTTTGTTTAAAAATAAGACCGCTTCTTAAAGAGGTTCACGTGGTTATCTACTCATTAATGCAAAATGAGGAAAAATAGGTTGCGTCATTCACTATTTGTGCTCCTTGATGGCATTTTCATAAGGATTGTTCCAACCACTTGCATAACTTCTCTATCGATGTCTCTTTTGACACCTGGGATGTTCTATCTATGTTTGTGCTTGGCTCTTCAAGCTCCTTTCTCAGCGGGTCATTGAGTTTTCTCCTGGCTTTTGTCTTTTCATGGATTTTGTCTTTTGTCATTTCTTAGCCCTTTCTAGCAATCTAATCTCTCGGGGCTATCTCCTCGGTGGGTCACTGAGTTTCCACGTGCAGGCCTATCCTTAAGCACTTCAAGATCAACAGTTATCTTATCACCATAAAGTTGACATTCATGTGCCCATCACCATTTGAAAGCTAATGGCTATTCCATTGTCCTAAATTTGACGTCTATGGGGACGTCACTAGACATTTAAATTCTAACGACTAGTTTACAATGCTAAATTTGACATCTTCGGGCCCATCACCCCTTTGGCAATTTCTTCAACTTTCTGCAATCAAACCCTTCCAAAGGGAAAGTGTCCCTTCAAGGCTTTGAAAAGGTCCCCTTCTTGGCAGCCAAGAGTCCCCCACAAGGGTACTTGCCCTTTGAGCTCCTTCGAGCTACCTTGGCTTCTCAATTCCTTTACACATTTTGTTCGAAGGAAATCTTTCTTCAAAGTCCCAGCCCTTTCTTTCTTGCAGGTCCCCTTTTCTTTGGGAAATTCCTCTGAAAAATGCCTTTAGACAAAAGTCTGAAGGAATTCCTTCGGGCCTTTCACTTGTGGATTTCTTTAGATAAAATGTTCGAAGGAATTCCTTCAGGTATTTTGTGCGAAGGAATTCATCCTTTGGATTTCCTTGTCTTTTCCTTAGGGCATTTTGTCTAAAGGACCTTTGACCTTTGCCACGAATTTCCTTCTAAAGCGTAATTTTCCATTTGGCTCCCTACCTTGTGAATTTTTTCAGACAAAATGTCTGAAGAAATTCCTTCAGGCACTTTGTCTGAAAGAATTCAAGTTGACTTCCATTAGGTTTCCTTTGGATTTATTCTTCGAACAAAAGTCTAAAGGAAATCCTTCCTTTTGCCTTAGTCTTTTCTCTGAAGAAAACCTTAACTTTTGGCCCTCTTCTTTGATCCCTCTGCAAGTGTTCCCTGCCCTCCACAAGGGCACTTGGGCCTCAAGATGTCCTTCATAACCTACTTGAATAGTCCCATTTGACACCTTCTTGCCCTCTGCAAGGGCACTTGCCCTTCAGAGTGTTTATAAAAGCCTTGCATTTCTTTAAAATTGGCCCATAAAAGGCATACCTGAGGTAATTTTCTGAAGTGAAACAAACCTCAGATCAACCTAAAACCTATAGGATTCAAATCACTCAGCTCTTTCGTAGAACAAGCCTTGATAAAGGAAAAAATGATAATTGCAACAAGGTGAAAACATCAAAGACCGGGACAATAAAGAAAGAAAAGGGAGACCGATTTTTGGCTTGTGGGACCAAAAATGGTCAACAGGGATATAACATTATACTTGAGCATAGATTGACTAGTGATGAGAAGCCCCCTGGAGACATATGAAAAATGGGACCTCTTTAATACCATTTTCTGCCTGGACCTTCAAGGCCCCCACAAGAGTAATCACATGTGGAAGGACAACATCCCCAAACACATATTACACAAGGTCCTAGTAAAGAGAAATTGGAAAAGAGACGTGGTGAGGACCCATCATCCTCAACCCTACCTCAAAGACTAGAGTCTCAAGTGGAATACTTGGACATGATTGCTTTGGATCCAAATGAAAGAGTGGAGGATTCCCTTAGGGTCCTTACTGAAGCATATGGCTCTAATGAAGAAGAGAAGCATGTTGAAGAAGTACAATCCCAAACAGAGGATGCTAAGAAATAAAAAGGGAAGGAAGTTGCCCTGAACCTAGTCTTAGTGGAACTATTGAAGAAGAGAAAGACAGAATTGGCAATGGTCTTAGTGGGATCAAAGAAGCCAAAGTTGACTTTCACTCACCCTATGAGTGAAGTCAACTTATTTATTGATGAATACCCCATCCATGGACCACTCATCCTTGATTGGTTCATCTATGGAAAAATGCAAAAAAAATCCACATGGCACCACTCATGGGCCCTGACCAAAGCTATTAACATTGATGAACATGATAATATCAAGCCATGGATAAGGGTTTTGATGAAGGATAAGGAATAAATAATAATAGTGACCACTAAAGGGTCAGATAGCAAGTAGATATATGCTCCAAGAGCATCAAGTAGTATCCAGATGGAGGCTCTTGAACCTCCAAAGTATATTGAATCAATTACTAATGTGAAATTCAATCTAAAGACAATTGTATTAGAGAGAGTGACAACCAAAAAATCCATGGTGGGGACTGAAGAGTTCACATTCTAAAAGTTTGAGCCATTTGCAAGCTTAACTCTAGTTAGGGAATAGAAACCTAGTGATCTATCCATCCATGAAGAAGATGTTGAAAGCCTAATTGAGGATCATTCATCTCAGGTTAGAGCAAGCATCAAGGGCATGAAGCAAAGAATATTCAACCTAGAGAATAAAAATGAGGATTCAAAGACATAAACTATCTCATCAATGCCTGAGGCAATGATCAAATTACTGGATGAATCCTTCTTTGATATGTTTGAGGCCTTAAAAACAATAAAATTGAGGCAAAGTGCATTGGTACAATGGAACATAGTGGCCAAAGGTTAATAACCCAATGGTAAGTTTTAGTGGATAAAATAACAAGGTTGATCAACATTAGATTTGGAAGGCATAGTCATTCGTTTAAATCAATAAGTTTGGGACATTTGAAAACAATTCTAGGAATTGTCATAGAAAATATCCAAATTTTGAGTACCTAGTCCAGGGAACTAGAGAGACTCCTAAAAGATGATTAGGAGCTAACTGAAAGGAATGAAAAACTCTATGGGACCATGTTAACTAACCCTACACATCCCACTATCCTAGTCATCATAAAAGATGATGAGTTCAAACATAGGACCACCTTGGTGATGTAGGAAATAAGAAATATGAGTCAAGGCGAGTCTAGGGAGGAAAATAGTAAGATCTTATACATGATCCTTAATGTATGAGAAGGATAGCTAAGGCTAGAAGCATCAAAAAAGCCATGGCTAGAAATGACAAAGAATTAAATGCTCTGGCTGAAAATGAGAAAGAATGTCTTTTAAGACTAGTTGTGGACTTGGAACTGGTCAATGAACAACACTAGAGGGCTATGAACATCCTCTAGAAATAGAAATAAAATTCTCAATAACAAGGCCCACCAACTAATTAATATTCCATTTTGTAAAAGCTTTGTAATATTTTGAAAAATGAATAGTCTTTTGTAAAGGCATATGCTAGTTTGTTAGTGTATTGCCTCTAGATTAGTATAGTTTGGAAAAGCAAGTGTATTCTAAAACTTTCTAAAAAAGATATTTTTCATTACTTCTTGTATATTTTTATCTTGTAACTGACAGATATATTGCCTTGTCCTCTTATAAAAGGCGGTACTACCATTTTGTAAAGGGAGAGATTTTTGAACAAAATTTGTATACTTTGAGCAATTAATACAATCAAGGAATTATGAAAAGATTGTTCAAATTTGTTTATGTTAATTGTTACATGACTTTTTTCTCAATGGCTAGTCTTAAGTCTTAAATTTGAATAGTTTTTATGAATTCTGAGTTGTATCTTTGATTATAGGGTTGTTAATTTGTGCTTATGCTAGATTAGTTGAATGATCTTGAGTTTACTTAATTTTATTTTATTTGTATTAAAATGTGCAAATTCTATTTGAGTGTGGTATAAAATCTTTAAATTAAATTTAGTTCTTACTTTTACTTCTTTATATCATCCCTAGAGGTTTGCCTAGTGTGTAGTGAGATCTTAGCTTATGTTATTTTTCACTATATACTAGTTCAATGCATACTCAGTTGTAATTGAAACTTTGTAATAATGTTTGGGGCTAGGATCAGTAATCATTTATTCTTTTTTTGCTTTACCTTCTCTTTTGATTTTTTTTTAATTAGATCACTTTATTTTAGATTTCATTATAAATTTCCATTTAGATTAGTTTGTAGTTTAAGCTTTGATCATAATTCACTAAGTATTAACATGGATACTTACACTTTACAAAGATTTGGTTCATGATGGCTCCCAACCATCAATTAATATAAATTTTGTGGAATAGTTAACCATTGCTCTATCATTATTTCACCATAGGTAACATAAGTTTGTCAAAACTTGTTATTCATGTTCTAAATTTCCAGAATTCCAAAATGAGAAGTGTTCTTTGAACACTAAGGACTCCTGTGATACATTTAAAGGCATCAACAAGTCTCGTTGGCGCTAGAAGGAGGGCCTCTTTGTGAATTGGTTGAATATTTGCTAGGCTTAGTGTGTTTTGATCTAAGATTGGTGTTATCTTTACAGTTTTGCATAATTATTTGCTTAGAAGTGTAAAGATCATTGTTCTTTGTGGTCTTTGACATATCTTTGTGCTTCCTTTAGGCAAATACCATAGTTCTTTGTAGTTTTATGCTTGATTTTGGTAAAGATGCTTAAGATTTGATAATCCATGGTATTTGAGTTTAGAATAACCTATTTTGATCAAATATTGATATATATTTCATAGATCTGAGTTTATTTGAGCTTAGACTTATAAAGATAGACCATATTTACATAATTGGACACATCTTTGAGCTAGTTTAGTCAAAGGTTGATGTCCTTTACTATTATTTATACAATCTTTGTGAAATTAACTTAATGTATAGGTTTAATCCTTGTTCTTTATAAATATTAATTTGACACATCATATTTCAAATAGGATCTTCAATATTCAATCTGAAACTGTCAAAGATTTGAACAAGATCACATTCAGAGACAAGGGAACATTTTCTTGAGCTTGAAGTCCATAGAAGAACCAGGCAAGATAAAGGTAGGCGTAGACATTCTAAATCTTTACCAACCTCACCTCTTCAAGGTACCCCTGCCTTTGACCTTCATCCAGGTATGGCTTGGTTGGGAGTTTCTTCAATCAACATGCTAGGTATGGTACATGATCTCCCACGTAACCTTGAAAAATACTTGCCAACATTTAGTTCAACTGGTATTGTAACTATTGAAGATCATATTAAATATTTTAAAGTTAATTTAAGGTTGTTAAACATCATACATGAAGATGTAGCATGCAAATTGTTCCCCTTTACATTTAAATATGCTACCTACGAATGGTTTCTCAATTTGCCTAACAATTATATTACTAGTTGGGATGGTTTCACTAATGTTTTCATGGACCAATTTGGAAAAATTATTAATTCATGTGTCATATACCAATAGTTCACCACCGTCAGGAAGGATGCAAGTGAGCCCATAAGGTTCTTTAATACCAGGTTTCAAAAAATGTATAGCAGGACCATAGAACCTTATAAATTTGATGAGGTTTTAGCTCTATAAATCTATAAGGATGTACTAGATCTTATGACTTCTATATTTTTGAAAATATCTCTTCCCACTATAACTCTATTAATCAGAGCTTATTCTGAGGCAATGATCATCAATGATCAAATGCATCCCCAGGGACAAATGGCCTACTTTGTCTCAAATATCAATCCACATTTTCCTATTTTGAACATCTTCCCCAACAACACTCAGAATGTTCCAGCCTTGAATCAACTCCCAAATTTGAATCAATTGCCTTTCATTCATGTTGTTCCCAATGAGAACCTAGGATTCTTAGACATCCTACTGCTAATGGATTCAATGCAAATGATCAAATAGGTTTAGTACCAGCTACTGGTACTAATAATAACCAAGTAAATAATTCTAAAACTCCCAAGAATGAGAATGAGTCTACCTTGAAAATGGTCTAAAAGTTAAGCATTGATTACCTTCAGCTACAAAAATAAGTTGGCAATACTGGAGAGAGCTCTAGTAGGCACTTCTCATTCCAAAGGTTTAATAGGCCTAATAATAGATTTTAGAATGATAGTTTCCATAATAATAAGAATAATGAACCATATTCTGAAAAGAGGACTATGAACATTAATCTTATTGACATTGTTTTGCCTAATTATTGTAGAGTGCATTATACAACCAAGCATGATGAGATTGATTGCATTGAGATTTACAAAGTTTTTAAATCTTTCTAAGAAGAGTTAGATACATTTTAAGTGGTACCTAATAAGGATAGTGGTGTAGGTACTTCAAGATCCAAGCCTGTTGATCAAATTTTTATGGTGGAGACTTTTGATTTCCTTTTTTAAGAGAACAATGAACCTGATGATGTCCCTAAAAACACTAGGGCTTTCAAAAAAAATTGAAGAAGACTTATCATTTGAGGAATAGAGAGAAGAGGCAGCCCTTGACTACCTCAACACCTCCAAATAACTTTGGAACTCATCCAGACACTTCTTAAATTAATGATCCAAAACCACCCAAAGGGGGTATCTCTAAGCATAATGTTGATGTTCCTAGTTCTTCAAATAAGATTGGTTATAATATTATTGAAGACATAAAGAAGATAAAATCTAACATCACATTACATGAACTAACGTAGATCATAGAACAAAGGGACCTCTTGATTGAATCATTGTCAAAGAAATCCAACAAACCACCCAAAGCTGACAATGCTATTGTGACTATGCACAAAGCTAAGGCAAAATCTCCTCCTTTCCTACTCACAATCAAGATGTTCGATAAGAATTTTTAAAATTGTTTATTGGATTCTAGTGCATCCACTAATATCATTCCAATAGATATTTACAAATAACTTAGCTTGACACCTATTAATTTTAATAGAGTTATTACTTAATTAGACAAATCTAGAGTCAAGGTGATTAGGGAATTACTAAATGTCCATATGCAATTGGCCTCTAAGCCTAAAGTACAATAGTTTATTGATATCTAAGTTGTTGACATTCCTGATGTTTGTAGGATCTTGTTTAGTAGGGAATGGACCAAAGCTCTGAATGGATACATGTCCATGGATTGTTCACATTTATGGCTACTTTGGAAAGGAGTTTCAACTAGATTAGGGTTGTGAGAGAGCCAAGAATGAAACACATGATCACTTAGTACAATGTTGTGAAGGAAAGGGTCAACATAATTAACTCAAAATTAGGGGTTTTCACCCTAGAGACTGCAAAGGTATGTGATCATAAAAGTACTCATGTTATTCATGGGCTATGGAAGCTATATTTTGATGGTGTTAGGTGTAAGGCTAGATCTAGAGTAGGCATTGTGTTAACTAACTCTGTTGGTAAGAAATACCATGCTTCCTATTGACTCTAGTTTCCTTGCACTAATAACCTTGTTGAATATGAGGCCCTTATCCTAGGCTTGCAATTTGCTATAAAAAATAAATTCAAAGAGATACTAGTCTATGGTGACTCAAAACTAGTGGTCAACTAGGTGAGAAGCAAATATCAATGCTCAAGAGGTATAAGTTCAGGGTCTAGGATCTAATTGAGTCTTTTGATGCTTTTAGTATTTTTTCCATCCCTAGAGAGGAGAACCAAGTTGTTGATTAGTTGACATCTATTGTAACCAACCTCATACCCAACCAAGATTCCCCCAACTTTAGCATTGAGTTGATACCTTGACCTTTGGTCCCTAATAATGTAAATCATTTTTAGGTCTTTAATGATGATCAACAGATATTAGATTTCATGACTAATTCTAGACCATTTGAGGCTCATATTATTGATGAAACTAAGGAAAATGCACTTAGGAAAGGCAAATTTGATGGTAAAGTCATTCAATTGAATGACAATAAGATTCCCAAAGGCATAATTGCCTTAGAGAGGCTATTTGATCAAGACAAGCTAGTTGAGGTTTCTAAGATTCCCAAGGTAAGTGGGAAAGACTATAATGTTGTTTATCTTAGACCACAAGATCAACCTCATATGGTTAATGCTGAAAAATTTTGCACTAATATCGAGAATAAGAAGGCCAAAGAGTTATTAATCAAGTACAAGGATGTCATAGCTTGGTCTTATGATGACTTGAAGATCTTTGATCCAAGATTCATCACTCATAGTATATCCTTTAAATAAAGTTGTAAATCCTTCAGGAAAAATCAAAGACCTGTGAACCCTATCTTAGAACCAATGATCTTCAAAGAGGTCAAGAGATTACTAGATGTTAGAATTGTGTTTTTCATCAAGCATTTTACCTGGGTAGACAATTTGGTGTCAGTCAAGAAGAAGAATGGTGAGATTAGGATATGCATTAAATTTAGAAATTTAAACAAAACATCTGAAAAGGATAACTATCCTCTTCCCTCTCTTGAATAGGTGATATAAGTTGTTTTAGGATCAGCTATGATGTCTTTTCTTGATGGTTTTTAAGGCTACAACTAGGTGTTGGTTGACAAAGAAGACAAGATGAAGACAACTTGCATAACTAAATCGGGGACCTTCACCTAATAAAAAAATGCCTTTTGGATTAATAAATGTAGGAGCTACTTTTCAAAGGGCCATGGACCATGCCTTTCAATGTCTAATTGATAAGTGTATCATTATATACATGGATGATCTAACCATTTTTTTTTTGAATAAAGAAGATCAATTTATGCATTTATAGCAAGTATTTGAGAGATGCAGAAAGTATGGAATCTCCCTTAACCCCAAAAAAAGCATCTTTAGTGTTACTGAATAAAAATTGTTGGGTCATGTCATAACTAAAGATGGGATATCCATGGATCCTGAGAGAGAGGAAGTTATATCTAAGATAGAGCCTCTAAATAGTAGGGAAAGATAAAATCATTTTTTGGTAAGATAAACTTTGTAAGAAAGTTCATTTCTAGTTTTGTAGAGATTGTCAAGATATTGAATGAAGTGATAAAGAAGGATGCCAAGGTCTCATGGAATGAAGAATCCAAGAAGGCATTCAATGATATCAAAGAAGCAATTAGCCAGGCTCTAGTTTTGATAAGTCCTAACTTTTTGAAGGACTTCTATCTCTATTCTTTTGCATCTGACCATACTATGGTTACAGTTTTAACTCAGAATATTGATGGGCATGATCATCGAATAGCTTTCATGAGTACTAACTTTAAGAATGTTGAATTGAATTATTCATTAATTTATAAACAATCATATGCATTAGTTAAGGTAGTGAACAAATTTAGGCATTATATCCTTAGAAATAAGGTGCATGTTATTCTACTTGACCCTACACAAAGCTCATGCTGAGCCAAAGTGAACTTGGTGAATGTAGAGGTAAATGGATGTTAGTTTTGTAAGAATATGACATAGAAATGAAAATGGCAAAACTGGTAAGGTGCCAAGGTCTGATCCAAATGAGTGTTAATACCAGTCCTAAGCTAAGTATTATGCAAGCTGATTAGCAAAATTTACAAGCTAGTGAGTGGTATGATTCTATCATTCATTTACTAATTAATTGTACATATCCTGTAAGACTAACCAAGGAGTAAAAGAGGGATCTAAGGCTCAAGGTAGCTGATTATCTAATCAAATATGGGGTCTTATACAAAAAATAAATTTGAAGGGGTCTTCATGAGATGTGTCTCAAAAGAATAAACTATCCAAATCATGAGCACCTTTCATGAGAAATTTGGCAATGGGCACCCATCTGAAAATACTACAGTCCACAAGATCCTTAGAGTTAGCTACTATTGGCCAACTATTTTCAAGGATGCTCACAAGCACGTAAGGGAATGTCACTCATGCCAAATCTTTAGCACCAAGGAACCAAAGGCAACAATACCTTTACAACCAGTCATGGTTGATAAACCATTTTCATAATGGGGGTTGGACTTTGTAGGGGTAATCAACCCTAATTCATCAGAAGGTCACAAGTATATCCTGACTTCCATAGATTATTACATAAGGTAGATATAAGTTATATCCACCAAACAATGTAGGATAGAAGAAGTGATCAATTCTTAGAGGAAAACATATGTACCAAATTTGAAACTCCAGTCTCCTTGGTGTGTGACAATGGATTTGTATTTATATCCATAGAGCTGATAGATTGGGCATATGATAATGGCATTTGTCTCAAGTTTTCATCCAACCGATACCCCCAAGGAAATAGATTGTCTGATTCTACCAATAAGAACTTAATGAAAGCAATCAAGAAGTCTGTTGCAGACAAACCCAGGACTTGGCATAAACTTCTCAAATATGCGCTATGGGCAGATAGAATAAGGATCAAGCAAGCCTTAAAGGCATCACCATTTTTTTGGGTGTATAGACAAGATCCTATCTTCCCTATCACTCTCAAACTATCTGCATACAAATTCATTCAAGAGTATATGGAAGAAATCCATGAGCTTGAAAATTCAATATTACTAGACATCATCTAGATGGAAGATGCATAGGAGGAAGCCTTTGATAATTTTAGTAGAAATCAAACCACAGTGAAGATGTGGTTTGACAAAAGATCAAAGATCAAGGTGTTAAAACAAGGGGATTTAGTTCTTATTTGGGACAAAGCATCTGAGCCTAATGGCAAACATGGCAAGTTCACACCTCTGTAGATTAGCCCATATCAGATTGTAGACACACTGGGAAACAACACCTTTAGACTCAAAGACTTACAAGGAGCAAAGTTCATCCTACACACTAATGGGCAGTACCTCAAGCATTACTTCTCTATTGCTCCTCCTGAGGTCTTTATGGAGTAACTCTGTAAGATGGTTAGACTTAGTGTAGGTAGGCAAGTTAGTTTCTTTTAGTTCTTTATTTCATGTCCCATGTTTGTATATAACATGTATATATCTCTTTGTTTCATTTTATTTCTTGCTTTGTTGCTTTTGTTGTGTGCTTATTTTTATTGTTTTGTTCCTTGCTTCCAATAAGTCCTTTTGGACAACCCTGAGCTCAAAATTTATTTAGTTTGATTGAACCTCTAAAGTTTAGGAATGTAGGTATGAACCTAATACATGTGCTAACCATGGGTCTGAAATATTAGCCTAATATTATGATTTAAAGAAACTGGGAAATACTGATGAATAGGTTAACTATTTTATGAGAACTTAAACATTATCTTGACCTAAATTTGGTTTTAAGAGGATTTGCACTTGTAGGATGAAAGCTTAATCTGTTGAGGCACAGTCATGCTTGAACTTAACAAACATCCTTGCCTATGACAATGGTTACATCCATACATGATTTTTTGAGGATCAACACTTGACCAAATCCTTAAACCTAGCTACCTTGGGTCCTAATCTTACTGAAAGCATAAAAGACCTAAAAATTACAAAAATAAGAATTTGATGCAAAATTGAAATATTTTCAAGCATAGATGATTTTGGTAATATCCATTGGGGATATGGACACCTAAATGGTAGTGGAAAATGCCATGAGTCGAGCCAAAGGCATCTTTGTCAGGGCTATAAACATTTGGCTAGCAATAAAACAATGCCCAAGCCTTCCCTAAACTAGAAGCAGAGTTTTTAATGAATATCTAAACAAGCTCCAAGTCAGTGTTAATGATTAAAGATATGAAACCTGGAAGTTCTCCTCTAAATCCCATGGTAAACAATAAGTGGAATCAAATCACACACATAGCATAGCTATGTCTTAATATTTTATCCAAATTCTAAAAGTGCAAGGTTTGTTTCAACCATAAAATGATTTACATAACGCCATTGATCAAGAGGAGTGGATGACTAAGTTGTTTGTCTAAACCAGAGTCTCTAAGTACTAACATATTGTTATGTTTTCTCTAGAAGTCATCATTTGTTGAATTCAACATACCCCTATTTTTGAAAATTGGGACCCTTGAGATACTTTGAACCTTAATCCCGAAACCATGACAAGTTTTGGACATTATTAAAATTTGAAGATCATCCACTTTGATAGGAATTGGCTTACTAATTTATAGTTTTGCTTTGGGCTTACCTAATGCTGCTAATAATTGGTCTTCATGACTTAAAGATACAGGTTTTATGGATCTCTTATTGATGGATCATGCTTAAAATTTTTAGGTTCACTCTAATCGGTTTCATGTTCCGAAAGCTCTCCTCTAAAAACCCTAGCATAAACCCTTGGTCCAAATTCGCATTTGATAGGAGCATTTGGAGGGAAAATTTTTAATTTATTTTAGACTTAAGCCCTAATTTTTTATGTTAAGGCTTGGTCATGTTTTTTAACGTGGCCAAACCTTAACCTAAAAATTATGTTGATTTTCTTTTATTTTCCCCCTTTGTCCCTTATATTTCTAACATGGTCTAATGTTATGCTAGCAAGGTCCTTTTATTTTCTAGCATGGTGCCCTTTATTATTACCTATTTAGCCTAAAGCCTTAATGCTAAGGCCCCATTCTGGTTTATTAACATGAACGAGATCTTAGTCCTAATGTTTTAACCTAAGTCTTATTTTGTCATGGGTCCTCACTTAAAAACCTTGTTCCTTTGTAGATATGATGGTCCACACTTCATCGTGACTTTTAATCGAACAGAGTGAAGTTAACATTGAAAATTAAAAGGATCATAAAGCTCTATGGAGTCACCACACAGCACTCCCACATTCAAATTTTGATATCAAAGGGCACCACATATTAAATAGAACCAATGGTCTACAACTGCTCAAATCATGATCGATAGCTCTCACTTCATCGTAGCTTTCAATCAAACTGATCAAAGCCAACATTAAAAATTTAAAAGGCCCAAGAAGCCCCATGGAGTCACCACATGGCACTCCCACATTGGAGCACAAAATTTGATGAGATAAAATTTGATGTTTACACGATTATCATTTGACATCTACGAGGTCATCTTTGACATTCATATGACCATCAAATTTAAGCCCAACAAAATTAGTAACTTCACGAGCTTAAATTTGACATTCACATGACTATCATTTGAAGTCCACAAGGCTGTCTTTGACGTCCATGTCATCATCAAATTCAAGCTCTTCAAACATTTTACTTAGACAAAAGGAACATGTGTTTATATCATTCAAAGGGGCCACTTTGATATTATGCTTTAAAAACTTAGTATAAAATGCTTTAACCTAAGTCTTTTCACATTTATTAATATTGAATAAACTTAGCTAAAAGTATTTTAATCTAAGTCATTTATATAGCTATGCAGTGATTAAATCTCATGCATCTTGTAGGATCTGATGGTCTACACTTCATCATGACTCTTGATCCAATGGCATGAAATCACTGATAAATTTTCAATGGTTCTATGAAAACCCACATGCTCAACACGTGATAGATGCACATTCAATATACAACTAGTGCAGGATACAGAGCTCAAAAATCTCATAGAGGTGCCAAGTGGCACAACCACAGGGCTCGATGTAGAGGTAGCCAATGACATACGAGGGTTTGGATCATAATCAATGGCCCACATTGATCCTTGGATCTTGATCAAATGGTGCAAAGCAAAAGGCAATTTTTAAATACCAATGGCTAGTGCTTTGAAGGCATTTATGAAAAATGCCATGAAAGTGCCAGATTGATGCCAAATAAGCACCACATAAGCACAAAATGACAAAAATGAAGATCTTGTGTGCTCAAAAATGCAAACGTATAAAGGCAAAGGTTAAAATCAAATCTTAGGCACATATGATGTGAATTCCAAGTAAGCCATCATCATTAAAACTTTAGGAAAACCCCAAACTTATATAAAAACCCTAATTCGAGTTTGGATTGATCACAATTAAGCTAAAAAAGAGTCTAATTATAATTCAAGCACAAAAGAATTAACCTAGAGACTATTTAGAACACATTAGTGATCAATTTGCAAAAGTTTGGAATCCATGGTAGCTCAGAGGTAGTAATACAAGGATGAGACAAAGTTGTATTTGTCTATAGACAATAGAGGGAGGGTCTTCAAGGACACTGACCTGAACATTGTTGCATTGAGCACAGGCAATAGGAGTTGTCTGAACTCTTTTGGACCATTGAAGAGATGAAGGCCATCACTAAGGAAGAGCAGAAGATTGCCACCATGACCAAAAGGTAATATGATATAGTTTTAGTCCAAATGACCAGTCTTCACCATGTGACTACCAAACCAAAGGTAATCTACTATATCAACATCCTTGCTCTTGTTTTCAAAGACTGTAAGATTGAGTAGGGTTGGATTATTCATGAAAGGACCTTTAAAAAAATTGTATTAATTTATCTATTGGCCTTTGAGAGTTATTGCAAGCTTCCAAAACCCCAAGTGGATTTGCCCACTATTAAGGAATGGACTAGCAAGAATGATCTACACACCATCATTAGGTCATGGTTTCTCTAAGGGAGCCATGTGATCTGAGACCCTATTGGCAACATCCCAGTTGCCCAATTCAAAGAGGGGTTTAGGGTAATCATGACTCTGTTGAATAGAATCTCTGGAGCCCCTTCAACCACTTATGTAAATAAGATTTAGGTGTCTTACATCTACTTTATGATAGATAAATGGCTCACTCCTCCAATTAGGGAGATGATCAGCATATATCTAGAAAGATAATTCACATCCATTAAGAAGAAGACCAATACTCAATTTTTCATGATGTCCTATCTGTTAGACGCCTTACTAGCCTCCACCCAGATCCCTCATATCAAAAATTGGTCACTTGAGGGTAGATTTACAGTCTCCCACCACTATTCAAAGCTACACATATTCAAATATGGGCATAACATCCAATTCATATGTGACTATGTGTATCTAGCCTTGGCCATAACAAGGATCCCTATGCCCAGGATAAGCCCTTTAATCAAGAAATATGTGGAGCTAATGGAAGACATCTTGTTGTATCCATATTGTATAATGATCAAAATTAAAATTATTTTGATCCAACCTTATAGATTGTCTATCTATATCCCCATCAAGCTGGCAGAGCAAGATATTGCATACCAACTTCTTAATGGTGTAGACAGAGTGTGCAAAGACAAGAGGAAAGGCCTCCTCCATCCCTTTCCTTTGACCATTGGCAAGACTATGTTACAAAATTAGGATCAGGTGAATATTATGGCCAAGTATATGGATTCTTTCAAATTGCAACTTGATGAGCTGAAGATGTGGGACCCTAGTGGCATGGTCTCCACACACATGAAATCTAAGTAATTACCCAAGCCAATGCATGTGCACCAACTCGGTGTCCATGACACCTTATATATCAAAGCAAAAAAATTTAAATAAATTGGCTAGGCTCAAGGGATATAACATTAGACTTGAGCATAGATTGACCAATGATGAGAATCCCCCTAGAGACATATAGAAAATGGGACCTTTTTAATACCATTTGTTGCCTGGACCTTTAAGGCCCGCTCAATATCAATCACCAGTGGAAGGACAACAACCCCAAGCATAGATTACACAAGGTCCTAGTAAAGAGAAGTTGGAAGAGAGACTTGGTGAGGGCCCATCATCCTCAGCCTTGCTTGAAAGACCAGAGTCTCCAGTGGAATACTTGGACATGATTGCCTTGGATCCAAATGAAATAGTGTAGGATACCCTCAGGGTCCTTGCTAAAGCATATGGCTCTAATAAAGAAGAGGAGAATATTAAAGAAGCACAAGCCCAAATAGAGGAGGTTGAGAAAGAAAAAAGGAAGGAAGTTGTCCTGGACCTAGTCCTAGTGGCACCATTGAAGAAGAGAAAGGAAGACTTGGCATTGGTCCCAGTGGGAGCAAAGAAGCCAAAGTTGACTTTCACTCACCCCATGAGTGAATTCAACTTATTTAGTGATGAATACCCCATTCATGGACCAATCATCCCTAATTGGTTCATCTATAAAAAAATGTAGAAAATCCCCATATGGCACCACTCATGGGCCCTGACCAAAGCTATTAACATTGATGAACATGAAAATATCAAGCCATAAATAAGGGATTTGATAAAGGAGGAGGAAGAAAGAATAATAGTAACCACTAAAGGGTCAGATAGCAAGTAGATATATGTTTTTAGAGCATCAAGCAGTACCTATATAGAGGCTCCTAAACCTCTAAAGTATATTGAATCAATTACTACTATGCAATTCAATCCAGAGATAGATGGATTAGAGAGAGTGACAACCAAAAACGTCATGGTGGGGACTGAAGAGTTCGCATTCCAAATGGTTTAGCCATTTGTAGGCTTAACTCCAGTTGGGGGATAATAGCCTATTGAACTACCCATCCAAAAAAAAGACATTAAAAGCCTAGTTGAGGCTCATTCAACTCAGGTCAAATCAAGAATCAGGGGCATGAAACAAAGAATATCCAACCTAGAGAAGGAAAATGAGGATTTAAAAGCATAGACTATCTTATCATTGCTTGAGGCAATGATTAAATTGCTAGATAAATCCTTCTTTGATATGTTGGAGGCCTTAAAAACAATAAAGTTGAGGTAGAGTGCATTGGCACAACAAAACAAAGTGGCCAAGTGTCTAATAACCCATTGGCAAGCTTCAGTGGACAAAATAACAAAGTTGATCAACATCAGAGTTGGAAGGCAAATTCCTAGGTTTAAATCAATAAGTCTAGGACATTTAAATACAATTTTAGGAATTGTCATAGAAAAGATCCAAAGTTTGAGTACCTAGTCTAGGGAACTAGAGAGACTCCTAAAATATGATGAGAAGCTAACTGGAAGGATTGAACAACTCTTTGGGACCATGTTAACTAACTCTACACAACCCACTATCCTAGGCATCATAAAAGATTATTAGTTCAAATATAGGGCCACCTTGGTGATGCAGGAAATAAGAAATAAGAGTCAAGTCTATTGTCCCCCAAAAATATCACTCATTTTTGGGACAACATTTGAACTATTTTGGTCCTACAGATCAAAATCCTCTCTTCCCCTTTCAAAAAATTATTCTGAGCATTCAGGTTCTTCATTTTTTAAAGCTTTCTCAGAAATCTATGGGCTCTGTAGATATGTTTCTATAGACTCAACATGCTTGAAGTTAACAGGTTCAACAGGTTCAAAGGCTTCTACAGGTGAGTTCAATCAAAAGAACAAGTTTCCATGCTTAGTCATTTTCAATATTGGTTCAACTAAAAATGTTCATCGGCAAGCTTCTAAGCAAGAAATGAATCATTGAACCTTGAACCATTTTGGTCCAACAGGTTCAATGGGTTCAATGGTTTAACAGGTTCAACGAGTGGTTGGTTCAACGCATTTTTTTCAAGCAATAAAGGACTTGGAAAAAAACAAAGGAATTAACCATTGAACCGTTGAACCTTGAACCAAATTGGTTCAACAGATTCAATGAGTTCAATCAGTTTAAAGAGATCAAAAGACTTAGACAAAAAAATGGCTTCAAACGCAAGATTGAACCATTGAACTGTTGAACCAAAGTTGGTTCAATCAGTCAGTTCAATCGACAAGTTCAAGGGGCTGCCCCAAAGCCAAAAGAAAAAGTGCCCTTACGGAGGGCTGTGAACCAAAGCCAAGTGCCCTGGTGGAGGGCAACGAGCAAAAGTAGACAAAGTGAACTCCTTCAGAAAAGTGAACAAGGCAAAAGACAAAGCTAAATCCTTCAAACAAATTGTCTGAAGGAATTCACTCGAAAGATAAAGGATAAAGCCCGCTAAGAGAAAAGAGCTCAAAAGCTACCATGTGTCCATTATAAAGCAAAGTGGAATACATTGTGACTCAGTAGAATGTGACTAGTGTTTGCATCCGTCATGCAAGAGCGGCAATTTTTGCTGTCCTTGCATCTTTTGGTCTCTTACATGCATGAGCGGTAAATTTTGCCACCCATGCATCCCCATTTCCTCTCCTCCAAGTGTGAGGGTAGTGATTTTTGCCGCCCTTACATGTTCTTCTTCTTCAACATGCACAGGCAGCAATTTTTGCCGCCTATGCACAAGACCTTCTCCAATATGCAAGGGTGGTAATTTTTGCCGCCCCTACATACCTTCTCCCCATTTTTTATAACTCTGAGAAATTTTCATTTTTCTTATTTTCCACGCCTGCTCCCCTTTTCTTCCACTTTTTGACCTACTCTCGCCTCAGTGTTTTCAAGCGCGTTTCCCTAGTCATGATCACTCAAATGTGCAATTTTCCTAGATTACTATTTTTTTTCTAATTGCACAATCATGATTATTACTGCAGTTTCTCTAAAGGATCCCTCTTCATTGACGTCTTTTCAATAAAAGTTCTTCCAGATCACTGAAGTTTCTCTGAAAAAGTCAAAGACCATGAAGAAGACTGAAAATAAAGATTGACACTATTCTTCCATGCTTTATTCAAAATGCACTTTGTAATTGACTTGGGACATTTTCACGTGTACTTTTGTAATATGTAATTACATGTGAAAAATCTAAAAAATATCCCAAAGTCAACGCTAACTCATCTTTGACTAGGTTTTCAATATTTTAATCTTTTTCTAATTTTGAAGGTTTCTCCCTATATATAGAGGGGACCTCTTTTATAAATATATCTCTGATAATTGAGAGCAAAAACTCTGCTGAAATTGAGACACTTATTGAGACTTTGTGCTCAATTTGTAAATCATATTTCATCGAATGAATGAGAAACAGGTTTATTTCAGACTTTGTGTTGAAGTAATTTGTGTTATTTAGGAAATGGTTCTTATGTCTTTTTTTCTGATAATCTCTTATCTGTTTGATTTAATAATCAAAGTGTGTGTTGATATTATCTGAGGATGTTTCTAAAAGATAGAAGAAATACTTTGAGCTAATTTTATCTTGGTGATCCTTTTATCCTTTGTAGTTTTAGGCAAAGACTTTGTGCTTCGTTTCACTCTACAATTACGCGTATTCTGAATCACCGAAAGAGACAATGGAAGACTTTGTGCTTACGTAGGTTTCTTTGTTAACTTTGTTACCTACTTCAAGAGATTTTTTGCCCTAGGCTGGATACCATTCCTAAAAGAAGAGGAATGTTATTAGCCAATGACCAGGATTTCTTTCTCTTGTTCCTTGGACATCACCTCTGAAAAAAGAGAGGTGGATGTTGTTATACTACCCCGAGTATTATTTTATGCTTACTTATATATATACATATAGCGTATAAATATTCATAGGAAACCTCCCATTGATGAGATGAGAGATTAACCTCATCCAAATGTGGTAAACCCACAATTTTTGTGGTGTAAATTTCCTTGTGTTGTGGTTGATATACCCATTTTATCATCAGTTAGTTGATGACAAAATATTCACCCAACAAAGTCCAGTCTAGGGAGGACAATATTAGGATCCTAGACATGATCCTTAATATAGGAGAAAGGATAGTTGAGGCCAAAAGCATCAAGGAATCCATGGTCATAAATGATAAAGAATTGAATGCTTTAGCTAAGAACAAGGAAGAGTGTCTTTTAAGACCAATTGTGGACTTGAAACTAATCAATGAACAGCACCAGAGGGATATGGACATCCTTAGCAAGAAAGTTTTCAAGAGCAGGGCCCACCAGCTAATTAATATTTCATTTTATAAAATATTTTTAATATTTAAAAAAAAATATATTCTTTTGTAAAGGCATATGCTTGTTTGTTAGCGTATTGACTCTAGGTCAATATAGTTTGAAAAACCAAGTATATTCTAGAAATTTTTAAAAAAAGACATTTGTTCTTATTTCTTGTACATTTGTATCTTGTAACTGGCCAGTATACTGCCTTGTCTTCTTATAAAAGGTATTATTACCATTTTGTAAAGGGAAAAAAAATTTAGCAAACTTTGTATACTTTGAGCAGTTAACACAATCAAAGAATTCTGAAAGGATTGTCCAAATTTGTTTATGTCAATTGTTACATGGCTTTTCTCTCAATTGCTAGTCTTAAGTCTTAAATTTGAATAGTTTTTATGATTCTTGAGTTGCATCTTTGATTACAGGTTTGTTAATTTGTGTTTATGTTAGATTAGTTGAATGATCTTGAGTTTACTTCATTTTATTTTCTCTACATTAAAATGTGCAAATGTTATTTGAGTGTGACAGCAAATTTTTAAAGTAAATTCAGTTCTTACTTGTACTTCTTTATATCATCCTTGGAGGTTTGTCTAGTGTGTAGTGAGATCTGAGCTTATGTTATTTTGCACTATATGCTGGTTAAATGTATACTCAATTGTAACTAAAACTTTGTCATAATATTTTAGGCTAAGATCAGTAATCACTTATTCTCTTTCTGCCTTACCCTTCTCTTTTGCTTTTTTTTAACTAGATCGGTTTAGTTTAAATTTCATTGTAAATGTCCATTTAGATTAGTTTGTTGTTTAAGCTTTGATCATAATTCACTAACTATTAGCATAGATACTTACACTTTGCAAAGACTCAGTCTATGATGGCTCCCAACCATCAATTAATATAAATTTTATGGAACAGTTAAACATTGTTCTATCATTATTTCACCACAGGTAACATAAGTTTGCTAAAACTTGTTACGCATGCTCTAAATTCTTATAATTTAAAAAATATAAGTGTTCTTTGAACACTAGAGACTCATGTGATATATTTAGAGGCATCAACAAGACTACCTTACAATATGTAGCTGAAGATACAAATTTAATTGAATAAATATTACATAACTTAGTAGCTCTTGATGAATCTAAAGCAACAACATTGTAGAAATTAAAAAAGCTAAGCAAAAATTAAAGAAAACTTTTGATAAAAATATTTTTAACAAAAAATTTAAAGTTGGTGATTTAGTCTTATATTGGGATAAAGCCCATGAAGATCCTGGAAAGCATCATAAGTTTGATTTGTTATGGCTTGGACCTTATAGAATTATCATAGTTCTTAGAAACAATGCTTTTCATTTAAAAGATCTTGAAGGAAATTGGTTGCGTTACTCAATTAACGGCCATCATTTGAAACTGTTAAATTATCTTTCACTTGTTCTCTGCTTTGTTTTTGAATTTCTTTTTGGCTTGTTTTGTTTTCATTTTGTTGTTTGGTTCTTTGCCTTTCATTTGTTGATATTTTTGTTTGTTTGTTTTTTGTACTTTACTTTGAAATAATCAATGAAGGTTGTAAATGAAGAAATGTCACATTGTAAAGAAAGAATACAAATAAAATGCAAATTTGTTGTAAGCATCATTCATTTTTAGAAGTTACTCTTACAAATTCATTTTTTTGTAATAAATGAAAAATACATGTTGAGTTGTATTTGGTTGTTAAAATGTTACTTCATTTTTAGATTTGTACTTAAAGCATTTGTATTTGATTGTGCATCTAACCCGAACTTTCCTATTATATCACTCTCTTTATTTATGCCATGCTAGTCAAACAATCCATCCCTTTCAAAAAATCATTATTTAAAAGGGTTCACGCTCAGTTACTTGAGAAATAATTTTTTTGGATCACACTCTCAAGAGAATTATGTTTTTATTAATAGGTAATTTCTTGCTACTCAACTTCATTACAAAAAATTGACTACCAAGGTCACTATTCTTATTCCTATTTTCTACAACCCCTAAATTTTTTTAAAAAACCAATACTTTATGTCATAGAGATGACCTTGTCATGAAATCTAAAACTATGTCGCGGATCCAGTCAATTAATAGTTTTTTTTTTTTTTAAATGCATGTTTTCAATTATGAAAAAATAATAATTGGTTGATAAATTCATATTTATGTTTCTAAGTAGTTTCAAAAAGCATGGTGGATTAATAAATAAAATACACATATATAGTTGTAAATATGATCAGTTATCTTGATTTTTAGTCAAAACAATTTTGAGATAGCATTTCAATTAGTAATAGACTTTCAATTTTTGACAATTTAGCGAATTATGATGATTATTTGATTTTCATAGATGATATGATATGATTTCTAATTCAAAACAGATAATGGTGTTATATGGATGATTATCACATTCGAAAACACTATATTTGAAAAAACAATGCATCTATTATTTGAAGTGTTATTATGAAGATAACCATATTTATGGCTCATTTTTGTTTACTACTTCTGGTTTAATGGACATTCAAAACATTGATGTGCTTTAGGTGATTTGGTTATGTTGTCAAAATTTAGGTTCTATATTGCATATCATAAGATCATTGTTCTTATGTTTCATAAGTTCTAAAGTTCTATTTGAAATTCTAAGTTTAAGCCATTACCAATTTCAAGATCCTAACAATTATTCAAAATTTATGTTTAAAAGCATAAGTTTTAAGACATGGAGGGCATTTTATTATTTCATTGGGATTAGATATTTATATAATAAAGAGGTTAGTTGTTGACCTTAGACTTGTTTCTTAAAATAAAATGTTAATGGCATAAGGTGTTCTTTGAAGTTGAGGAAATCTTCACATATATTTTTTAAAAGACTTAGTTTACTTGCCTTTAGATATTCAAAATAATTCAAAATCCTATCATCATATGCATGACATTATTAAGACCCTTCGGGTCATGGTGTTGAGACCCAAGTATTTTCAAGAGTATAGAGGTCCATCGTGAAATATGTTTGTTTTTTCTAAGTATAAGTTGTAGTTTTGAAAGGCCTTTAAATCGAATACAAAACATGTTTATTGATTCATTGGTATGATGAGTTGGTGTTTGGTTGACAACACAATCTAATCCATTGTGGCAAGGTGAGTTGGCTAGAAAATTTAAAGTAAAGCATATTGTTGATGTTTTGAGATTGCCATAAAGATTTGGCAGCAATGAAATTTAATGTCATTCATGACTGCCTCAATTTGAGGAGGTTAGTTATGGTTTTAGTGTGAAGGTTTAGTAATAGCTAAGTTTGTCGATGTCGATAAAAAAATTGGCAGGATTACGAAGTACCTCTTTGGTTAATGTGAACCAATGAGATTCGAGCACGATGCCAAGTTGGTTACAGTGTAAGTTGGCAGATATAAGTGTTGAGTTTTCTTGATTTTTGGTTCATGTTTTCAAGCTTCCCATAGAAGTGGAGCTCTGGTTCGTTGATTTTTTTTAAAGGCTGCAATGGAGGAAAATCAAAGAATTTCAGTTAGAAAGGTTTCAAGGTGAGTTTCTAGGTATGTTTATACAGTGTTGATTGAATTTTTGAAGTATTCATAGTGGTTTAAGATGAAATTTGTATTTTGTATCAAGGAAACAAGTCTTAGCTTGAGATTTTAGATCTGCATAAGTATTCATGAAAAATTTAAGCTATTTTTGAATGACTTTATGAAGAAATATAGGCTTTATTATGAGAAAATCTTATAAATTTGACTGCATGTGGACGTTTTTAGAGTTACTCATGATTTTTTGAAGTATATTTAAGAAATTTGTTATTTGTATAGATGAAGATGTTGTCAGTTATTATTAAAATTCATACAAAGGGCTCATGTTGTTCAATGGTATATTTTAAAAATAGTGTTGTCTTAAAAGGGTTGTGTTGAAGGTCTCAATTCATATATATGATATTTTGAGTCATTTTTGTTGAGAGTTTTATCAAAGATTGAAGTTTTTGAAATAGATCTGCATGTTCCTTACTCATGATCAAATGGTTTTATTGTGTGTAAATATTTTGAAAGGGAATAGTTTCTCAACATGCATAATTTTCGTTAGCCAACTTTCTAGTTCTAATTTAGCCTAGTTTTTGTTGAAAATATTTAAAGATTGTTTGGATCAAGACCCGATTTATGTGGAATAAGTTTGAAAAATAAAGCAAGAGTTTTGACTTCTATGTGGAAATTTTATATATTTGTTGGTTCTTTGAGATTTTGAAATTTGTTCGGCATGATTGGTTTTGAAGGTTTTCATTTTATGAGTAGACATATTTGTTTTCAGTATAAGTATTTGATGTTGACATTCAAAAGATTTATGTCAGTACTTTATTTGAGTTGGGTTGAAATTCAGATGATTATAGACGTATCTTCTCAAAAATTTGAAGTCTTTACTTTACTGATTTGTTGAATATAACTTGGCTCTGTCAATATTTTTGAGAATAAGTATTCTAAAACTTTTGTGATTGAGAATTTCATTCTCAATAATATGAATAGATTTATTCATATAATGTTATACTACAGGTTTGAGTTTCAGAAAGGAATTTACATGTATGAAATGACTTATATTAGTATTCTTTGACAGACACTAAAGTGACAGTCTGCATGTTCATTAAAAATTTAATGATATTGTTTGTATACTTAAGAAATTATGATGTATGCGTAATTTATAGATTTAAAGTACCAAATTCTTGAAGTTGCAAGAATTGGTTTTGGCCTGTTATTTATGTATAAATTGTGAATCTGTATGTTGTGATTATCTCAGAAAGGTTTAAGGATTTTCAGTTTCATACAGATAGTTTTTAAAATGTTTTCATAAAAAAAGTTTTACTAGTTACATCCAACTATTGAGCAAAAGATATTGCAACAAGTCATCAATATATACATATGGATAGTCTTAAATTTATAAATTACCTACCAGTTTTCAGTTGTAAGTGTGTTTTTAAGGTCTGGATATAAAATGTGATTTCTATTAAGATTATAGCTCAATATTGAAGTTTTTAGCTTTATATTGAAATTAGACATTGAAAATATGGTTCCCTGATGAAATAGTTGCTTATCAGATAGATATTTATATAAAGATGATATTTTGAATTAAATAATATCAATTTCAGTTTTCATTTGATGTTGACACCTTGAAAATATTTTACTGGGATTTTATATCTTCATTTTGGAATGCTTAGTTTTTAGTTGATTTAATGAAGATAGGAAATTCATGGAATTATCAAAAATTTATGAAATAAATGATGTTGGTTTTAAAAGTTCAATCATTTTTTGATGGATCAGTGAGAAATTTTGACAGACATTCGATTTACATTTAGAAATTCATTGAAATATTTTGTAATAAAATCTTGATATTGTGATATTAGTTGAGGTCTCAGTTGATTTTTGATATAATTATGTTCAATTTGTTGAAAAATGATAGTATATGGATATTCAATCTTGCTTCTTTTTATGCAATTTGTTGATTTTCAGTCTTAAAGTGTTACATTCTAAATTATTCATAATGTCTAGGTGGGACCATCCTGAGTCAGCTAGAAGCGATGATGACAAGGGTTGGGTGAATAATTTTGGTAGTGATGTAAATCAGCGTAATCCTAATAGGAAATTTCCTAGAGGTGGTTTCCATGCAATATGTTTTAGTCCCATGTTCAATAGGGGAACTAGAATGTCTCTACATTTTGATGCCTCAAATCCTGAATTCTAAAATGTGTTTAATAGTTTGTCTTTTAATCCAGTTAATAGAGGTCATAGAGGAAATAGAAATTTTTATGGCCATAGGTTTGGAGCAATATCTCACTCACAGAGTAGTTCTTATCATCACTTAGAGAATAACCCACAACATCTTCCCTTTCAACCTCTTAAAAAAGTGTAGCTAGTTATGGAACCTAATCCTACTAATCATGCCACACAGTTTGAAATTGAGACAGTCTGTGATAAAAGTTTCATAAATCTAGTCATTCTTTTAGATAAACCTTCACCTTCCCACCGAGAGCCTATTATGAAAGGTAAAAGGTTAGGTTTGACTACTTCACATAGTGAACCTGTCTTGAGATCTGAAAGGTTGAATTTGGGAATACATTGATATATTGGTAGGAGAATGATAATAGATTTTTCACTTCCAACTATACAAAAGAGAACTAAAGAAAAGAGAGTCAAAAGTCAGTCAGACCCTAATATGCCTATGAAAGTCAGAATGTTGAAAATGATCAAATTGGAAGTTGATGATAGCACAAGTGACTCCAGGATGAAGTTGGTCTAGTTTCCTGCGACAGAGATAGAATATAATGTCTACCTTAATGCACAAGATAACCATGTGATTGAAATACTTTCAAACTCAGATGATTAGTGGATGTTCAGTAGATAAACTTTTTTTTATTTGAACTATTTAACGGTAGAGCTTTTAGTTTTAGTTTGATACTTAACTTCAAATTTTTGTTAGTTTTTTATGATAATAATTTTTAAAAAACAAATTTAATTTTGATATAAATATATATATGCTTAAGTTATTTTTTACAGGCACTATGGTTTAATATAAATAAAATGTATTTATCTTTGACTTATCTATTTCATGGTTAAAATATGTATTTTATTATATTATTAATTGATGAGGGTCCCCACCCATTAAGATTAGTACCTCCGATATATATTTTAAATAGTTTGATCAATTAAGACTTTTTAAGTCTTAATTAAACCTGTCCTTAACCAATATTTTTTTATAATTAATTAACTTTTTAGAGTTCAATTAGTTGTCATAAACTAATAACTAACTATAGTTAGTTATAACTTATTTACAACTAAGTTTGAAGGTATTAAAAGAGATCAAGGATTCATTTGAAGATAGAAAATTAATAGGTATTGAAGACTTAGACATTTTTGTGAATTAAATCATTCATCTTTCTTCTTTCTATGCAACTTCTATGAAATAGTGCAACTCTTGTAGATAGACCTAATGGTACTTTATCTGGTGGTTGAGTAATTGCTTATGCAACACAGGAATATCTAGCTTTTATTATCATTTATTATTGATTATATAAAGTTTGCTAAGATTAACATCTTTTGACGATTTTTATTTGTAATCTAATGCATAGATTTCAAGTAATCAACTTGAAAAATGATGAACAATTCACTATTTTGTGACACTTCATTGATCTATTTTGATTGTAAAGTTGTCACTCAGATTATTGTAAAGAAAGAATGTTAGTTTTCTCAATAAAGTTATCTTATTCTGCTAAGACGACTCTCTTTCGAGACTCACATGCTTTATTGTAATCTATTTTGACTCTGTCTTTAATATAATTTTATCTTTTAAGTTTTCTTTAATCTAATTTTATTTATATTTCTTAGTTTCTCTCTTAGATTGTTTTCAGTTTCATTTTTGTTTTAGAGTTTATTAGTTCCTTACTTTCTTTAGATTAGATAGTAATTGATTTTTTCTTTTAATCAATTCTTTCCTTTAGTTCTATTTTAGAATTTAAGTTCTTTAATATTTAATCCTAATCTTAATTAGTTTATAAATTTGTTTAAATTTTTAATTAATAGTCTTTTCTGTTTAATTTAGACTTATGATTTGATAGTTGTTTCATAGTTCATTAGATTATTTTTTGTTTCTATTTAGCCTTAGATTATTTATTTGATCATTTTTAGTCCTTAGATTTTATCTTATTTTAGGTTTGTCTTTTGATTAGTCTAAGTTTCTTTAGTTTAGATTTAGTTGCTTAAAAATGGTTTGTTGTCATTTTCTTAGTTTAGTTGTTTGCTTGTCTTTAGTTTATTTGTTTGTTGTTGGTTGTCTCTCTCTCTTGTTCACATGATTGAATACTTTATCCTTTATTTTTTCTTAAATTTGTAGCTTCAATTTATGGTTGGCTTTGAAGTTAACTTGGAGAATGTTTAACAAAAAATAAGATATTATCTGAATACACTAATATTTATTGAATCAGATTTATATAATTCAAGAGATTATCTAATTCATAAATTTTCTCTGTGAGATAGAATAGATTACATATTCTTATCTTAATTGATTCATGATTTGATAAAGTAGATTTCTAATTGTTAAAATGGAATAAGTTGCATTTGATAATTTATTGATTAGTTTTCAGATCGTATAAAAAAACTCGTGTCTTTAGGATCGTAATTAAACCTTTAGAACCTCATGATTAGACTGGTACAATTCTACCTTGACCTTCACAATAGGTGAAATGGTTGATTCATTGTCAGTACATTTTTCATCATCAACAAGATGAAACCATCAGATTTGGCTAGTAATGTCTAGACAATACCAACTAAATCTTGTATTCTTGTCTAGAAAACAAGAATGTTGATTTGACGATCTATAAATGTTTGAGTATGATAGTTTACTAGTTTGGCACATACTAAGAGAATTCTTGAGATGAATGACATCAAATTAGAATGATTGGACCCATAGATAACATGTGGATGTAAGAGAATGGCATATTAGAGGCATATATGTGCACACAAATCATGTAGAATAAAGGTACATTAAAACTAACATTTTAAAGTGTATGATACCATAATTTAGTATCTAAAAATTCTCCCATTTTAATCTAATATTTAAATACAATATAAATACTAAAGTACAAGGATAAAGTATTCCTAAGTGTGTACAATAGACTTTGTCTTTAGGAGAAGGCTATAAATGTATAGCTTTGCTCCATGCAAACCTACAATGATCATGTAGTAGTCAATTTTCATATGTGAATTCTGAAATTTGAACTATAATTTAAATTTTTTTTTAAAAAGAGTAAGGAAGAAGTACACTGGTATGTGTGCAAATTGTATTTCCATATAACTTTGTTGGGGATTATGCTTCCATGTTGAAGCATTATTTAATGGCTCCTCTTGTTGAATCGTTAGAGAATTAATGGTGATCGAAACCCAATTTTATATAATTATGTAAGCCTTAGGTTATGAATACAAATGACCCAACCCTCATAAACATGGGGTATTACTAAGAGTGTTGAGCAACATCAAATAAGTAGTCTAAATTTGATTTTGAAAAACTCAAGATGGTAGGGTGGGAACCACATAATGGGCTTGATATGAGTAATTCTAGGTTTGTTGAGTGTTGCTAAACCTCAATGTGCACCACCTCAAAAAACATTAATCAACTATTGTAAATGGACTTAAATATTCAAGGTTGCTCACTACTCGATGCCATTAAATTGTGTTTGCAAATAAATAATTGTAATAGTGCTTATAGAAAAATGTGTGTATGTGCATAAACAAGTATCATGCCTCACTAAATGTATGTCAATTGATATCTAATATAGTATATATGTGCATGAACAAGTATCATGCCCCATTGAATTTATGCCAACTGATATAGAATTATATACATCTATATGCTAAACCTGTATCTCAAATATATTTATATGTGGAAATATGTAATATATGTTCTTGTAGACTATGTGCATATGTACTTATGTGTATATGAATTTGTATTATGTAGCTCATGTCTATGTGAAGTGTGTGCATATGGTTGTAGTCCAACTAGTGAGGATTATGGTTGCTTATATCCATCTACCAAGGTACAAATCCCTCTAGATACTTGATAGGACATTCAAGTAGTTAAGGCTAGGATCGTATCTTGGATGATTTTGATGGCGTGAATACCCCTTACTCGTGGTTGATTAGCCAAAAGATCTCATTGATTTAGATGTATGTTTATTCAACATTGTAAATGTGATATATGTTTATTACTAAAATATGGGAAGATATGTCAACATTTTATGCAATTCAATGATTCCATGCAATGCCTTCAAGTATATCAAAAAAAATTGTCTGATATCTAAACTCATTCGATATTTAAACCACTTTGAACTCTCTAAATCCTGTAACCTATTCCCAAAATATGATTTTTTCTACTCATGAAGGCTTATGTATAGCAAGCCCACTAATATGCCTCCCTTTTGAGGTGAGGTATGCATCTTGTAAGTCACCCATATCAAAAGAAAGAGTTAACTATATCATGTCATGTATAAAGATGTAATCATGTCAACATGTGGATAATATGTCATCAAATCATGTACGTAACATATGTAGTGTGGGGCATATAAATTTCATGTCAAGATAGATATATCAATCAGGCACACATTGGTAACCATTATTGGTGTAATAACATAATGAATCATTACACCAAAACTTTGAGGTATCAATGAATCTGCACTTCAATATCATCACATCCCACCACACTTCTGAAGCCCAGACTCTGGGTTGGATATACATTCATACATCAAGATCCAAATCATGTATGATCCTTCAATGAACATTATAATTATAACATAGCCACTCGCTCCATGACTTAAACCTAGGTGGAGGCTCTAATACCAAATGTAACAAATAGTTACACTAAAATTTCATGTCAAGATAGATATATCAATTAGGCACACATTGGTAACCATTATTGGTGTAATAACATAATGAATCATTACACCAAAACTTTGAGGTATCAATGAATCTGCACTTCAATATCATCACATCCCACCACACTTCTGAAGCCCAGACTCTGGGTTGGATATACATTCATACATCAAGATCCAAAACATGTATGATCCTTCAATGAACATTATAATTATAACATAGCCACTTGCTCCATGACTTAAACCTAGGTGGAGGCTCTAATACCAAATGTAACAAATAGTTACACTAAAATTTCATGTCAAGATAGATATATCAATTAGGCACACATTGGTAACCATTATTGGTGTAATAACATAATGAATCATTACACCAAAACTTTGAGGTATCAATGAATCTGCACTTCAATATCATCACATCCCACCACACTTCTGAAGCCCAGACTCTGGGTTGGATATACATTCATACATCAAGATCCAAAGCATGTATGATCCTTCAATGAACATTATAATTATAACATAGCCACTCGCTCCATGACTTAAACCTAGGTGGAGGCTCTAATACCAAATGTAACAAATAGTTACACTAAAACTTGAGGCATTAGTGAATCAACACATCAAGATCACAATAAATAATTGAATAAGACTACATGATAAGGCAGTGCATGATATAAATCATGTCACCACACACAAAAATAGAGGTGCATGATATGAATCACAACACCTATAAACATAAAAATTACATAAGTTCAACAAGCAATGTCATGCAATAACACTCAATGTCACACATAAGGCCAAGGGCCACATACAAAGGATGTAAAGATGTCATACACAAGGGACAAATGAATGTCGCATGAAACAAGGTTAAGGGCCAAAATCAAGGGCTGCAATTAATGGATGTAAAGATATCACAAATAATGCCAAGGGGCCACACATAATATATAATCAATTACTAGTCTATCATGCAAGAGTAATAACATAGATGAAGCATGAAACAAGTGAAATTTAGTCTACATTATCCATGTATATCAATGTCACATCATAGCAATGTAGCATATATCCATGTAGTATTGTGTAAGATATGAGTAACTAGAAATACATGTATAAGCAATCTAGGTAGCTCAACGCAGTAAAAGATCATAGAAAAATATAACCTATAATATTGTGACCTAAGGAATAAGATGTCCAACATTGGCATAGTCATTGGGTATATAAAATTCCAAAATCTAGTGTACATGTATGATCTATATGTCTTGCATCACACTTATATATCGTGAAATGCATGTATGTATTAAATGAATATGCCATCTACCAAACATGTAATAAATAACATATATAAATAGTGTAACTAGCAATCCTGTTATGTTTAGGTCTTGATTTTTAATTTTTTAAATATTTTAATGTTTTTTACTTCCTTGAATTTTTTAATTTTTTATTTCTTATAAAAATTAAAATTTTAAAAGGTGCTAACCAATTATCCCATAAATGGAAGAGTCATGGGAGTGTGGGTATCATATGTTGCAATGGTCAGCTTTTGTAAATGAAAAATAACAAATGTGGGTGTATTATAGTTTAAAAAGGAATCAAGTATTGTAATGCAGCTGTCATCATCACTCATATGATCACGTGTATGATGAGCAACTCTAGAAGGTTGATAACTTGGTGGGGTCTATTGTATAGTAAGAGAATATTTCAATATATATGTTCATTGTGGAACATGTTGAATTGTTTGTGGTGTTATATTTGTGTGTGTTGTCACAGATAATGGCCTCTATGAGTCTTGAATGGATTCCTAGGAGAATTAACTACTCTCCTCTAATTTGAGTGTATAGAGAGATCATGCATAGGTGCAATAACTAACTCTACACAATGCTCATGAATAGGTGTAATAACCAATTGTGGTGGTGGTGAGGGTGGAGGAGGATACACCACTAGTTAAATAGGGTACTCATATCGAATGCTTGAAATGATGACTAATTTATTCTATTGTGTATATACTTGACACATCGATGCACTATAGAAGGTATTACCTGAAAATTGTATATGCAAGGGCATCCTAATGACATGTCAAAAAACCCATTATGTTGTAGAACTAGGAATGAAGTAGTCATTATCACATAGCCCACCTAAAGAGGTAGTACAATGCACCTAATATTGTTTTGTGTTCTTCCATCGAACCCCTTAACCTCTTTGTAGTATCTTTAAATTTTTGTTTTATGTATCCAAGAGTGTGAAGTATCATTTTGCAAACATTTTCACTTGATCCATAATCAATCATGACACTATGTATGGGTTGGTTATTGATGTGGGCTCGTATGAATAATTCATGGAGATATAAATCATCGTCAACTATCTCATTGTCATCAAATGTAATCATATGTCATTATGGTGATATTCCTGTAAGTGTACCAATAGTCTCATCCATGGGGTGAGCATATGTCGTAAGAGGAAGATGTGCATTTTATGTATAATGTACCTCGAAAGTATCCTTAGTATCTATTTTCTCATGTTTTATAAATGGGTCATTGAGGATTTTTAATTTATAATTCCCATTTGATTGCAGTCTAGATTATTTCATAGGTGTACTTAGCTCAATAGTGTTGTCATCAATAAAATCTTGTATCTTATATTTTAACTTGAAACATCTATTTGTAGAATGTCCAGTAGTTCGATGATAATATTAGTATGCATTGTTTTCATAATTCATAAGTGTAGTCCTACTTGCATCAAACTCTTGTGGTGGAGGAAGAGAGATGAGGTTGCACTCAAGTAAATTATGTAACAATTCATGAGGAGGTGATGGTAATCATGAAATTTGCCTCCTCTATGGAACAAATAATAGAATCCTATTTGTAGGTTTTGATAATGCGTTAACTTTTGTCTTTGCCTCATTATTGTTATCATTAAATTTAAGGTTTTAGCTTGGCTTACTTTGAAACTTGGTTGTTGAAGTATTTGGTGTATTAGGTTTACACTTTAGTTTGTTCAAATGTATGAGATTGACTTCTCGATCTCTCATTGTATGGCATAACTCATACAAAGACTTGAATTTATTTAATACTATCGACTCATGGAGTGGTGCAAGTAAACTTTGCTTAAAGATTTCTTGTAACTCATTGTCTACCACAGGGTTGGTCAACTTTACTAGCATGGTCTTATATTGAAGTATGTAATCGTAAATTGCCTATTTGGGCCCTTACTTGAGTTTAGAAATTTATGCATAAGATAGCTTCTCATCAATGTTTATGAAACTATGTGCTATAAATTAAACTGCCAAAGGGTTGAATTTCATGACTGATTGGAGGGGAAATCGGAACTATGTGCTAGAAATTGAATTACCAAAGGGTTGAATGCCATGACTGATTGGAGGTGATGTCGTAGAACCACCATTAAGTATAATCTTTGAGACTTATCAAAAATAGATTGGTTAATAATCATTCATTAGATGTGTAATCCAAGCATACAACATGGAATGATCTAAGGTGTTGTTTAGGATCACCTCTACCATCTTATGTTGGAAGCTTAGAAGCTACAAATCCTATAGGTAAGGGATATGTTGCAATCTTTGGGGTTAATGTATTATGGAGCAAATCATGTGAATCCATTGAATGACTACCTTTAGAATTACATTCCTCTTACTACAACACCTTAGCTTGTAGAGCTAAAATAGTTTTCACAAAGGAACGTGTAGTAGATGAGATTGATAATGTAATATGTGTACTCATCACATGTGTGATTAGAGGTATAGACATAGTAGTGGTCTGGACACTTGTGGTTGGATTGGTAACCTAAAAAGGTTGGTTGATGTTGTATAAGGGGTAATATTGTTCTCCAGATGTAATAGCTTGAACCAAACTTATATATTCATTTCTTGCTACATATAACATTGCACCAATCATTTATGGATATATGTCTATATATTCAATTAATTCTCTTTTATCAACATCATTGAATCTATCCCCAGTACTTGTTTCCTGATTATGATTATTGTCAGATTCCATGTTCATGACAATCCCATCAAGAGGATGCATGGTATGGATTGTGGGATCCATAATGGGATTATGAGGAACAAAGGGGACCATGCATGCCCTTTGACTCTTAGCGATAACAAGTAATAACTTAGATTGAATGTTTCCACAATATGAATTAAGACAAACTATAGATTGTTCATTCTTAATTTTACCCTTATTAGTGTATAGGGATTTTGTGCATTTGATTACATATTTGTTATAGATTTTACAAAGTAAAATCCAACAACATGTAATGATTACAATCATGAGTTGAATAAAAAAATAGAAACAGTGTTCATCCATTATAGCTATGTGTAATTTGTAATATTAGGGAAAATCAGAAATCAAATTTGAAAATTAAATCCTAAGGCAGAGATTGAAAACCCTAGAAGGAAAGAAGATGAAACCCTAAGGGAGACCTAGGGTTTTGCACAGTTCAAGTAATTTACATATTCACTAATATGTTTTACCCTAATTTGGATGAATTGTTTAATATAATTAAGATAGAATTGTTATAATAATTTAGATTATAAGATATGACAATCAAGCATATATCTAAATGTAGAAGATTGAAATTGATTTGGCATGTAAGCTTACTAAATATGGAAATTACAACAAAAGATAAGTTACTTAGCATTATTTTGTATTATGAATTATTGAGATATGGCGCAGGCAACAAGGTAAGCTGGAAATATAATTGTGAATCGTTTATGTAGGTTATGGATCTCTTATGTGCCTAGATAGAAATGTTAGCTTCAGATCAATAACATTTGCCGCTATGTTTCAAGTTGGATAGTTTTATCCCTATAGTTTTTTATTTATTTGATATAGATAGGTGCATCTACTTTTGTTTCAACTATGTGTGTGATTCTATGGTATCATCATTGTGGGCAGTATTATCATGTGGGTGGTACCCAAAAATCAATCATTGTGGGCGGTATTATCATGTGGGCGGTACCCAAAAATCAATCTCTTTTGTAGGCTTTAGCCCATATATGGGTAAAGCCGAAGCTCAAGTATGCAAACATACTACCACAATTTTTGTGTCAATCATCCAACTTATTATTCTTTAGCACAACAATTACATTTATAATGCAAATATCTCCTATAAATAGCGAGATTATTCTTTTTTCAAATCTCTAGAATCTCTCCCTAACCTACTCCTTAAATCTCACACTTATCCTTATTATCTCTCATAATATCTCTACACACACCTATTCTCATGTGAATATTAAAATCATCCAACTTATTCTTCATTACCACAATAGTTAAATTTATAATGCAAATATCTCCTATAAATAGGAAGATTATTCTTTTTTCAAATCTCTAGAATCTCACCCTAACCTACTCCTTAAACCTCTCACACTTATCCCTATTATCTCTCTCATAATATCTCTACACACACATATTCTCATGTGAATATTACTCGTGTAATATCACTTACATTATTTAATAAACATCATCACATATTAAATACACACATACTAATTAATATTTAATAATGTGGAGTACTAATTTAAACTAACTAATGCATCCATGTGAGGACTAATTCCTAACATTCCCCCCTTAGTGGTCACACGGAAGAAGACGTCTTTCTATAACAAGTGTGTGATCATCCTCATTCTTCGATTTCCTGGGTTATTATTATCGTTTGATGTTCTCCTTGTTTTGTATTCCCCCCCTGCCACCACCCCTCGCCCAAGATATGCAAAAGCTTGGGTGTGTAAACGTACTACAACTTTTATGTTAATCATCCAACTTATTATTCATTAGCACAACAATTACATTTATAATGCAAATATCTCCTATAAATAGGGAGATTGTTCTTTTTTCAAATCTCTAGAATCTCTCCCTAACCTACTCCTTAAACCTCTAACACTTATTCATAGTATCTCTCTCATAATATCTCTACACACACCTATTCTCATGTGAAAATTACTCGCGCAATATCACTTACATTATTGAATAAACATCACAACATATTAAATACACACACTAATTAATATTTAATAATGTGAAGCACTAATCTCAACTAACTAATGCATCAATGTGAGGACTAATTCCTAACATTCCCCCCCTTAGTGGTCACATGGGAGAAAACATCAGGAAAACATCTTTCTATAGCAAGCGTGCGACCATCCTCATTTTTTGATTGCTTGTGTTACTATTGTCATTTGATGTTCTCCTTGATTTGCATTCAGCCTCCCCCCTCCTCTCCCCCCTTTAAAGTTTAAAATTGTGACTATTTTTAACCAAAGAAACACACCTTTTTTCTAAGTAGGTTGCGAGCTATTGGGATATTTTGTGAAACTGCATGTGGATTTCAAAATGGTGGGATTTGAAAAGTGGCAAAGGTGGTTAGGATAATCCAATGCCATTGAAATGTCCAAAATCAAGTTTGATGCATGGTGTGGATTGAGTTTGTTAAGGAAAGAAGAACCTTCATCCCTGATTGCTTTGACTGCATCTCTACAAACATGAGTTCCATTCACAAACTCCAAAGAAAATGATGTTGACTTAAAAAGACAAGGAACATGGAAGGACCTTGGTGAGTCTGATGTTCGATGTTGTGCCCTGTGGAGTGTAGTTCGTCATAGATAGTCAATGAAAACCATGGATGGATTGAACCCAAAGCCTTCGTCATTGTGTGGAGCCAAGATGAAAGGTACAGGTTGTATTGATTTGGTTTGATGTCTAGCACATGATGAATAATCCCAAAGGAAGACAATGGCTCTAAGAATTAGCCAACAAAGAATAGTACAAAACCTCTAACATATCACAACAAGTTGATATAGGCATCGACCTTTGCAAAAAAATAGATCAAAACATATTTAATGCAAGCCATAATTTAGATGATGGATATTAATTTGCAAGCCAATGCTATTTTGAACCATCAATCCAATATCAATGAAATTCAATCCAGTCAACAATGGCATTGAACCAATGTAGAGGCATCCAATGTGGATCTCAATCACCAATGTAAATATATCTATGAAATCCAATCTTCAATTCGATTTGCAATGCTCAAACCTTTGAATAGAATAGGGATTTGCATCTAGGTACAATCTATGATTGCACTCTGGAAATTGATTTTTCATTGTTTTTTTTTCAAAAAATCATCGAGATTAATACAACTAAAAATCCTAAAAAAACTCAAAAAAATCCAAAAATGACTGAAACATAAATATGCCTTGTTTACAGTCGATCAAATATTTGGATGTTTTGAATTCAACTATGAGGTCTGATTCCCTCAAAAATGCTTTAAAAAAATTGGCAACTGCTTGTTCAAAAACACCTAAACTAAGCATAAACATAAGGGACAAAAATGGAGTGACTTACCGCAGAACATATTGGATGTGAAGGAGATGTAGATGCATGGTGCATGCCAAATGGTTTCACATATGGTCCATGTTGTTTGATCGTTGACAAAGTGCAAGAGAGGGTTTAAACAAATAAGTAATGGATATGCACATGGTCTACACTACATAGCCATTGTGTTGATTTGACAAGAAACCATGAATGGAAGACGAATAACGAGAAGAGAGGCCCCTGATGAAACCCGCTCTGATACTAAATGTAGATTTTACACCATATCTAGGTAGAGTTGAAGCTCAAGTGTGCAAACACACTACCACAACTATTTTATCAATCATCCAGCTTGTTATTCAATAGCACAGTGGTTACATTTATAATGCAAATATCTCTTATAAATAGGGAGATTATTCTTATCTCAAATCTCTAAAATCTCTCCAACCTACTTCCTAAATCTCTTGCATGTTTATCCCTATTATCTCTCTCCTAATATCTCTACACACCTATTCTCATGGGAATATTACTCACATAATATCACTTACATTATTGATTAAACCTCTCCACATATTAAATACACACACTAATTAATATTTATTAATATGGAGTACTAACCTAAACTAACTAATGCGCCCATGTGAGGGCTAATTCCTAACCTCTTTCATCCAAGACCCTAAGTTCACTTTTGAGGGGATAAAACTTGCAAAAAATATTGGTAAGTGTAATGGGTTACACTGACCCTAATCACCCCATTGATTATTGATTGTTGCCTACATATCCAATACTTCAAAGGCGAAAGTCAAGCCATACATAATTTTTTCCATTAATGTAAATGTGCAATCGTGCTCTCCTACTATATGAATGCACCTGGTGTTATGGGTTTTGACACTTACAATGTTCACTCTTAACTTGGCTTGATATGATTCAAACTTGGTTGATGACTACTTATAATGATTGTTTTACGATTTGGAAGGAATAGGGCAATTTTTTGAAATATGTAGTAAGGGATAGATGTTTGATAGATAAATGTTAGATGAATAATAAGTCTATACTTGATTTTATTTTTGTGTCAATTTGGGTAACTTCTCGCACCACTAACACGCTAGGTAGATGGGCCAACCTACAATAACTATTTGATTTTAAATTTGATCATCGTTGGGTAAAGAATAAAACTGTCAAATTTGGTCAATAATGTCTAGACAATACTTACTGAATCTAAATTTCTTGTTTGGGAGACAAGAATATTGATTTGATGATCTAGAGATGACTAGGTATGATAGTTTATTCGTTTGGCACATATTGGGAGAATTCCTGAGGTGAGTGACAATAAATTAGAATGATTGGACCCATATATAGCACATGGATGTGAGAGAATGGCAAATTAGAAGCATATACGTGCACAAAAGTCATGTAAGTTGAAGGTAAGTCAAAACTGACATTTTCAAGTGTCTAATACCATATTTTAGTATCTACAATCACATATTTAACTCAGTATTACATTCAATTATGCTTTTATGAGATATTTGATTTATATTATGTACTTTATTGATTTGCACTGGTTTATTATTGTATGTATTACAGTCATTACTATTTCAACAATTATATTATGCAATTGGTTTTTTATTCATTATTTTGGATCAGTTACTACTGATGTTTTGTTTGGTTGTTTTACAAGTCCTTGGTTTGACCATCAAGAGTTGGGCTTGTTTATGAGAATGCACAATGTAAGAGGCAAGGTAAACGGGAGAAAAGAGAGAGAACATGTCACTTTGTGACAATAATGACATTGGTTGCATGCATGTCTAAGTCATTAGCATTCTCGTTTTGAATAATAATTTCTCAAGTCTTTAGAGATTTGGTCAAACTTGTTTGTTGGCAAAAGTTATGACTATAACTAAGCTTCACAAGAAATGACATCCCCATTGGTAACCAAATTGGTTATGGGACTACATCCATTTTGCAATGGAATTCATATAAACCCCAATTAATGATTAAAAGCACTAAAGCAAAGGTTGTTGCATCATTAAGGTATGAATTCCTATGTAAGGTACATTAATAGTGCGAAGAACCTTGAGTTCCATACTATTTAAAAGGGGCTAACACATTATTTCATAGGCACATCTTATAATAAAGAGGGACTTAAGTTCTTATGTTAATAAAACAAGGTATAAAGGTCATTTCCTTGGGTCTAAACATTGGTGGATTATATGACGGGTTTGTGATAGCAAAATGAGACAAAAAGGGCAAGGGCGAGAAATCACCCTACCCCAAACCCCAAATGTGACCTTACTAGAGTCATCTCCACTCTCAAAGAGGAGTTAAACAAGGCACCACACTTTTAGGGATTCCTTATGGAAGTTATCATGAAGTTTAGTGGTGGAAAAGCTCAATTACATATCAAGGAAGAAGAGAGGTAAGATGTACCTAGGGTTAACTATTGGTTTTGCTATTGTGAAGAAACCATGCAAATAGCCATCATGGCATTCAAGTGGTTAGGGCATGCAAAGTAGTGTAAAGGCAGTTAACATTGCATGAAAGTGGAGGTTTACTTGTTAATGTGAGTTAATGGTGGATTTCCCTATGTACATAGTGCAAGTGGGCTACCGGGGAAAGAAAGAGAAGTGCAAGGAGATAGGCCAAGATTGAGCCACCTTGTAGTTTGATATACTACAGAAATAAGTATTCAAACATGCAAAGTATTAAGGTTTGCTTTTTATAGCACAGAGATATCCTACAAGAGGTTAATCCTTTGTGCAAATAACTAAGAAGTTATATTTTAATTTCAATCTTGGAATTTTATGAACTATATGAGATGAACCTTGATAGGGGTTGTTCTAGGTAAAGGGCAAAGTCTACATGTAACCTTTGGCTTATCCTCCGTTTGTTATTAACATTCAAAAATAACTAAACTATTAATGATAAAACAGATCATATGGACAAAGTTACTAACGTAAGCTAATATTTTGATAGACTCTACTTTGTAACATTACGAGTCTTGTAAATTCTCGAGAAAGGTCTTAAAAACTGATATAGAGGGTCTAAATTAATATAAACTTACTAAATTATTCAAAGTATATGCTTACACCATTGTTTGAGATCCTTAAGTTGCCTCAGTACAGAATGCATACCTGTAGGCTGATAAAAGATTATAATTTATCCCTCAACAATTAAATAACTTGATAATATGGTTGATAAAAACCTAATCTTGATTTGCTACACTCTGAGGTAGTGATATAGTGACTAAAATTCAAGGTAAATATATCACCAAAGATGTATTGAAGGTTCTACACAACCTAAGAAGTAATTTTCAGGGTTCATTGTAAGGCCTAGATGGCGATAAATGATAAGATCGATTAGATTATGTAAAATAAAGTTATGACCCAGGGCTTGACAAAGATAAGGCAAGGTTGCAAATAACTAATAATCAAGATCGAATTGACACAATTTTTATGCCACTAGGCATAGTTATGAACTCTTGAAAAGAGAACTCGTTAGAATGTTATGAACATTATGTGTTAGAATGTTATGAACATTATGTTGCATACAACCTATGATACATCTTAATTGTAAGCCCTTTAAGGCAAGATATAAATACATGGTATTAACAAACAAGTACCTAGATATAAAAGCTTAATCAAAATTAAAGCCCAAAGTTTTAATTGTTATTGATACAAGTCCCAGTACTCTCTTTCTCTCTCTTGTCACTATTATCTTACTTCTTGTAGGGTGGTTCCCACATCTGCGCTAATGGTCAAGGTGGGTACAACCAAAAAATCATCCACCAATGGTTGAGCTTATCTCAACAATCTAGGTTTGGTTAACAAACAAGAATCTTAGTGATGATACGTTTATGTACAAATTTCTCCATAAAATTATAATCTACTAGTTGAAATATACATGATGCTATCTTATGCCCTTTCAACTAATTATAAAGCATGAAAACTCTATTGATGATTCTTGCAAGATTTGGTTTTGATATTCTAAGGATTTAGCTATTCTAGACTCGTGATTATGAATATATTTAATTGGACTTGTGTTCATTGAAATGAATATTCAATCATTAAGCATGTCTACATACATACAAGGGATGTTGTATTGTATAATTACTTGTTTTGAGAATTTATGAACATTATTGTTAAATTTATTAAATTGACTCCAACCCTCACATTTAATTCGATTGTTAGTCATATTACAAAAGCTTAAAGCAATGCACATGGTAGTTCAAATGGTTGATAGATAAAATTCGGTAATATGAACCAATATATAAAATAGTTGTGCCAATTTGCATCGAGATTTTGTGAAAAGTATTTAGATGTAATTAGACTTATTAATGGGTTTCAAGGTTTTACACTCAGCATGTTTGACGATCTAATGGTCATAACTAAAACTGATATGCTTAGTTAAAGCCTAAACAGAACACTTAAAGGTAGCCATTTATTTGGTCTATCATGGCATCTTGAATTCATTAGTTAAATGCCTTTGTTGTGTTTGGGCTAATCACTTCCCAAAAACATTTCATTTAAAAGTTAATTAGCCATACTGTGCCTTGAGCTTCTCTACAATCGTGTCTCCTTTTGAATATAAATGTAACATGCTTAAAGGATTCGTTTGATCCTCTTATAAAATTCTAATCAGACGCTTATATTTTGGGTTAAGGACTCTAATATCGTTTTGGGCTAAACAACCAAAATCTCTTGGAGCTTAGGTTTAGACTGATACCTGCGAGGTCAGTTCAATTGGTGTGAAAGAATTATGCAAGTGTAGAATAGCATTTCTTTCATATACTTTTATGACCAAGAATTCTAAATCTAAGGTCAGTTCAATTGGTGTGAAAGAATTATGCAAGTGTAGAATAGCATTCTTTCATATACTTTTATGACCAAGAATTCTAAATCTAAGTAGATATGGATTGTTTGGTTTTACATCACATTCATTGTGAAATTCGGCATTTGACATAATTAAGAACTTATATTTAAATTACATGCATTGTTCCATAATAGGATATATCTATAAATAGCATCATGCAAGTTTAGTAGAACAGCATTCTTTTATATACTTATATGACCAAGAATTCTAACTAGATATGGATTTGGATTCATTGGTTTACATCACATTCATTGCAAAACTTGGTATTTGATATAATTAATAACTCAAAGGTAAATTACATACATCGTTTTATGAAATAGCCTTTGTATCTCTAGATAGCATCTGATTTGCAAATGAGCTATTTATCAAGTTTAGTGCATTGTCAAATATGATAAAAGGTTTTTCAAGTCAGAGGTTATAATATGCCCTAAACTCAATATCAATGAAGAATAATTGAAGACTAATGCATTGTGCTCAATGAGTTATCCCTAATTGAATAGCATCATCCCTGATTGATTGACATTTAGTAATAAGACTAATTAAGCCCTTTTGGTAAGATTATGAAACAGGGACTAAGTGTGAATAAAGATGTACCTCTTCCTATTAAGGAAACAATACAAGACAAAATATATATATATATATATGAACACACATGAAATTCTAGTTTATCCCAACAGTACAAACACTAAGTTCTTTGAATATAGGTAATAATTGTTTTTCAGATTTGATGTATTTTATCATACGACATCATATTGGACTAAAGAACAAATGTGAATATTTAAGCATTTTCTAGTTGCCACCTAAACATTTAAAACTTTAAGTTGGTCTAAAAATACAATGGGGTTGTCACTCCTTTGCGTAGGTTGGACAAGCGGATAAGACACCCTATTGGGCAAGGCATCGTGTGCTGACACTCTAATGAACCCCTTTGCATAAGTTGCATAAGTTGCACAAGCGGATAATACTCTCTATTGGGCAAGGCATCATGCGCTGACACTCTAATGATAATAACTTTACCTACAGTATGTGTTCACTAGTATGCAGTTGCATAGGCATTAAATACTTTCTAATCATTAATAACCATTAGCATGTTGCTCTTTTGATTAGAAAAAAAAGAGGTGAAATTTGATTGGTTGCTTCACATTTTCTCCCTTCTTTTAAGTTCCCCAAGGATTGTGTTATTCTAATATGTCAACCTTTATTCCGGTTATATGTCAACCTGCTCACTAATAGGGGTCCTAATTTAAATTCAAAAGGTATATACATACACATACAATAGTGCATTTAGAACATAAAATAAATGAGAACAAATAATCAATAATCAATTCCAAACATTTAAAAAATGCATTCAAGAACCCAAGGAAATTTGAAGAGCATCCAACAGTTATCACTCCATTTTAAAGAAATTAAGCATTCATTGTAACATTGAAAATCATAGTATATAGACACTACATCACACTAGCTACTTAACTGAATTGCATTATAATTGGCATGTTCCTTTCAATACTGTAATCCATTTAGGACACTGATAAGTAGTCTGTGCTTGAAAACCTTGCTGACCCTCAGCACAAGCCCCAACAAAAGGCTTTTCCTTATCCTCTAGTTCAACTGCAAGTTAAAGTTTGATCAATTTCCCAGATATCTGTGCAAATATCTAAAAAAGGCATGAATGGTTTTCCAAACCTCAAAGCTCTGACAAACAGACACCAAATGAGGTTTATCTGTTGTCTACCAAAAATACGAAATGTACGTTTTTGGTTATCAAAAATGTCGAGTGTACAGCTCAGGGTAGTTGCTAGGGCCATTGTGAATTTTCAGGGTTCTCACCGTCTTTCCCTAAAACCCCTATATCTAGAGTCTGCCTGGCAACTATTTCCATATTTGCATGAAAATCAGATTCTCGTCCAATGGAAAAAGCACTATTTTACATCTAATCAGGCTTTAATTACATGTGTGGGTGAGAAGATGTTATGGGATCCGATTTGGATCCAATTATTCATATCACAAAAGTTAAAAAGGATAATGATTGCAACTACTAAATTATATAAATTGTACAGTTCAGGGTATTTGCTAAGGCCATTGCGAATTTTCAGGGTTCTCACCGTCTTTCCCTAAAACCCCTATATCTAAAGTCAGCCTGGCAACTATTTCCATATTTGCATGAAAATCAGATTCTCATCCAATGGAAAAAGCACTATTTTACATCTAATCAGGCTTTAATTACATGTGTGGGTGAGAAGATGTTATGCGATCCGATTTGGATCCCATTATTCATATCACAAATGTTAAAAAGGATAATGATTGCAACTACTAAATTATATAAATTCGCATGTTTTATCATACAAAGCCACATTTACAAAACACATTGTGACGTCTACATCATATGGAAACTGACATCAAATATGGTACAAAACTATCTCCCTATTCCAAAAACAGAGTAACGAACTTTATCCTACAAACCTACTTGACAGAGAAGATCCCAATGGCAAAATCTACCAAAAATTGATTTAAGACAAACTAGAATATTCAATCTGGTATCGGTTAATGCAATGCTAACAGGAAGCTATAGTCTTCATATCTTTCAAAAAGCATAATGGCAGATAATGCCTTTGAAGAATGATGAGCAATCTATGGATGATGAGCAGAAGCACTGGACTACTCATGAAATGTCGAACAGCCTGCTTCAATCTCTTGGAGGATGCACCCTCTTTATCTTGGATTGGATATGACTTATTTGCCATTTTGGCACCAGTTAGAATTACCAAGGAGTCGTAGAAAAATAATTGAAGCCCTCTAAAATTACTGCATAAAAGCCAAAAATGTGCAATCTCCATATATTCAGCCTGTTTGTGTACAAGAATTGAGCATGTAGTATCAAGTCCAGGAGGGCCAAAAGAAATCATCTCCTCACCCACCCCAAGAGGATTCGAATCAGGTGGGTTGTTTGAAATCAATAATTATAAAATCCACTTTAAGACATGCCCAGGGCCCCCATCAAGAAGAATGCTCAAGCACTTGTGTTTCTATAGTAAATCCTTACCATGTTTGTTTAGGGTTCAGATTAAAAAGAACGATAACTCCAAGAATATAAGGAGAATAAGATTATGAGGACCCCAACCTGATAATCAGAATGATAAGCATTTATATTCCAGGAACCACCTCTTAAGGGACAGTTCAAACACACTGAAGAAGCAAAGCAACAGCAGGCAGAAACAGATGAAATTTTTGAATGGTAGGAAAAAGGAAAAGACCTTTTGTGCACATTGGGTCATGGATGTCAGCAAGCCACATATAATAACTCCAAAACAACCACCCAAATGAAAAGCCAGAATGCGAAAGTTGTACGTCTTCAAGAACAATGCAATAGTCTGTGATAAAGGCAGTAGTACACTTAAATTGCTGAGAAAACTTAAAAAATGATTATTCCTATCAACAAGAACAAGAACTCACAAGAATACAAGGAGAATAAGATCAAGAGGACTGCCCTGATGAAAATCAAACCTGATAATCAGGCAACAATTTTGAAATGGTAGGAAAAAGAAAAATGCCTTTGGGCTACATTGGGCCATGGATGTGGGCAAGTCATATATATTCCAAAACCATGACCCCAACGAAAAGGAAGGATCCCAAAGTTGTAAATCTTCAAGAACAATGCAATTGTCAGTGATAAAGGCAGTACACTTAAATTACTGAAAACCTTAGAAAATGATTAAATCCCAATAGTGTTTTCTCTACCTTTTATGTATGGGGCATTTTAACAATTTGTAATTGCTCAGCCTGAACGTCTGAGCTTAGGATAGTTTTGTATTTCTCAAAAGGTGAAGACATAATAAACTGACTGAGAACCACTTATAAGCAAAAATAAGTATGTGCGTACTCCCTTTCACTCCTATACAGAGAATTTACACACGCAGAACAAGTTTTCCAAAAGATAACAGGAGGGTAATTTGGAGGTAACATTCCATCATCTAGTTTTGGTAATGCAATATTGCTTGTGCCATTTGTCCTGTGCACTAACAATAGGTAATGGGTTGAGACTCAAAAAGGTTGGCATGACAAAGAAGTGCACCCAAAACAAGGTTAGCCGATTAAAGGGCTTTCAGTATTGGATTGGTCGATGTCTAGCTCAATAAAAAACCAACTACGGATTATGGATATTCACTTGTAGCTCCTGCATTAAAACATTTTGAAGGATACCAAAGAATTGACATATAACCAAATTATATCTCTGCAGTGATTTCATGGGAACTTACAATCAAAATAGGCACTTGCCATCCAGATGTAAATTACTGAATTGTATCTGATCTGAAATTTCAAATAGTGCTGTAGCAACAGGGTTAAAGCCACATCAAATTTTCAATCTCTAAATTAAGTATTGGACTGGACAATGTCTAGCACAATAAAAAAACCGACTAGGGATGATGGATATTCACTTGTAGCTCCTACATTAAAATATTTTTAAGAATACCAAGGAAATCACATACAACCAAATTATATCTCAGAGATGATTTATTGGAAACTTACAATCAAAATAGGCGCTTGCCATGCCTACAGCTGTAAATTACTAAATTGTATCTGATCTGCAATTTCAAATAGTGCTGTGGCAACAGGGGAAGGCCCATCTCTCTAAATTTAAGTAGCATTTAACATTTGCACAAATATTATATCGCTCGTAGTGCTAATTTTAATAGAAACAAAGTCAACAAAAATATACATAGTTGACTGGAGAAGGTCGGTTCAAAAAGCATCTGAAAAATAGACAGAAAAAAAAAGCATCTACTTCCCCTAAATCACTCCTACAGAATGCTATGCCACTCTCTTATCACCTGAAAGCCAGCTACAGAACATACAATTGCATGTAGTTAATTGGATGTGTTTTTGACGTGTATCGTCTAAAATTTTTTTTTTTTCCTCCAGTCAATACCATCAAAATCAAGTAAAATTTGTGTGATATCCATTCAAATCAGAAGCATCATCCTACCTCTAAAAACCATAACATATTTTTGAAAGTAAATCCCACATTTAATTGCCTCCAGCTGGTCTCGATATCCCACAAAATCAATTGAAGTTCTCTAGGTTCTTGAGCGTCTTATTGGCGATCGGCTGTTTCATAAGATTAATTGAATTATTATTACCCCCCAACAAAAGAGAAATGACCCCTATACATACAAAAATTCAATATATTCTCAAAAATAGACAAGAAAAGTTTGACCTTAATATTTGGCAATCTGCTGTCACATCAGATCAACTGAGAGTGAATCCTAGGGATACGTTGTTCTAAAATTTATTCATCGGGAATATTTATCCTTACCTGCGATACCGGTCATAAACAGGACTGTAATTCCTATCATTCACAGGACCACGATATCTGTCATAAACAGGGCTTGAAGCCCTTCCGTAATCAGGACTGGCCCTTCCTCTCCGCCTGTTATAGATAGGACTATCAGATCGACCATAACCTGGACTTCCCCTCTCTGCCTGCCTTCCATAGATTCCTCGCTCCCCTGGGCTTTCCCGTCGGTCATTTCTGTCATCATCATCATCACGTATAGCATACTCAACTGAAATAACACGGTCAAACACTTTGCTGCACATACCAGATACCAGCTGAATAAGCTACAAGACAAGTAATTATCCAATATTTTTATTTTAAAGCAAAGTATTAATCATAAGAATGGAGTTACAGACCCCAACATTCTCACGAGAGATCTAGTTTACATGTATTGAAGACCAGACCCATATACACCCACAAGAAAACATTTTGACCTGCTTGGATACTTAACATGAATTAAGCTGGAAGAACATGCAATCAAACAAAGTAGCTAAAACGTCCTCTTAAATTGAGATATGTAAAGAGTATATTGAGCTCACGAAAGCATCCTTATAGACCAACAGTCAAGTATTCTCCGAAAGCCATATTCACAATTAGACCGATTAAAGTATTCAATTCAATGAACTATTCATAAGACAATTCAGCTAATAAGACTTCTGCAAACATTGAAAATCCAGAATATCTTAGTTGTTAAACCATACCTCATGTGTGTACACTCCAAGGCCTTTGTTGCTTCTTCCTGTGTTTCATATTGGACAAATGCAAAATTCCTCCTGATCCGTACATGCATCAGTTTACCATATGGCTCAAAATGTCTCTCAAGATCCTTAACCCGTGTAGTATAGGGATCAAAATTGATTACAAACAGCGTCTTTGTGGGTTTTGAATTTCCAGCTCGAGCACCTCCCTCTCGATGACGAATTCCACGATCTCCCTGCAAAAGAAAATATCTTTAGGACAGTCCATAAATATTATTCTTGCTGATACAAAATGTGTTCAAATGATCATATATCCTCAATATCATAACATAAGAACACATTGCATTCTGAAAATCTATACTCAAATTAACAATGCCACTACGAACGTTTAACATCCAGTAATTCTGATTTTCCCTCACACAACTAGAAAAACACACAGCTGAAATGGTATCTGAAAGATCATATCCCCGAAATACTACAAGGGAATATCAATGTTAACGTTTAATTAAGCTACTAACAGTCAACCAGTATAGTGTTATGTACAATAAATGTATATACACCTTTTGGCATGTCCATTTATGATTTCTATATACGGAGTGGAACTCTGGAGGAACCTATAAGCAGACAAGGAAGCTTCTCACCCTTTCAGAGTCCAAGCTAGCCACCAGCATTATACAGACCGCTTTATATCAAAGCTGCAATTGTTTGCCAAGTAGCATGAACTACATCAAGTGCATATTTTCTACAAGATTTCCAGGTCAAGCAGGGATCTAATGGACTGCTATGACAAACACATAAGGCATTCAAGTGTGGTAAAGAGTCAAGCCTATCACAAAATAGAAAGGAAGTGAACAAAATAATCCAATTGGGTTATTGCCTTGACCGAAATAATTCATCTTATTATCTCAGTGGGCCCCGCATTGAAAAAAATAGTCATTCAATCCCACACAAGACCATAAAGTGTACCACCAGAGGAAAGGGCAGGTGCATTGTATTAGCAAGCATGTTCTTCAAAATAAAAAGGTTAGAAGATAAGATCTTTTTAAAGATCAGTTTTTAAAATGATCACCATCCATAATGAGTGTTGCAGTCGACAGATAGTTCTTCAAAATTCAAACCCAAGTTATCTCTGCAATCCTTTCAACCACCTAGAAATCTCATTACGAAATTCAACAAGTACACAAATCAAAACAATTTCTACATCACCAATGGTTCTAGTATTTTCTTACCAAGCCATGTCAAGGATCTTATGTAGAAAGAGCTGAAAAGAACATAGTATGATGGAAACTTCTGACTGCAATGAATTGTCTGAATGATGAAGCCAACTGATCTCACTGTGCACTGTTTTTGCATGTCAGGTCTGTCAGCACAAGGAAAGTTTGTAGCTGCATCCTGTGGGCCTAGAAATGATTTCAATATTGTTTTTGACTCTAAACCGATGTGCTCAATTTTCAACTTATGCTATAATGTAGTATTGAGAGAGGCAGCTTCTGTTAAGAATAGTCAAGTTCTGTGAGGTACAAGGCAGTGTCACCACTTAGTTCTATTACAAGATCATATCATATCATAACATGATAAGTTTGAAATGGTAACATTCAGAAAACAAAATTGCAGGATTTTCATGGTCACCGCACACAGGTCTCATTTAAGCAGCAAAGTTCAGGAATATATTTACATGGTATCATATAGATAATTTTTCACGAGAACAAAATCAGAAGATTACCCTTGCCCACTCCACAGATAAACGACGCCTTTGCCGACCAAATTCTCTGTTGTCAAGACCTCGAATAGCATCATCTGCATCTCGCTCATCACACATGTAGACAAAAGCAAAACCTGTGACACCAAGGACATACCAATGTCAGGAAAGATACAACTTTGATTTGATCATGGTCAAGAGTATGGACTAATCAGCGGATAGCATCCACACATATACAAAAAGTATGCAGCAAATACTACTCATCTGCAAAAAGGTCTGCTGTGAAAAAGGATGTCAGGCACAGACTTTGCATGATGGACTGAATAGTGTCAAAATTTTAATCCAAAGGCAATGAAAGGCCACTGCTGAGAGAGAGCCTTTACCAATTATGCTCCTCTACTGAGAATGGTGATGGATAATGAAATCTCCTGTCTTTCTTGAAACCTGGAAACTTGGTCAAGATGGTCATGACGGACAAAAAGTTATGGTCTGAGGGAAATGCAGAATGTCAATGTGAAATTGTTGAATGCAACAAGAAGCTGATGCCCTGATAGAATGATATCTTTGGATTGAAGAGAAGTATGCACAGGACTCCAGGAGCCAAAGAGACCATAAATGCTCTCATATAATCCTGCGCCAAAAAACCTGTTGAGTAGAGAAATTTACTCTGACAGCACGGCACTGCTAAAATCTGGCCTTCATTTTTGTCCATGAAGTAGAAGGATTTTCAACGAATATTTTCTAACCATGATTATTACACTTGAAACCATAATCACCAGATTATTTTCAAGCATGAAAATAACCACGTGTTACAGCTCATGCATTAAGGAAATTACTTGAAGAAAAAAACAGTCCATTCACGTACTTGTCAGCAGATAAAATGTTATACCGAAATTCTCTTACACTTTAAGAAACCATGTAAGTCTTGCAATTTCCAGAGTTTATTATGGCCATAATTTCAACCTCTTTACAAAAATATGATCAATGGATCATACAATTTACACGTAACAATGACTCGATATAAGTTGTGCTTCATGTAATCTTGAATGACAGGTTTAACTCCTGCAAAATTCAAGTAGCCTGGTAACTGACAGAGAAAGAGCCCACTCTAGTCAATAGATCCAACTCCAGTATGGTCGTAGCTATCCACAAGACTATGAACAACAAGATTAGAAATTGTGCATAACACATTCGCCATTAGATTAGAAAGCTATTTAGTATTTTTTATTCATGTGTTAAGGTTCAACCTCAGTCGCAAAGAACGAAATGAGCAGGTGAGAATGACCAGCTGACAATTAGAACAGGTGCCTGCATTAGCGTTCTATGTAATCTTACCAACAGGCAAAGCTCCTCGTGGTAAAAATATTGCAAACAAACAATCTCAACTCCAGCTCACAAGATTAGCAAAGTAACACTGTGTCAGCAACAAGACTTTTTCACACCAATGGAACTAAACCGGAAAGGCCTCTATTCATTACTCCCGTTAATTCTAAAAACAATGTACATACTACTTAAGTGTTTAAAGGGTAATACTTGCCAGAACTTTTTGCAGGAGGTGGTTCATGTTTTCCTAAGCTACTACATCCCAGGGAGATTCCTCTTCACCAGCCAAAAAGGTCAATCATGCTACCCTACAAATTATGTCTCCAAGGATTCATCAGAAATCAAAAACCTTTTAGTCACTAGAATCAAAAGTTGTGACTAAGGACTCTTAGATCTCAACAGCTAGACTTCCAAATTTTTATCACATGCAGAAGCTCTTCATGATTCATTTCACATTTTCAAGTCTATAATCCTGAGACACTTATACAACTCTACAAATTATATCTCCAAACAAGTGATCATTAATTGCACAAGTTCTCCAATTACTTGCTTCAGGGAACCTCCCAACACTTAATTTTTCCCAAAAAAAAACCAAATGAACAAGTTGTCAGAGATTATATACTTCGTGCAAGTAAGAATGTGCAACACATTTACTAAATCCAAAAATCCAGGTCCATTCATGAGGGAAAAAAAATCTGAAAATCCAGAATTATTGAAGAACAAAAAATCCGGCCTCGAATATTATATATGAACATAATTTTATACATAAAATGAAAAAAATAATAATGCAATATAATTATAGTTCTGTTTATGCTTTTTTTTGCTAAGGGTAACTGGTGACATTGACGGCCCCAGCCTAGCTGTGACACCATACTAAGGATGGGAATTTAAGCAGTATTTATTCATGTCAATGATTTAAACTGCCTTATTGTGGCACCTCATTATCAAGAAGCCCATTGAGGATGAGCCACCTTATCACACAGTGGGATTGAACTTGGGTCTCTCGCACATGAAAGCACCCAATTACCACTACACCATCACCCCATGGAAGTTATATAATTATAGTTATACTATACAAAAAATTAAACAATTTATAAATAAAAAAATGTGCATCTTATGAAATGTTGATATATTTAAATTTTTAATATTATATACCATATAAGAACTTATAATTAAAAAACAGGAAATACTGACCAAGTCCAAACTTATCTGGGCTAGCTGAAAAAAATTGGATCCAGCCAGATTTTGTGCAAATCCAGACGCATTTGATGACATGATGTACAGTAAAACAAAATCCTTTTTGACCTTGGAAAATGGAGCAACACCAACGTGATTTTCACATAACAAAACTCAACTGACAATCTATCTAAAACAAACTGATCAAGAGCTATCCACATAATGGATTTCTTCCTTGCTTTCTATTTTGATTGCTGAAATGAGGGAGATGAGGAGAGTTTCCCAAACAATAATTGAGTTAAGCAAACAAAGGTAAATACCGAAAAAATTGGATCCAGCCAAATTTTGTGCAAATCCAGATGGATTTGATGACAAGATGTACAGTAAAACAAAATCCTTTTTGACCTTGAAAAATGGAGCAACACCAACATGATTTTCAAATAACAAAACTCAACTGACAGTTTATCTAAAACTAACTGATCAAGGGCTATCCATGTAATGGATTTCTTTCTTGCTTTCTATTTTGTTTGCCGGAATGAGGGAGATGAGGAGAGCTTCCCAAGCAATAATTAAGCTAAGAAAACAAAGGTAAATAGCCAATGCCCAACCCAATTTTCACTTTAAATGATCTTTAAAAATTAAGGAAGCAAAAGTGGAAGTAATGTATAAAAGATATGGCAACCACATTATGTCACCCACCCAAAAACATTAGCTCCAGCCTCAATAGTGTAAGCTAAATCATATCAGTTTAACTAATGGCAAAGAGTTATCACCTGATTTCATATCCACCCGTTCCACTCTCCCATATCTGGAGAAAATGCGCTCTAGCTCTGACTGACGAGTATCATACTCAAAATTACCAACAAAAATGGGCCGCATTTTGAATTCCACTCTTCGAAGCTAATGCACACCAACTTCCTGAATAACTGACACCAAAAATAAATATGAGTCCAAGCTTCAAGCAGTAAAACCACCCTCACTATTGACCAAGGGCACTTTGGTAAATAATTTTGATAAAGTAAATTCACCATGCGGTACATTAACCACAATTGTTTAAGCGTTCTAGACAAACAGTTGTTACCGCATAGGGGAAACATTGGTCTTAACCATGTGCGTATCAGATGGCTGTTGTTTCAAATTGTCCATCCATTCAACCTACCATAAAATCTAAGGTACCAAACTAAAAATTATAAAAGCATAAACGTCGCCATAAATTGGCACCTTCTTTAAATGAAGACAAGGTTTTTAGTTTATAAAATGAATAGCTTCACCACATAAACCCAAATCTTGCAGGAACGGATAGGAAACACTCTTAGTGTTATTCGAACCTACCAAGAGCCAATTGTAAACAAACAATATCCGCTATTTACCTAATTGTAAATATTTGAATGATGTGTGGCTGTGTTTCTGATTTGCACATCCAATGTACCAGCAAGTATGAGGCACTAAACTAAAAGCGTAGCTACCAAGTTCGGAAATCCGGATTTGTTCAGAAAGGCAAAAAAATCCGAAATTCGGAATTCTTGAAAAAGTTAGGAAAAATCCGATCCAGGATATATACATATATATGTGAGTGTGGTTTTATAAATATACAAAACTGACAAATACAATGAAAAACATTAATTAAATAATATAAAATGTTAATATTATATAATATTTATGGTTTCTGGACTTTTTATGCGCAGAAAACCTTTAAAAAATAAAAAAACGAAAAATATCAGGGCCAACCCAAACAAACTTATCCAGGCCGGCCAAAAAATCCAGATCTGGCCAGATTTTGCCCAGATCAGGCCAGAATTGGTAACCATGACTAAAAGTCTTAAAATGAGAAGCCATTAAAACGTAGAGACCAACTCAAGCATGGAACAATCTTCACACATAAAAATGGTTTTCAATTTGAATGAAGAAAGTGCCCCTTCAAAGAAGGCTGTCAATCCAACAGAGATGAGGAATTATCAAAATCCCGTATAAACCCAAGTGTGTGTATATGTGGAGAGGAGCCAGTAGTAATACCATTGAAACCTACAAAATTAGCAATGATATAATTGATGCAGATGCACTCTTGCCACAAATCATAGTTACCAGAAACATCAAACAGGCAACAGCAACCACAACAAAAACTTCATTAGAAAAGGAGTAAGACATGTTGCACATAAAAACGTGTATGTATATAGCTTGGCCATAACTATTAAAATAAAATAAACAATATTTAAAATACCAAAGCTAATTATTTAAATTTAAGCTTTAAGATTTTAATTCCACAAACAACAAATATCAAACTCATGCAACATCAATTTTTAAAAACATATAATATTATTTTTATTTAGGTAAAAATAATCAAACTGAGAATAACTAAAATATACTTTTGAATTAGGCAAATAACAATATTATGATTCCCTGTCAAATGTCAAAGTTGTGGTATGATATAATAAAATACAAATTAAATATCAACAAAAATAATTGCATAGAATTGCAATTCACTCAAGCTGAAAAACAGTAAGATACTGAAGGCCACTCATTTTATGAGGTAGCATATTAAAGTTTTTTAAGTCAATGTTAAACATGTGGACAAAGTGGGATAAAAATGTGGTTTATAATAGAAACTTAAATGAGAAACGCAGCAGTAACAAGACTGAAACAAAACAGTAGTTGCTGCACTGTTTCACCCTCATTGCAAACATGGAGGCTCCAAAACGGCCATTTGCACATTCTAACACGCAACAGGACACAAATAATAAAAATTGAATACACTCTTCCTTGAACATGGTTAAGGTTGTCACTTGAAAGCAGCTCTCAACACATTTATATAAGGTGAGAATCTCCATGATTTGATGATCACATCAGATAAAAGGATATAAAACTTATACATATTAAAAAAAAGGGTTTGAAAGAATACAAAGAAAAATACTATAACGCTCAGCTTACAACAATGTTTAGAATCTTTAGATCACACAAGATGGCCAACGGCAGTCTCATAATACAATCATTTCTTTCAGAAGTATTGTTCAAAGGTATAGAGCATAATGCCCATTGAAAGCACTCATTTTCATATTTCATATCACAGAATCCACTGCAATCAATAATATTACTTAAATTTTGATAAGCATGCAATTCCATTCCACCCATTTTTATGTGTAAAAAGCTAAATACATTGTATAACAATTGATTGATAGGCTGTTTCAACACCATCTGGGGCAACAAAATGACATAAATTCTGTAGAAGCTGAGGTCATGTAACAACAGTAATGGGGAAACTTGTAAGAGCGTAACCCAGGTTAAAATCTTCATTACCGCAATAAGGGGGTTCATAGCAAACATGTGGCAAGGTTGTACTGTAACCATTGTTGGGTACATCAGCGAACTTGGGAGATGTGTTGCCACAGACCTGAGACACGTCTAGGAGATGGAGATGTGTCTTTGGTATTAGAGACAGGTATGTGAGCATCTCCCAATACCAGGAAACTTTGTTCCACGTCTCAAGAGACCTGGGAGACATCTAGGAGATGGAGATGTGTCTCTGGTATCAGAGACAGGTATGGAGATGTCCCCTGATACCAGAAACTTTGTTCCGTGTCTCCTGACTTGAACGGCAATCTCCTATTATAAATTATAAAACAGGCCAAATTGGCCCCGTCACTACTACCTAGCCCTAATTGATAAAACCTCATGCCATAATCCCATTTGTGTGCTTTGAATTTTTATATTTGCGTTCTAAATATTTTTAAAGGATTTTAGGCATCATATACCAGTCTTTTTATTTTTTACATTTAAACATATAAATTTTATTTATTTTTGGCATCCCGTTCCCGTATCGATACATTTTAGCATGACCATAATTACGGCCACACTGCACTAAAAGAGGCACATAACTTGACGCAATATTTTGAAAGACAAACAAAATAAAACAACAGAAATCCTCAGGATTCGCCCAGAAAATAAATCGCCGTTATGATTTTTTTTTAAATGAAAACCCTAAACTGCTAGTGAGTCAAATTGTCTTTACCTCAAACGCAAAGGACTTCGAATCCACCGATAAACAGGAAAACCTACCTAAGAAATCAAAACAATAGCCTCGACTTTTATATCTAAACAGATGAAATACCGAAGAAATTGCAAACCTACACCGCAAACCCTGGATATTCAACTCAAACCCCGATTCCGAAAACGAGAAATGTAAAAGTAAAATTTAAAATAAGAAAAAATACTACAAGCAATTTACAGTGCAGTAAAGAGCAGAACAAATGCCCAGCCATCATCATCATCGTGAAAATTCTTTACTGAAAAAATAAACAACAAAAACTTTTTGAAAACTAACCCTAAGGAAAATAACATTAAAGAGAGAAGAAAAACTTGCCTGGGAGCGGCGTTTTGTGAATGATGGTAAGCCCAACAAAATCAATAATATTGCGAGTTTGTTAAATACAGATGATGAGAGGCGGGCATGTCATGCGACAGATTTTTACACCAGCGACTGGATGCCCCTTTTCGCTTTTGGGCTTTACTGATTATTATAGCTTTTCAGGTTGTAACGATGTGCATTTTTTGGTATTCATTTAAGCATTTATATGGTTTTTTGATTGAGTACTAAATACACCTGGAGTTGCCCTAAAGGTTGAGTTACGCATGTAGGGACGGTGTAACTTTCGTATTTAGTAACATATGGTTTTGTAAAGGGAAAGAATGTAAATCGATAATTGTATTTCACTTGAAATTATGATCATTGATTCTTTTTATTTTTTGCGCGGGGTCTAATATGTAATAATAATCTAATATTTTTGGTAGAGGTAATAATATAAAATGAGGTTGTGTATTCTTTTATATGGTATGGAATGTGTTGTGTAAGGAGGAGATGATATGTATTACAATGAGCTTGAACAATAAAAGTGGTAAGATATTACAAAGTGAATAGGGTATTTTGAGTGATGGACTCGATGAACCCTAAGAAGATACACTTTCAAAGTTTAGTGACATTTCAATCTATCAGTGCAATTTATAGCATGGGCAAATGGAAGCTACAAGGTAGGCTTTGAGACCTCGACTTCTTGTCCCTGCATCAACGGTATTGCATCGTTGATTTGAGCCGCACATCAAATATAGAACCCGGTCACAATCAAACCTGCTCTCATGACATCCTCGTCCACCATTGATAATAAAAAATGACCATTCAAAGATGTCCCCACCTTACAAGTTGTGAAGCCCTTTGCAATGGGAGATGGTCACGTAAATCCCAAAATTGCCCTAAATTTGGGTTTGGTGTTCGATATAGGCCCCTTGGTGTATTATATCATTATAAATACCTTGTCATTACCCCTCACCATCACCACTCATCTCACCTTGAAATATTTCACTATTTGCATGTTTTGTATGGCTTTGTCTTTTCTTCCATTGGTCTATATATGGTGTTTATGTATGTTCTTAGACATGATGTAATTATTATAGGTGTCAACATATCAGCATCATGGATTAATGAAAGCTATAAGATAGACTCTAGGGCCTCAATGTCTTGTCCCAGCATCAACGACATTGCATAGTTGATTTGAGTTGTAAATGAGATGTGGAGCCCTACCACAATCAAATTGATTCTCATGATGCCCTCACCCACCCTTGACAATAGAAAACAGCAAATCAAAAATGTCACCACCTTATTTTGATATATCTAACATGCATCATTTTGCATTGTTGTTACATTGGCGTGCCAATTTAAAATTTAACGTAGTTGCGTGTGTAGATGTAAACTATATGAGATAAGTGTTACCCGTATGTTGTCTTAGAGAAAGATGCTTGTCTTCCAAACAGTAACGTGTCCATTGATGTTAATATTATATTGAATTATTATATTTAATATAATATTATATTAAATTATTATATTTAATATAATATTATATTGTTATATGGGCCCTCTAGTGTATGATATCACCTAAAATACTTTTTCATTGCCCCTCACCATTATCGTGTAACTCACATTGAAATCTTTCATTATTTTCATGTTTATTATATTAAATTATTATATTTAATATAATATTATATTGTTATATGGGCCCTCTGGTGTATGATATCACCTGAAATACTATTTCATTGTCCCTCACCATTATCGTGTAACTCACATTGAAATATTTCATTATTTGCATGTTCTGTATAGCCCCGCCCTTTCTTACAGGGATCTATGTACAGTGTTTTCATATGTTTTTGAGCTAGATGTAATTACTCTAGGTTTCAATATATTCGCAGTGTGAATGAATCAAAGCTAAAATACATAAACTTGGACCTTGATGTCTTGTCATAAGAGCTAATTTAATTGCATTAGGGCTCCATATCTCATGTGCAGTTAATTTAACAATGCATTATTGTTGCCCTGGGGACAAAGCATTAAAATTTCAATTTATATATTTATATATACTAACTACTAATATTTTATATTATAATAGTGTATAAAATATTATATAAATAATTATATTATATATTTACAAGTATAATTATTATCGAGTATTATTTTAATATATATATAATTATTAATATCAAAGATTTTATATTTTCATAGTCCATAAATAATATAGAGAATTTTTTTGGGAATTAATTGTGTAAAAAAAAAAATTATCGAAGTTTCAAATCACATCGTGTGATCCATCATCAGTATTGAATCATGATTATGGATCATAGAAAGTAATTTGAAACGTTAATAAAAAATCGTTACACAGTTAATTCCCAAAACTAACTCTCCCTCTCTCTCTCTCTCTTTATCTATATATATATATATATATATAATATATGCTATAAATATATAATAAAATTATTATTTTTATTATAATATTAATATCTTATATATAATTATATATCTATTATATTTTTATTACAATAATATTAATATTTTAAAATTTATTTATAATTATAACATGATGTTATATTGTATAATAATTTTTAATATTATATAATATGTTTTTAATTAGTAATTATATAATATATTATCATTTATATGGTATTATAGTTCATATAATTATATATTGTATATATTAAAAGTTGCATGTATGACACATGTTCTATACAACTATTAAGTGTCTAATGTTGTCGAAAGCTTCTCTGGCTTCTTTAACTTCCCTGGTTTTGTATTGTGACACGAGCTTGTTTTTTATTTCAATGTGTAGATGCAAAATTATTTCTTACATATCAAAGATTATACTAAAAAGCAATGAAGAAGAATTACAAGTAAGGGTTCTAACAATTGTTACTTGTTTTTTGTTTTTTTTAATATGTTTGTTGTTTGCTTGGGTATGAATTTCAATTATCACCTAAGTTTATCTCTCTTTCCCTCATTCAGAAATGTTGTTTTAGTTTTTTGTTGATAGTGTGTGATCTCACATGCTCAAGTCACACATTGCTTACAATGTTATTGTCACCTATTATCACTAGGACATTGCATTGAATTTTTTTTGTACACACTAGGAGAATGTTGGCAAAGGTGAAATGATCATGTTGGACACATGTTACCTGCATTTCCTAATTTTGCAAGTTGTTGGTGAATATAATAATCACAACTTCTTATATTTGAGGACTCATTGTTAGCATTAATTATGTTTTTAATTCCAACCTCACAACTATTCTAACCTTTTGGGTTTTACAATAGAAAATTAGATTGCCCAATGATATATCCATTAGGAGATAAAATTCTTCCTTCTAGTGCATGTCTATTTGCCTCATTGGAAACTTTTGAACTTTATGTCAAAGAACCTACCAAGCTCAAACATTGAATATTATTAAGCTCCGATTATGGGACAACTTGTTCTTCATCTATAAATATTCCATGATTGGGATCCTTGCTCCAAGAACTCTTCAATGACTCATCTAAGGGATTTAATGTCTCCACCTCAAGCACCTCTCTGGATCCTAAACCTTCAAGTCCATTATTTACGCTAATATCAAGCTCTTCCTTCTAAATTTATCTCCATAATAGAAGGCTTTTTTAAATCTCTAACCTTAAATTCATGGTGGCACCCATCTTTTGATGGTTGCCTTGAAAATCCATCCATATCACTCATATCCCATGACTTTACCCCCGGGCATTTAGGGCCCATGTCCATATTCTTTATGGTACCATCACAATTAACAAAACTAAAATATGGATTAATTTGCCTATTTGAACAAAGAAAACCAGAACAAATAATTTTTTCTTTTGAATTTCTTAATGTTTATTAATAGATTGTGAGAAAAAAATGCTTCAAGAGCACTATTACCTCAATTTTTTTGTAATCAATCACAATGTGTCTAAGGGCTTATGTGTTGGAAGTAGCTACTAAGAGGGGAGATGGGTGAATCATTTGCATAACAATAACTATTCAATTTCATTCATCATTCCAAGAAGCATTCATTCACATAAAGATCAAAGCATACATAAACAACCATATGAGCATATCATAAGAGAACACAAGAGATGTGTGGGAAACCCTCTTGGGGGATAACACCCATTGAACCATGCATATGGAATACAGTCCTAAAATGTCAATATTCAAATTTTAGTGAAGCACCAACTTCTCAAGAAGCTCCAACCCCTACCTAGTTAAGCACCCACTCAACTAGTCTTCTACAAGCTCAATCTTGCAAGGAGGCTCCAACCCCCTAGGTAGCTTAGCACCAACGAAGTCACCTCTGATCTCTAATCATATTATAACACCTGTTTCTAATCTTAAATTGATAATGACCTCTTTTTTTTTCACTCTTTTCCATTCAACTCACTCAAATAGCCTCTCAGGCCTTCTTGCTCGACATGCCTCTTCTAGGCTCATCAAGTCCATTGACCTGGTCTTCCACCTACAAAAATTATGTTAGATAAACATGTTTGATCCTTTTATCCCTCTAATGGTCATAAATTTCATACTCCTACTCCTTAAATGAGCCATTTTCTTCACTTAATTCCACACTTCTGTTGCTTACACAAATAGGCCAATTAGTCCTTATTTTTATACTCAACTCTTGGTCTCACCCATATTGGTTGGATAATATCCTTATTAAAATTTTATTATACTTTTAATATTTCATATCACACATTAAAAAAGTGAAACAACCATCACTTTGGTCAGTCATTGCCCTTAAGACCCAAATCTTCCAATAGGCCTAGTTGAGACCTAAAGCAATTAGGTCTTCTTCAAAGCACATGTTACACTTGAACTCCTTGGACCATCTTGAAATTTTACCAATAATTGAAACAAATCATACAAGCTTAAAATATACCCTTGATGGTAATAAAATATTTCCATACCACCTATGAGTCCAACTTACCTCTTGAACCAAGCCATTTAGCCTACTCACCATTTGGCCTTAAAACACAAAAAAAAATTATCTCGTGAAATTGAAGCACACAATCAACTTTATCACAAAAACGACTCAAAAAACACAAAAATAGATCATTCATGACATCAAAAACCTCTTCATGTCCATTAGTCAACACCAGACAGGCCAATAGGCCTCAAGAACTCTCTTGTAAAATGACCACTCAGACTGGTCAAATACAGTCAAAGCATAGTCAAAAAATCTTAACTCTTAAAACTTAAACAAGGATAAACTATGAATTAAAATTAATTATCATGAACCTTTTATAACTAATTAACATCTTAAAACTCGTTATATTCTTCCACTTTTGGCAAAACACCCCAAACTCACATATGTAATATGGCCACTCAGAAACTGCTTATAACACAAAAACATGATCATATAGATTGCTAGTTTTAGTAATTAAAATGATGTTTCCTTGACATATAATCCACATTAATAGATAATTTTTTATCTATAAATACTAATATAATAGATATATCATTTATTTATACATAAACCATTGGTCTTGTAGACCAATCTCTCAACTCTCTCTTACATTGTGCATACACAGTCTGATAAGCCAATTTGGCTTCCAAAATATAATTTCCCCAAACTATATTTATTTCTTACATAAAGTATGAATGGTTAATTTAAATATAAAACCATAATAATACATTAATTTTATGAATCAAAAAATGTCATAGGGACTCACACTTCTTCATTTCTCATGGTAGACCTGAAACAATCATTCTACCTTAGGAACCAGTTAAGATGAACTTGCATTCCCAAACTTGATGGGACACTTACAATATCTTATAATTCATTAATATTATCCTTAAAAAACCTTATATAAACTTCAAACATACATATATAAAGGTCTAATGGCAAATAAGGAATGTATAGACCAATATCTGAACTCTGCTCTTTCACTGTTCATCTCTACTCAGACAAGCCATATTGAGAGAACTATTTTCACTATTTGTAATGAAATCCAAATATCCTAACCAAAATATATAGGATTAATTTTTTTTTTAAAACAACCACAAACCATTGGATTCATTCCTATTCATTTGTAACTCATCCCTAAACACTTTTTCACTCTAACTAGCTTTTTCTCGTTGTTTTCATTATCTAGAAGTTTAGCGATAGGTCATCTTCCATGGAAAAAAATAATTGATATAGAGATTTTTTATTTCCAAAATAACACCATGCAAATAAATATTAAGTCTTGACCTTCAACTTTCATCAACTAGTATGTGTTGACCTAGTCAACCCTGCCTATAGCACCAAAATCTTTAGAAATAAGCCTTTTTATAGCTTCCACTCATAGTATTGACACTCCCACCTAGAGATGAATTAAGGAGTCATATACAACATCCAATCATAAAAATTGATAAAAAAATTATTTTGGGCACTTTCTAGCAATATCTTCACCATCAAGTCAATATGAGGGTTTATAGAGGGTTTAAAACTAGTTTACACTCTTAACATTTATTCATTCAGTATTGCCCTCAAATGACAAAAAAATGTTTGTAAATCCTTATTAGAACCATATTCCATATATCTCAAAAGGATAAAGACACCATGCAAATTCTACATGTGATAATGATCGTATAAACTTCCTTCTTGAGCTCTCATCTCTTCATTTTGCATGCATAGGAGACCTTCAAACGCCTTTTGAGATTTCTCATACAATCTATGACCTTGAACTTGGTAAAAACCCTTGATATACCATTTAAAACCTTAATCCATGCTCATATGTGCTCCAACACCTTGGAAACTCACCTTGACCCCTCATTAGGACCACACTAGGTCTCTATGCACGTTAGGTCTAGAACCACCAGTCATATTAGGATCTTGAATGCTCTTGGAAACTTATTGAGTTATACTCAACACATTATATTCATGTAAAATGACATCATACCAGGCTCACAAGCTTCCAACCTTCTTCACACGGGTCTTGTGCTTCTCTTTTCAACAAGCCACCAAACATGTGTCTTCATACTAGGTTTCACATGCAAGGGTTAAACCTCAAACTTTGGCCTTCCTACCACTATAGATGATATTTTAACCTTATTAACATGTTGAAAAGATGTCCAACATACTTTAACAGGATTTTACCTTTGATTTTCACAATGTCAAGTTCATACATACCTATATAATCATTGTTATGCCTCTAGTCTAATCACATAGACCTACTAGGTACTCTACCTCTTGGAGTCATATTATGAAACATACTTGGGTATTTCAATGCCTCAAATACATTTTAAAATGTCCTCATTCATCCTCTTATGCCTCTAAAGATTCATCTCCTATATCTATCATGCTTCTTCTTGTATCAAATTAGACATCCATGCTCAAAGCCTTCTTATCATTTCATGACATCGTCCTTCAACAATCATCTGGAGACTCATATACACCATAGTCATATTATTGTGCTTCCTTGGAAATTAATGATAGTGCATAGACACACGACATAAATTACAACTTGCAACAGTCTCCCCTTTTGTCATTGATGGCAAAACACCATAGCAGATTACTCTCATTTCTCCTCAAGTTGGATCTCTTCTCCCAATCTGGTCTTTCTCCCCCTTTGACATTAATGATAAAGGGTCTCTACAACTACCACCTTGTCTTTCACTATAAATTAAAAAGTGATTGTAGCTCATCATTTGCTCTTGCTACCTGATCTTTGGACTTGTTTACTCACAGAGCTCACAATCATATGCTCCTCAACTGAAATTGCACTATCAATTGCTCACAAGCTCCCCATATGTTTATGCACACTCATCTTCAAGCTTCTCAAACCATTTGAGTTATTTCCACCCAATTCCATGCTCACCTAGATCAAGTCATCTGAAACTATGGTCCTCATACCAACACATAACTTCTCTTTAATCCTCATAGGCCATCATGACTCAAACCATTACAAGACACCTTCTCGGATATCACACAGTCAAAATAGGTCTGTGAGACCTCATTCACTTTAACATTCTTCTAATACTCTTTTGACTCATTCATGATAGGAAAATAGGGACCAAAAAACATATAACTTTATCATATATGACCTAAAGGTCATCTCTGTGCACAAAAGACATCAAAGCTTATCATGGAACTCTTCAAAGAACAACTAAACATTGTCCATACACAATCAATACCTTGTTATGAAACACACAGAACTTCAATCACCTTTAGACCATTGAATATCTTCATGGCACTTAAAAAAATTGAACTTGTCCTCTTATGATCTTATGAGGTCATCATGACATATGTAGAACATTTCAACTCATGATACAACCTTGAAGAACACTATAACAACTTTCTTCATTCAAGTCACTAGCATCTTGACATGATACAGGAAAACATCACCTACAAAAATTTGATACTTACTCTCAAGGTACATATATCATGAAAACATCACTCTTGGAACATCTCTATTCCTTACAACTCAAGGACAATAATTTTACCAAGAAGACATTGGTCTTGAGGACCAATCATCAATTCTTTCACACCCTTGTTCTGATCTAACTTCTCTGACACCACTCAAAAATTAAAACATGCATTATCAACATCATAACAACTAAAGGAAGAATTTCACATACTTCACTTAATGTTCACTCAGCTTTCATAGATCATAACATAGTCATTTGCTTCAAGATCACACCTCTTAGGGTTTTTGAAACCCTCATGTCACTGGATTTCATGTCTTGGGCTCATTCTTCACATCTAGGGCCAAACTAACCATCCTCAGAGCATATACAGGATCTCTATGACATCAATAACATCTTCAAACACTTTATCCAATCACCTTGAGATTCTAAGGTCACCATTCAACTCAACAAGTCACACTAGCTTGTCATTTAGAAGACCTTGAAACACAATCAACTTCCATGGAACTTTCCTTACATAAATGCACACTTTCAGATCTATTTGTGATGATATATATCACTTCATGTCATCTTATAACAAGGCCAAAACAATATTATATAATCTCAATTTGATTAAACACCTAAACCAAGCAACATCTTCCTTCTACCATGCTAGTTGACCAAGTAGACCACTTTGGAATGCCTTGACCTGTACTTCTCAATATGTCTTCAATGTTCTTATAGAATGTCAAAATTAGGTTTTATCTTTGAATTATATTTTTTATAGTCCTTCTGATCTTCCAAATGGTACCTTCGACATCCTTTCAACTCTTTAGACAACTCTGCAAACACCATCACTGCAAACAATATGAACATTGTCCTCATCATACTTTATGCTACTTAGGATCACCTGTAGGCTATTAAGCCTCCTCCAAAGGTCCATATTTGATACCAATTATTTGAATTATCTAATGATAGGGGGGGTGAATCATTTTCATAACAATAACTATTCAATTCATTTCATCATTCCAAGAAGCATTCATTCACATAAACATCAAAGCATACATAAACAACCATATGAACATATCACAAGAGAACACAATAGATGTGTGGGAAACCCTCTTGGGGAATAAAATTCATATGGACTATAGTCCTAAAATTTCAAGATCAAAGTTTAGTGAAGCACCAACTTCACAAGGAGCTCCAACCCCTGCCTAGTTAAGCACCCACTCAACTACTCTTTTGCAAGCTCAATATTACAAGGAGGCTCCAACCCCCTAGGTATATTAACACAAAATAAGTAACTTATGATATTTTATCATCTTATAACACCTATTTATAATATTAAACTGATGATAACCTCCTTTTTTTTCACTCTTTACCCTTTAACTCACTCAAACAACCTCTTAGGCCTCCTTGCTCAACATGCCTCTTCTAGGCTCATTAGGTCTATTTGCCTAGTCATCCACCTAAAAAAATTATGTTAGATAAATATGTATTATAATTTTATCCATTTTATGTTCCTCAATGGCCTACTCCTTCTTTAATGAGCCATTTTCTTCACTTAAGTCCATACTTCTCTTGCTTACACAAATAGGCCAATTAAGCCTTGCCTTTATACTCAACTCTTGGTCTCACCCATCTTGGTCGGCCAAGATACTTATCACACTTTGATTATAATTTGAATAGGTCCTATCACATGTTACAAAATTGAAACAACCATCACTTTTTTCTTCCATTTCCCTTAAGACCCAAATCCTCTAATAGGCCTAGTTGAGACCTAAAGCAATTAGGTCTTCTTCAAAGCACACGTTACACTTGAACTCCTTAGACCATATTAAAATTTTACAAAAAATTTAAAAACACAATACAAGATTAAATTATACATTTTTTAACAATCAAATAGGTCTATACCACCTATGAGTCCAACTCACCTCTTGAACCAAGTCATTTAGCCTACTTGCCATTTGGCCTTAAAACACAAAAAAATCTGTCTCATGAAATGGAAGCACACAATCAAATTTATCACACAAAAAACTCAAAAAAACACATGAATATATCATTAATTACATCAAAAACCTATTCATTTCCATTAGGAAGCACCACACAATCTAATAGGCCTCAAGAACTCTCTTGCAAAATGACCACTCAGATTGGTCAAACACAGTCAAAGCACATTCAAGAACTCTTCACTCTCCAAACTTGAACAAAGATAAAATATGACTTAAAATTAATTGTAAAAAACCTTTTATACCTAATTAACATATTAAAACTCATTATATTCTTCAACTTTTGTCAAAACACCCCAGACTCACCTCTATAATATGGCCAATCAAAAACTGCCTGTAGCACAAAAACAATCATATAGAATGTTAGTTTTAGTACTTAAAATGATACTTGACATATAATCCAAATTAATATATAATTTTTGATATATATATCATAATATAATATATATATCATTGATTTAGACATCAACCATTGGTCTTGTAGACCAATCTCTTACATTATGCATACATAGTCTGATAAGCCAATTTGGCTTCCACACTACAACTTCCCTAAACTGTCTTTATTTCTTCCATAAAGTATGAATGGTTAATTTACATCTCAAAAAATAATAATACAATAATTTTATGAATCAACTTATGTCATAGGGGTTCACACTTCTTCATTTCTCATGGCATACCTGAAACAATCATTTTGCCTTAGGAACTAGTTAAGATGAACTTGCATTCCAACACTTGAGGGGACACTTAAAAGATATTATAATGCATTCATGTGATCCTTCAATAAACTAGATAAACTTAAAACATATAGATATAAAATAAGGAATGTATAGACCAATATTTGAACTCTACTCTTTCATTGTTCATCTCTACTCAAACAAGCCATCTTGAGAGCACTATTTTCACTATTTGTAATGAACTACAAAGCACCTAACCAACATGTACATGAGGAATAATTTTTTAAAAACAACCCAAAACCATTTTAATCATTCCTATTCATCTTCAACTCATCCTTAAACACTTTTTCACTTTGATTGGCTTTTTATCACTATTTTCATTCTCTGGAAATTTAGCGATAGGTCATCTTCTATGACCAAAATGATTGACATAGAGACTTTTTATTTCCAAACTAACACCATGAACATCAATAATAATTCTTGACCTTCATCTTTCATCAACTAGTAAGTGTTGACCTTGTCAACCCTGCCTATAACACCAAAATCTTAAAAAATAAGCCTTTTTCTGTAGCTTCTACTCACAGTCTTGACACCCCACTCCCACTTGGAGATGCCTGAAGGATTCCTATACAACATAAAATAATAAAAATTGATAAAACAAACCATTCTAGTCACTTTCTATCAATATCTTCACCATCAAGTCAATATGAGGGTTTAGAGAGGGTTTAAGACTAGTTTACACTCTTAACATTTGTTCATACAATATTTCCCCTCAAATGAAAAATAAATGATTTTAAATCCTTCTTATAACCATATTAAATATCTCTCAAAAGGATTAGGACATCATGAAAATTCTACACGTGCCAATGAGTATCTAAACTTCCTTCTCGAGCTCTCATCTCTTCATTTTGCATGCATAGGAGACCTTCAAATGCCTTTTTGAGCTTTATCCTGCATACCATGATCTCAAACTTGGTCAAAACCATTGATATACCCTATAAAACCTCAATCCATGCTCATATGGGATCCAACACCTTGGAAACTCACCTTGACCCCTCATTAGGACCACACTATGTCTGTATACATGTTAGGTCTAGAACCACCAGTCATATTAGGATCTTGAATACTCTTGGAAACTTATTGAATTGTATTCAACACCTTATATTTATGTCAAATGAAATCATACCAAGATCACAAGCTGCCAACCTTGTTCACATAGGTCTCATGTTTCTCTTTTCAATAAGCTACCAAGCTTATGTCTTCATACTAGGTTTCTCATGCAAGGGTTATACCTCAAACTTTGACCTTCCTACCATTGTAGATGATCTTTAAACCTTGTTCACATGTTAACAACATGTCCAAAATCATTTAACATGATTATACCACTTATTTTCATAATGTCCAGCTCATACATACCTATATAATCATTGTCATGCCTCTAGTCTAATCACATAGACCTACTAGGTACTCTACCTCTTGGAGTTATACTATGAAACATACTTGGGTAGTTAAATGCCTCAAATACATGTTAAAATGTCCTCAATCATCATCTTATGCCTTTGTAGATTCATCTCCTTGAGCCATCATGCTTCCTCTTATATCAGACTAGACATCCATGCTCAAAGCCTTCTTATCATTTCATGACATCATCCTTCATCAATCATCTGGAGACTCATATACACCATATTCATCTTCTTGTGCTTCCTTTGACATTAATGATAGTGCATAGACACATTACATAAATGATAACTTGTAACATTATGTTAGTTGTGTATACATATAAATCCAAGTTTGCAAATATTATAACACTTGGTGGGGGTTTTTCCTTTATATTTGATGGATGTCTTTGTTCGTTTGATTGCTATAGTGATAGGGGACATACACATGGAGGATATGTTTGATGACATGACATGTCCTACCAATATGCTGATGGGATGGCTTTAAAATTACACTTTTAAAATTTATTGACATCTAAATGTGAGATGAATCTTTGTTTTCTTTGCCTCGATTAAAATGCCTAAGATGTAATAAGGTATATGACTTTAGAAGTAAAGGTTTTTTTCCTTTCCATTTAAGATAATTAATATTATTAAAAAAAACTTTTTTGACCTGCAAATACATGGTTAGGGTTAGTTTTCAAAGCTTTTTTTATATGTAAATTATAGGTTTGCAAGAAGTAAAGATTACTTATTTTTCCTTGCAAATGGTAGTCAAAATGATTTGGATTGATGTTATTTGTTGTGTATCTAGCCATGACATAGGACTCGGTGGAGTAGTCACTTTGATAACATCCCTTTTTGCCTCATTTGTAATGGACTGGGGGGTGGACATGTCTAATCATGCCCTTTGGATAATTTGTAGGGAACTGTAGTTCAAAAGGGGTGCTCTTGTCCTTTATTGTTTTTGATGACTATTTTGTGTTTGTCCTTATTTTTCTAGTCTATTCTACATGTTTTGAATTCTGATTGTTGTTCTAAAAATTGATTTTAACCAGTGGAGAGCTCTGATATTTGTGATAAAATTGATATTTGTTGCCTCCTCTTTTGAGGGTAGGAATGAAGAGCCTGCAATGACTGCCCTAAAAAAAAAGAGACCTACAAATGTGTTATGCTGTGAAATACATGATATAACAATGATGATCAAAAATATGTCTCAATATATAGCATAGTTTATGTTGGAGATTGTTAGATCAATAGGGGTATGCCTAGATAGATGTAACAATCTAATAACATGCATAGTATATTGAATTAAAACTAGAAATCTAGTTAGTTTTAAAGGAGGGATGGAGCATAATGTCCATCATGGCATCCAAGAAGGCAAGATAATGCTTGATGTGGATCATGGCATTGTAAACAACTAAGAAGCAAACAAGCACATAAGGCAAGAAGCAAAAAGCATACAAAATAGGCCAAGGGGCCAAGCAAACAAGGGACATAGGCACATGTCCTTAGAATTAGGAAAACAAGCATACAAAGCATGTTCAAATACCCCACATACAGATATAATTGTAAATAATCAAGAGTGGCATGAGGGTTGCAAGCACATACAAGAGTACAAGTAAAAGACATTGTCAAATGTCCTAAGGTACACAAAAGTAACAAAATAGGAACCAAGAAATTAAATCACATTTAGCTACTCAAAGCAAGAAAGGAATACATGTAAATGCTAGAAATACTATCGCATCTAGTTGATCAAAGCAAGAAGTGAAAGTATGAAAAACATGTAGTACAAGACTAGGTAGATGCTAAGAAATACACAAGTGTTATATACTAGTGAGTGTTGGTAGAATAATATGTGTAAGCTAGTAAGTAATTTACATCAACATGATAAGTAGAGTGTGTGGTGTAGGAATGACATAACCTGGATGGTGTGGTCATGTAGAAGATGCCACCGATGGGTAGATATGTTGATGTATGTCTCGAATACAAAAGTAAGATGCCCCCTCAATGGGTAGAGTGAAGCAATCAAGGATCTAGGTGTCACTACACACACTCAAAGAAGATCAAGTGAAGCATGCCAATGTAGATAAATCAACAAACAATAGCATAGAACAACAAAATGTAAGTCTAGCATGGTAGTAAAAATGTAAAGCATGGATAATGCGTATAATTAAAAGGTTTTTGGTATTTTTAGTTATTCAAATATTTTTGTATTTTTAAATATTATATTGTTTTTGGTATTTTGAAATATTGTATTATTTTTCATATTTTGAAATATTATATGTATAAGTAATCATAAGAAAACTATGTACAAGAAAGTGAAAAGAAACTATGTACAAGTAAGCTAAGAAATTATGTACAAGAAAGACTGAGAAGAAATGATACTAATTGATGAGTTTCATAAGAGATTCCCTATCATGGTTCCCTATATCAAGGAGAGGGATCATGCATGATTGTGAAGCATGATGGAAGGGATGAGACTGTGACTCTGAAAGTTGTGTATGTTGTAAGTGCTCTAAAATCTCTATAGTGGAAACTAATTGTAGGGTCCCCCTGTAACTCTGAGAAATGGATACAACTATGGGGCTCTTAGGGACCCATCTAGTAGTAAAAGAAGCTCTATAAAATTGTGTTATGTGTGTAGAGGCATGAGACCTCAATGATGTTACATTGGGTGTGAATACTGTAGCTAAAAACTATCTAGAGTCCTGAAACTATCGCTAATGTAGTGGTCACTCTAAGAGAGGCCTCTGTAGAAGTGTATGAACTCTTTGTGATGGTGAGGGAGGCCTCAACTGTGTCTAAATCTCAACTAGAGGAAGAACTGTAACTGGTGGAGGAGCTAAAAATGGTGACTACAAAGTAGGAGATGAGTCTAAAATGGGGAGTGGCAACTCATACGAAACTCCACCAACTATAACAACTTGATTAGCATGAATGTACTTCATGTATTTGTGAACTGTAGAAGGTACTGTACAAAGTTTCTAGATCCATGGTCGACCAAGAAACATGTTGAAGACTCTTGCAATGGAAACAATAGTAAATGGTGTGGTCATATATGCTGGACCAACCTATAAAGGAAGTACAATCTCACCCAATGAACCATGTGTGTTTATTTCATTTTATTTTCATTTTTGAACTAACACTATACTAACCATCCTGTCTTGAGTCAAATTCCTAGATCACATAACAACATGCTCGATGGGACTAGATGCATCCTACACATGAAGAAGACCATTTTTTAACTCTAAAATATTTATTTGAGCCTTTAAAACTCTTGCAAATTGATTTTCTAACTTTATTTTGTTGTTTTTCGTTACCACAATTTTACACAGTACCCAACATCAGCAAGTAATACCAACATCAATTACCTGTCTTAACCGACGTTGGTTAGAAAAATTGACATCAGTTAGATCTCAGTTAGCCAAAGTAACTGACGTCGATGGTAATAACCGATGTTGTTCACTGTGTTTTTTCAAAAACATAGACCCGAGAGCTACTTTTTCAAAGTTCATTGTTTCAAGCTAAAAAGAAGTTCAAAGCTAAAGGACATGTTAACAATTTTGCTGTAGGACCAAGCTTGATATTTGATGAAAACATGTTTACATCACCTTTGCATGCTTAAAAATCAATTAGGAATCTTGTTTTTGGTATTTAACAAATAATTTAGATATTTTTGGCGAATGTTTTCAAAGTTTTCAACTAAGACCAAGGGGTCAAATGAACACCACCAAATGTTTCAATTTGGGTTTAAAATTGAACACACTTGTCAATTCTTGTTTGCAATAGTTGTTTAGTTAAATTTATTTGGAAAAAAGAGGAATGTTACATGTATGCTCTTCCATTTTTACCCTATAGGAAACCCTTGGAATCAAAAGTGCCATTCCTATTGCAAGTAGCCTAGTCCAAGGCTTAGAAAGAAAGTCATCTAAAGCACTCCTCAAAAACTCATCAAAGTTTGGGTGATCTTGAAAATGACCCTAAAGTCTTTCTACTTTCATATTTTCTTATTTTTATGCATCTTGGCTTACGAGGGGGACGTCATTACCTCCCACAAGTTCTTTAGAGAAGCTTTGACCCAGGGTTTCACCTCCTGGCATTGACTTCACTTACTCCTTTAGAGTTGCACATGAGACGTATCCAAATTTGGACATCACACTACACTAAGTGAATAGTAGGATGTAGTGGTTATAAAAAGGACTAGACCTTTTTACAACTAGCCAATGCCGTGGTCACCTAATTTTTGTGCTTGTATTTTGCATTGTTTGACATGAAAGTCATTATGCAATTGATTCCCCTAGAATGATCAAAAACTAATTAGTTTTAGTCAACCCCATTTTGCCATACCCTTGCTAGGACTTGGATGGTTATACTTAGAGTATTTTGATCATTTTCTCATTTGGTATGTTTTTGAGACTAAAACTTGTTTGTTTGTGTATAAGCCATGTCAAAACCAATTTGTCTATATGTCACTCTTTTATCTAAAGAGGCGTTATGCTGGCCATTTTACACCACACTTGTTCCTTAAAAATGTTTAAACTTGCTTGTGTGTGTTCCATTTGAGTTGAGGAGGGTAGTGTTATGCTGCCCAAATCATGTCAAAACATTTTAAGCCTTTTTTAAGTCTTTGAAACATAACACTGACCACATCATTCGAGCATGCTTACACCATTAGGCTACTCAATTTATTTCAAGACTTGTTTACCATTATATCAAAACCATTTTTTTTAAACCATTTTGTGTAAACCATTTGGACCTTTGTATTGTGTCGTCATGCTGTCCAATCTTGTCTAGCCTGTTTGGTCAAAACCTAGTTTTCAACATTGAGTTTTCAATTAGCCTTGTCAAGTTTGGATTCAAACATTGATTGATTTCTGTTTAGGCCTTAATTCATGGGGCTAATACATAAATCTTTCTCTTTTGGGTTTCATAACTTTAGTTAATCAATCACCCAAATTTGAAAACTATTGATGGTTTGTTTGTTCAATACCTATCCTCATCATTGCTTGTGCCTTTATTTGAAAAAACCTAGTCTTTCTTCAAAGCGCTTTTTATTTTATGCCTTCTGCCAATTGATCATGTTTATGTTTGATTTTGTGTGTTAGGCCTATGTCAAAGTTGTTTCCAAACTTGTTAGATTAAATCAAATCACATCATGCCTATTTGTTTGAGCCTAACCTTTGACTCTGCATTTGGATAAAAGACCTAGCAACTCAACTTTTCCCTTTCCTAGTTTAGACCTTGTTTGGAACACTTTGACCTAGACCTTTGACATATCAATTTTTATTCAGACACTTGACCTTTTGTGAATATGACATTTGACATTAGACATTTGATGTTAGGCTATTTTATACCAAGTCTTAGCACAAATCATTTTGGAGATACAGATCCACTTTTAGACCACATTGGAGATACAGCTCCACCCCTTTGACCAAGTTAGACCAAGTTTGAACCATTTGTCCTTTGGATATAGTTTTTTAGAGTTTGTAGAACTCTAAGTCTTTTTATTTTTGGAGCTTTCATCATTTATGTAGATATGTCTCGCTACACTTATGGTAAAGTCAATTACAATCTAACTTATGATCGAATGGCCGCACAAAATGATTTTGATGGATTTTGTTAAGACCCCAATGATGTTAATATGGTTCGTGAGACAAATTTCTATCTGCCTCATACTAATCATTCATGGGAACAAAGTAATGAAACAACTTATGATCCAAATCGAGACCTTGATTGGTATGAAGAGGCTTGTGAGGAGGACTTTGAAGACCCAACTACAGATAATATTGTTTGGGATATGGATCCATACCCTCTTTATAATAATTAGTACATGGAATACAGTCAAGAACCAACTTATGATCCAACTCATGACTGGGATGATATGGTTTATGAGGAAGACTTGGATGCTTTTGCTTATGCAAGCAATCAAGTTTCATGATGTCCTTTTGTTATCCAATCATCGACTTCCCCTAACCCTCCTTTAGATTATATGAGCTATCAAGCTCTACAATATCAAATAATACCATTACCATTCTTATACCTCATCCTTTGGCTTGTGTGAGCAATCAAGCTCCATAATGCCCCTTCATCATTATAGGACTTAGTGCTTTGACTTGTGTGAGCAATCAAACTCCACACCACCCTATAATTACCATTTCAGGACTTCATATTTTAGCTCATGCAATCAATCATGCTCCCTAATGCCTTACCATTATCTAACCACAAGTCATTCCTCATCCAATACCAATCCCAACCAAACCTCAACCGATCCAATCATTCAATGACCATGTTGTGTTCAAAATTGGTATTTTTTATCTCATTATAAACCAAGGATAAGAGAACCAATCAATCTGAGATGTTTTTGTTGAACCAACCACTTGTGATAAGTCAACTTATGATAAATTGCCTATTGATCTTATACCAATTATCGAGGAGTCTCACATTGATGAGCCAGTCTTTGTTGAGTCACTTCTCAATGATTGTAAACACCTTTGGGGAAATAATTACCTTGACCATATGCCTATTTTTCAAGAGCCTCCTAATGATAAGCCAGTCTCTAAGGAGTTGTCTCTTGACCTTTTTCCCATTATAGAGGAGTCTCACTTTGACAAATTAGTCTTTGTGGAGTCCATCATGCCATTACAAGTTATTACTTATCCAATACCAAATATTCAACAAGACATCATTATAAAAAGGTATCCATCAGACAAAGAATTAGAGTTAGAGTCAACGTTTAATCTTGGACTGACATCAAATTTAGCATCAAAATCAAAGTTTGAATTAACATCAATCTCAACATCAGATTCAGAGTCCCTTGAGTTAGAATTAGATTCAGATGAAGAATATGTTCATGGTTGTTACAACATTGGTTACACATGCCTCAGAGATCAATTTGAATACATTTGTGATCCTTTTATACTTTTTGAATATGAGTACTTCAGCTTTGACACAAGTTATCCTAGTATTGTCTATGAGGATTGTGTAGCCTCTCCCCATTTCATTACCTTTCCATAGGACATTACCATAAACCAAAATAGCCATATAATTGACATTTCATCTCCCACAAGTGTTAATTGGGATCGATAGAATCACACTTTGTTGAACTGAATCCATGGTGACATAGTGATTAAAGAAGAGCAAGAAGGCCAAGACCACATTCATATAGTAAAACACTCTCCTAGTGAAACTTTTTTAGAAGTTATAGAAGAAAATCAAAGTCAAAAGCCAATGTTCATTAGTGAAACCTTCTCAAAGGTGCTAGGGACAATCAAGACAACTTCATTGGTGAAAACCTCATTGAGGCATGAATAGCTGAGCATAAAATTTTTTCACTACTTGATGAAGACAAAATCAAAGATCAAATAAAAATAGCTTCCAATCTATAGCCTAATCAGATGGTAGCTACTCTCAAGATCAAACAACAAAAAAATTTGGTGGTCTTATTGAGAGAACAAGTCTTCAGCCCCACCATAACCAAAATTATGTTGAATCTAGCATCAACAACATTAAGTGTGACTGAACATCCTGATCTTCATTTGTTTCCCCACCATTATACATTCCATTATCATTTACCATTCCATTTCACAAACAAACTTACCATCCATTATTTGTCCTTGTTTACCATCCACGGCCAGACTTTCCTTTGTAGAGGCTACAAAGACACTTTATCTCGATACTTGAAGGAATTAGAATCAATGACCAATGAAGATCACAAAAGCATTCTTGATAACCAAATTTGTAGGTAGTTCTTGATAGAGCAGTTATTCAAATGAGGTATGGGCTAGCAATTAACATGACTAAGTATTCTATTTATATCATTTGTTGACTAGGACATGCATCTCCATCTCAATAGGAACAACATAATCATATGCCATTTTTCCATACCTAGGATAAAAACATATGCCATACTATTGCCATTGTCACATACCCAGTCATTCACCCCATCATTTGGGGGCAACCCTCTTGGCATTACATATAACCTTCTACCAACCCTCTTACCATTTTATCAAATTTATCAAATCATCATTATGCTTAGTAAAACCATATCATCTTACCATTCCATTCCTATCTAGACCAAAGCATGTTTTTGTCATCCTACCTAATCCTATTTTGATCTTGGTTCCTTTGGTTCTTCCTACACGTTTTGTGAGAGGATTCGGATCAAGTTCAAACAATCAGTCCAATTCATGTTTTAATAGTAGTCTATGAAAGTAGTGTGACAGTTGATCTGGAAAGATATATTTCATCCTATCAAGTTTGTTTATGTGAGCTTGATTATAACTGCCTATGGGCAAATTAGTGTTTCACCAATCTTGCTACTAATTATAACCACCTATAGGCAAATTAGTACCATTGACCTATGCCATTGTATATTAGTTATAACCACCTATGGGCAAACTAGGGACAACATTTGTTTATCATGCATTATCACATCACTTTGCCATCATTATTTTCATTTGATTGTCCATTTGCCAGATTTGAGAATTTGTTGAGACTTAGTTGGTTTTTCCTCACCTTTTATGTGGATGGAATTACTATGACTTGAGTTCATTTTAGGACTATGTGGGTCATGCTCAATTCATGTCGAGGTCACCTAAGTCCCCCTTTCCATGTGCTCTCACCATTTTGCGAGCAACCTAAGCCAAATGCTCTCACCATTTTGTGAGTAGATATATTGTCATTCTATAACGAGTTAAGATACTCTCAAAATTCCAAAAACATTAAAATATTAAAAAAAACCAAAAATATTTGTCTTATCTAATCCTAGTCAGTTATCCTTGATCCGTCTTACTGGGGCACAATCATTGTTAGGATGTTTTCTTTTGCTTTTGTTTTTAGGCTTTCTATTTGTTTGTTTATTTCAAGTTATTTATTTGTTTATTTGTTTTTATTTGCCTATTTGTTTGCTTTTAGCACTGTTGCCTCGACTCAGTTTATATATGTTCATTGGGTGATTCTTTGCACACATTATTCTTGAGCCTATCCATATTCATACGCCAACATTGTCATGATGGTTTTTATCATTGGTGCATTATTTTCAAGTGTTTATTGGAGTCAGTCCTTATGCATATTTTGGGATAGTCTTTATGGTGTTCTATCATGAAACCTACCATTACATGCTACAAAAAAAATTAGCTTAAAAGAGGTATATAATCAATAGAGCTACAAAAATTTCTCCTCAGCACCTTGGCAGATCCTCCCATCCCACCCTTGATCAAATTAACACATTGGCCACTCTAGTTGTGTCATAGTTAATTAGGATGAGCATATCCTCATTGGCAGGTACAACTAAATCATTCAAATTAATCAATCTTATTCTATTCATCTCTTTCATCACTTTGCACCTACTCATCTTTAATCTGTATTCTAGGTTATATCCTTGAGTTATGTTTGCTAATCAGCCCTAACTAAGGCACAATCATCTTTAGCCAATCTAGGTCCTCTTAATGATTATAACTGCCTATTGGCAAATCATTATTTTGACTTTTATTCCTTATTATAACCTCCATTGGGCATATCAATATCCTTTTTACATCAATGCATGCAAGCATTTTCTCATTTGGATTAATCGTAACCATGGGTTAATTACACCTTTCTTCTTGTTTCTTTTCGAGGGACCATCCATCAACAAATGTGACGGCCACTCCCTCGAGGGGGCATCATCATGGGCTTCCAAAAACCATTTGGAGCTTTGTTCTTTTTGGCATACATGCCATTTCTCATTCTTTGAGAAGACATTGCTTTGCCTATAGTTTTTAACATCTTCCTATATAGGGGTAAACTATAGACACCTAAAATTGGCTACCGATAACCTCCAATCAGGCTTTTGATCAATTTCTACCCAAAATGCACAATTTAGCCTAAAAACACTAAAACACACTAAATGATGTGAAACTAACATATTCAAGTGCCAATTTTGGCTAGGGTATCCCTAAATGGGGTAATGCAATTTATGGGCCAGCTAACTTTGATCAGATCATCTCAATTCAAAATGCCAAATTTGTACCTGGGTGCTTTGGATTGCTCTTCCTTATCAAATATTTTGCACAAAATTTGTGACTTTATTATTTGTTGTTGGAAAAATCCTAAATGGGAATATGTATCCAATGCATCTAATGTGGACTTCCAATTCTAATCCAGTCAAATTTTAGACAAATAACAAGGCATTTTGATCAATTTTGTGCACAAAGTGCTTAATCATGCTTAAGAGCTAATTAACCCAAATCAAGGCCTAATCAATAATTCCATGGAAACTTGTTGAATACTTATTTTTGGAAATGAATATTGAATATATGCATCATCAAGTGACCTCATTTCTTGGGAAGACATCCCTAGGCCATAAATGCCACAAATATTAGGATTCATGCCTCCCATGCCTCATCAATACCTTCCATGATGCCCTCCATGCCTCTTAATATCACCTTATTCCAATTTCATGATGAGGATAATTACAAATTTAATTCCAAAAATTTAATTAATCCTCAACCACACATCTCAATCTTGAGATAGATGATTGAGGTTGATTCTGATCAAATCCAAAAATCTATAAATATGAGGCCTCACAACATCATATCTAAACTATTTTGGTGCAAAGTTATTATGCTCAAATATCTTCAAAGGACTTGATAATGTAAAGTTATAATGCCAAATTGATTCCAAGCCAAGCCAAGCCAAAGCCATCAGGTGCCAAGGAGAGATGGAGGTATCCAAGCTTCCATTGCCAAGGACTTCATGAGCACAAGTTGAGAAAGCCACTACTAAAAAGGCATTTAGAGCATCTAAGAAAGGTGGAGGAATTATTGTGTTTTCATTCATTGCTTTTTAGTTCTATTTGTCATTTGCTTTTGTTAACTAAGCTCTCCCTAGTGTCTAGGCTTAGAGATGTTATGTTATTAGTGTGTTTATTTCATTTTGTTTTCATTTTGGAACTAACACCATACTAACCATCCTCTCTTGAGTCAAATTCCTAGATCACAGATGGAACTTTGGAATTATACACACCAATCATGTTGCTCAAAGGATGTGACTCAACTGAAGGTGTCTGGTATGTATTTGGTGGAGGGTGTGCATGATATACATGGTGAGCACCTGATGTACCCCTTGTCTCTTATTTAGAATGCTATGGGAAAGGATCTAAGAAAATTTTGAGAGCCTTGTCATGTGTTTGCTTTGCCTATGGAGGCTCAACTGGAGTGCAAGGATCAATAAGGTTGCCATATATTAAGTCTTATATCTTGTGTTACAAACTGATGCATCTATTCATTGTGTCCTGTTGCACTGTGAAAATTATAGAATACATTCTGATCATATCCACATGGAAGAGGCTTTGTCGTATCAACTTTTTGAATAGGAGGGAGAGATAGGACATTGCATTCCAATAGCTATTGTAAGACTCTAGCTCGAGATACTAGTAGATTGGTAAAGGCTCATCAAGGAGGTATTGATAAAACCACTCACTAAGGGGGCTTTAAAGTCGCATTAACTGTAAGTTGATTTTGACTTTTGCTATCATTAACCTTTACTGTGTATGGGACTTTACTGTTACTCTTATTTGTTATTTTTGATATGCTTGTGTACTTGAGTTTTCCCATTAAAAGTAATTTGAATTCCCTTTCCTTTAGTGTATGACATAACTCAGTGAAAAAAGAAAACTTTTTGAACATTATTGACTCATGCAAAGCTAGTAGAAGACTCTATTTGAAGAGATCTTATAATTATTGATTAGCTATGGGGCTAGTCATTTTAACCAAGATAGTCTTATATCTAAGAACATAATATGTGAGATGTTCATTTGACCTTTGCTTTTGTTATGCAATTTGGGCATAAAAAACCTTATCACATATGTTAATGCTAAAATAAACTAAGAACATGTTAGCTAAAGGATTGAATGCTTTGACCATCTGATTTGGTAGACTATAGAACCACAGTAAAGCATAATCCTTTAAACTCCATGGAAATAGCTGGTTAGTAACCAGTAATTTGGCACATAGTCCAAGCATGCTACATGAAAATCTATCATGTGTGTCCTTGGATCATCCTTGCCATCATATAGAGTGATCTTGGGTTGAACAAAACTTGGTGGCAAGGGTGTAGAAGAAATATGGCATGCCAATGGTGTATGAAGTAGAGCAAAATAGTCCAAAGCCTGTGTTAGTCTAGATGCACCTTGCTCAAGATGTAGCACCTTGGATTAAATATATTTAATCTCTTGCATAAGGGTAGCTATATCAAGAGGCGAAGATGTACTAGTCATAACTGGTGGTGCACATAGGAAGGTTGAGCTGCTATAGGGGGTTGTTGAGACATAGTTGCCCTCGTAGTGTCATTTGCAATTGATTGTTCTGTGGATTGAGAGGATTGACCATTGTTTACTTTTTATTGTTATTCTTATATTATTTTAAGCATATCATCTTACATATCAAGATTTTTAGTTAAAAGGTCTTGAAGTTCCCTCTTATCTATTTCATTAAAATCGGTATATTGGGCCATTGTTAAAGTAGGAAAATAAAGCAAAAGTGGATTGAATTTTTTGCAATAAGTTGTAATAAGAAAAATGCAATAGATGGAAAGTACTAAATAAAGGAAATGTAAAGTCCTAAAAATAGAAAACTAGAATATGCATAAAAAGGATACGAAGCTCACTAACATTTAAAGTGATACCTCCAACAACTTAAGGACTTAGTATATTCTACTAGGGTTTAAAAGAAATAATTTTTAAAATTACTATGGTGAATTTTAAAAATTAAATGTGAAATTCTAATTTATATATGCAAGAAAAATTAGAGGAATATTTCTAAAATCAGCAAGGAATTTTCCCTAGGGTTTCTAGGGTTTTTGTGCGTAGATGAAGTAAGTCGGGTTCACCAAATGATTTCACTTATTTTGGGAATAATGGAGTTTTATTCCTACTTTAGTTAAGGATTTGGATTAATAAATTAGTACAAAATATAGAAATGAATAAAGTCCTAATTTGTGCAACTGTTTATCTTTTTCACCTTTTTAAAAATAGCAATAAATAAGAGGAAATATAACTCAGTTGGAAAATAGACTGAGACAACTGATACAAAGATTGAAAATGGTTATGCAGGATTAGAAAGGTGTCGTAAACCTGAATCTAGATTTTGTTTTGTGAAAGGATAGGAGCATTGAAAAGTGGATGCTTTGGTGTCTGATGTTGTTGTATGTTCCTATCATTGTTGTCCAAACTAATCACAAAGACCTGGAACTTTTTAGGTAGTTGTGTTATGCCTATGTGAGTGTGCTTATAAAAAATTGAGCATTGGTTGTTGAAAAAACTCGTTATGGAGCTGATTTTGTCTTCAAACCCTAACGCTCCATCATGCTTGATAAAATGACATTTGAGTCACTTTAGAAAGGGGGGTTAGTGTGAAATATGTACTAACTGTGAAATACAAACCCCTTGTGTAGACACGTTGCCTACATACCAATACTCTTAAGAGGGATCAAACCATATGTAATTATCCCACCTAGTGTGCTTTGTACAATAGTGTGATATAGATGTAAATGCCAAATTGATAGTGTTTGAGGTGGTTAGGGATTAGTATGAGGATTTGAGTAGGTTTGTAGTTGTGTTGGGTGACTATGTGCAAAGAATAGATAAGTTTGCCTTAGTGCTTTGTTTGTATTCTTAATTGCTTTGTAAGTTTGGTCATCTCCTTTGTAAATGAGCTCTGAGTGGGATTTTATAAGGAACAATTGGTCATGGGTCAGATGTATTCATCCTAGGCTGAACTAATTAAGGATAAGGACTGGATGAAAATGACTTTTGGGGCTCAAAGTACAAATGGACAGGACTGCTTAAAATGGGACACTTTTCTATAGGGCATTATTGTCTAAATGGGGTGCTCTTTTCCTAGAGGCTCAGAACCTAGGGGAACAAGATTAACACGGGGAATACTATCTGGTTGAGGTGGAACGACTATTCAAAAAGTTTTGGATGAATGAGCAAAAAAGTGTCTAGAAGTATCATAAGAGCATGCAAAAATGACCTATGGATGGGGTGTCACAAGCCACATTCAAACTACCAATTTAGACATTTTATATAACTACATATTTTGTATTAGTCCTTATCAAAGAAAATGCATCATGTCATTTTCCTATCCTGTCATGTCTCGTTGATATTTTCATTGCAACATTTGTCTCTTGATAATATTCTTTGTTCTCCCATCTAGTGTTGTTATTTGACTTACTTAATGTGTTTTACCTTAAAATAAATTAACAAGAATCATATGCACATGTGTCATAATCAAATGCATAACCATAACTAACTTAATAACATCATAGCATACATGAGTAATAAAGCAATCAACCATTTTTCACTGCACGTCTAAATCTAAAAAATCAAGCCTATACTCATTAAAATTTAGCACATGTCATAAGCAAACAAGAAGAATAATCCATGAATAATATAATCATCACATCATAAGCATCAACATCAAAGTAAATCATAGACCATGAGTATGAGAAATCAACAAGGATCATACATACATACATACATATATATATATATATAATCATCACATCATAAGAATCAACATCAAAGTAAATCATAGACCATGAGTATGAGAAATCAACAAGGATCACACACACACACACACACACACACAAACACACACACACACACACACACACACACACACACACACACACACACACACACACACACACACACATATATAGATATATATCTCGTGAGTCAAAGAACATCATAATGTGTACAATCATATATACATGTCTCTCTCTCTCAAAATGTACATCTCACCACATCGACTCATAGGTCAAAATCAAAATGATATACAATAATATATGATATATATGAACTATGTCATGTCTATGCCCACAGGGCACCACTATCTCTTGGTGTACCACAGGCCCTAATACTTGTCCACCAATAGTACTTATCTATCCACCTACAGATGTTGCCCACTGCCTTGGTATCATGATACTAGCACCACCCACCAAGCTCACTCTATACTCACCCCATCGAGGCTCATCAACACACCATCTCAAGACTATAGCCTCATAAGACCATAGCTTCTCCACTATATCCAAATATCATGTCATGGGGATGGTGCTTAGTGGTCCTATAAGTGTCATTGCCCCTCCTCCTCTCTACCTCAAGGAGTCTCTCTCCTATGTAACCAAGGCTATTGAATCTCTCACTTGGTGCCTATCACCTGTAAGAGTAGCAACCTGACCCTATAAAATAGTCACTTGACCCTATAGTGTCATGACTTGTGCCTATGTAACAACTAGTACCACTCTTGCCTAAACATCTAGGGTACTCCTTGTACCTGTGCCCTTTGACCCCCTCTCCCTATGGGGTCCACATCCATAATACTCCTACCACCATCACCATTAGCAATATCTACTACCACATATAGATCCTGGTACCATGTTATATACCCATTTGTGAAGCCGAAATCATCTCTCTATGGCCTAGTTAGTAGCTCCTCATGATCTAGTAATGTTTGCACTGGATGTGGCTCTGGTAGCAAGATCTTTGCATCCTTATGCCTATACCTGGGAAATACACCTAGAATACCCTGAACAAGGCCAAAATATGTACGAACCCTATCAAATGGGATAAACTCTACCTTCCTATCCCTCCTATTGAGAATCCACTTATAACTCTGCAAGGAGAATGTCTACCTCCTGTAGTCAAGCCATACTAGAAACTGAACATATGGTCTCCAGGTGATGTCTCCAATCACCAGTGCACTTAAAGTACCCCTCAACCAATCAATGTCATGGGCTCTTCTTCTTGCACCCAAAGTGGCAAAGTTACCTCTCCACCACATAAATCTAATTGAAAACTCTATTTGAGTGTATCCCACCCATGATAGCCCCACTAGCCTCAACACCCAGATATGTTTGTAAGCCCAGTAGTGTATAACTAGACCAATGCTAATGCCATATCTCCTGTGGGCCCTAAAACCCCATAAATCCATGTATATCTATATCAAAATAATAGGTACCCAGTTAAACATTGTCCTCCCCAGTAGCATCTCAACTAAAACCCCTAGCAGCAAGTCTGGGAACCTTCTACTACTAGAGTTAAGAAGGGAAAAGCAAGACATGGCCATCGTAATCATGGTCATCAGTCTCCTCTCATCCCTCACCCTCTGATAAAGCATAAAATATCTGAAGCCCCCAGTATGTCACCTAACATGATCCTCATCATCTCCATATATAAACTCTAGTAAATCATCCTTCTCATCCTATTCAATGTGGTATATCAGCTCAACCCAAAGGGGTAAGCATGTAATATGATGCACATCCTCTGGTAGGATCGTAAGCTCTTTGGTGAGTAGCACGAAAGTGTTTATGGTAGGATCCCATCTCTTGATGAGGGCCACAATCATAGACACATCATGGGGAATATGCTAGTAGTGCCTCATCGCTATGAGGCCAACCTCCTCCATAAGTGCCCAGTATATATGGGTCATCCCCTAGTGAACCTCTATGAAGATGCACAACACCCTATCATGTATCTGTATCTACTCTCATGCCTACACACAATCTATAGTAATAACCTTAGATACTTATACTATTATTTCCTACATGATTAATGCCTTCAATGTACCTAACCTTACCATTTGACTGCTTGTTCAACCCCTATCTACCTGAACCTCACATTCTAACCCACCAAACCTCCCACCTAACTTACATGTTGGCCTATACCATACCTTTCAACACTTATTATACCTTATAAAATTAAAATTTTTGGAAAGGCTATCCTAAGCTAAACAACCGCCAATGGTCATGGTGATCACCGATGGTCAAACATATATATTTTTATAGATGTCCATCATCGATGGTTAATCTTGATCATTGACGATCACTATGGGTGTTCTGCTAGCAGAACAACTAAAACCCTAGCTACCCAAAAAACTAAATCTTTCCTAAATTCTAACCTAAATACCTACCCCTACCCTTGTTCACTTACCCCACCTTGCCAATTTTAACTTTTACTGTCATAATTCACCCAAAACCTACCTAGGGCAAAACCTAAAACCCACCCTAATAAAAAAATTAACAAATCAATTACACCAACACATGCAAAACCAAACTACTCTACCAATTTGAATAGCATCCCCTACCTCATTCCTTGATCATCATTGAAGAGGAATCTGTGGACCCCTTGCATGTCCTCATCTACATCTACATGCTCCATGCATCTTCCTTGGTCCCCTAAGTCCACTTGGTCTAACTCAAAAACCTCTCACCTCTCAGCAATCACTTTCAGCACTATTCTCAATCATAAGATGCGAAAAACTAGAGCTCAAGGTCAACAAGTTAAAATTAACCAAATGACTTTCAAAATTACTTTTAACTGCCAGACTTTTAGGGTTTTCACCCTAACTATTGGTGGTCAGGATGACCACTGATGGTTGCCCTTGGGGACCCTGACCATTGATGATTAGGTGGCTCACTTTTTTGCTCTTACCTTGAGGAGTCATCTTTAAGCAAAATCAAATCTTACCTTCTCTACCCACCCATGGAGATTACCTTCTCTACCCAACCTGACCACCTCATCACCTTGACATTGGTCTAATTTGGCCTAACTAGTATACATTTTATGATGAATTTTATTGGTCCTTCGATTATAGGGACAAAATTACCATGTTGACCCTTTTGCCCCTATGCCACCTAGTGCATACTAGACCCACTTGGGTCTTCTTGGGATACCTGTGACACTTGACTAGTTTATGTTTTCATCGAGATCACTTCCTACCTTGTATACCCATCGAAACACATACATTATTTAGGAAACTTGCATTTATGAATGTACCCAACTTCCATGCCTAATTATGGTCATGTGATCCACTTGTCACTTGTCTTTCTAACATAAACCTTTATTTTTACCAACTATGGTAGCCTAGTCAATGCATGATCTTGGCTATCTCACTTTTTATCACACTTTGTATGCCTATTTGCACTTTTATGCCCATCTTATAACCCACCTTCATGACATTCACCTTTTTCATCACCTTCATCCACCTTATCAAACCTACACCTAATTTTGTTTTATCTCATTGACTCTCAATTTGAGGGGGAACACCTCCTCCCATACTTGAGGCAACCAGACTTGCAATCGGTAATATGTTTTTATTGTGTAGCTTGTTGATTCAAAGCTACATAACAAAAAGGGGTAAAATGTAGACATCAAAAATCCACACACCATGATTTTGAATGTTGAAATTCCCCTAGACCCCTTTGGGACCAATCTAACCCTTTGACCCCTAACTAAGCCTAACCAAAGTTAGTTTGACCAACTAGATTAACCTACCCTTTTACCCACTATTTACCATGGCCCTTGACCATCGACAGTCAGGATGACCACTAATGATCACCTTGATCATCGATGGTCAAGGTGCACCCCTCAACCAGCAACATGTAAACCATCTACCTTTCTTTTCTAAAAATATCTCATCTAAATCCATGTTTGAGCCATTACATGCATGAGTTAAAATTAGAAAGCTCAGTTAATGTCTTATTGTAACTCGCTTACCTTGCCTATAAGAAGAGATGAATGAGGAGGTGAAAAGGATATGTAATTGTTATCAAGAGCTTGTGCATCTAGAGTTCTTTTTTTTCTAGGTTAATCATCATCAACAATCCAATAATCTAGCCATCATGCTAGAGAGCCAACTTGCCACCACCACTCTGCCAAAGTGTCAAGTACATTACTCTATCATAATCATGCTAGACTCCACCAACAAGTCAATCACCTTAAACACCCACTTGATCAGTCTTCTACAAGATAAGTATTCATTTTTCAGTATTCAGTTACTTTATTTCCCTTTTGCACTCAACCTAGCACCAACCCATCTATCAAAATCCAACTCTGTGATCCCATCAATCTAACTATTTACCAACCCAGACCTACACATAGTAACCATCAATAGTTATCTCAACCATTGACGGTCTACCCAACCATTGATGGTCACCTTAACTGTTGATGGTCACCCCAACCACCAATGGTCACTATCTCAAGCAATTATAACAAGCTATTTCCACCTACCTACCCTTAGCCAAATCTGATTTTTTGTGTCCCTACCTATTCACAGACCCCTACCTGATTTTATGAAGTAGATTCAAGCCATTTAACACTAGTATTGACTTATTTATTGCTATATTAGTCGTTTCTAGTCTATTTCTTTAGCAAGCATTTCTTGTGTTCAATTTTAGCACCTTTTGATTATTGATGCAAGTAATTTCTATTCTATTTATAAACTTAATTATTTAAAATGTGTGGATTGACAACCCCCAAGGAAGCTCTTGATTCCAGGATCTAGCTAACACTAGGTAATCCACTCAGCTATCTATCAAACCAACCATTTGTTTTAGTGTTGTCTTATTTGTAGGTCATCCTCCCAAGCCAAAGAGGAATTCTCCACAATCATCTAATTCAATGCACACATAATCAAACAGGTTTTTCAACCATACCTGTATCTAGTTTCTTCTTATTCCTTTCTAGAAATATAAGCTAAAATTCATTGAAACACTTACAATAATATGGGCTAGAACATAAGTAGACAAACTTAATGCAAATGACTAGACTTGACTAGAGTAGACTAAACTATACTTGATGAGGATATTACAAACTGATGATTGATGATACAAGATGGACACATAAGACTAAGCACTTATCACTAAAGTTATTAGACACCTAATGACTTAGGTTTACGACCAATAGTGTTCAGTGACACTAATAACCTGTTACATGACCATAAATAGTATTCAAAATTACTTAAAATTAACACACATCCTAAATCTATATTAAAAGATATAAAAAACTAAATAATATGATATCCCTTTGACACCATGATAGACGTATTTGACATAATAGGAGATGGCAATAAAACTAATAAAAAGATGCAACACAAAATAAGTGGCATGGAGTGCCAAGTCCCTACGAGGTAATTTGAAAAGTAGTAGTTGGAAGTTTAAAATATGATTTTGTATCAACATTATGTTGAGCAAAAATAAACAAGGGAAAAAATGTTGATTGTACTATTTAGTCAGCATATTGTATGATAAGTAACAAAAATTGTACTTGATGCATAGGGCCTAGTCCAAACTAAGGAAAATAATGTGGGATGCCTCTGCTACAAATAAACATATTTTGTATATAACAAAGTGTTAGCATATAAAAGCATAAGATGAAACTTTAAAAACTATATAATCTATATATAAGATTATGGGCACAAAAATGCATGCAGGAAAATGCCTTGACTATTATTTATAATCAAATTATATCCCTTGGAAAGAAATACATTTTACTTCAACCACTGCACTCATAATGATATATTTAGCACTATTAAAAGCTGAGGTTAAATTGGTTGAGTAAAATATAGAACTCTTCTTGTCTTAATCTATATAAGTGGATGTTACGTTGTCAATCATCTAGTACTTTTCCTAGCAAGAGATAAGGCTAAAATACTCTTCACCTCAAGAAAAGTGAATTCTAGTAAGAAACAGGATAGGTTAGAGACTTCCCCACCATACATGTCTGAAAATATTAAAACAACACCATGTCATATATCATTGCAATGTAGTTATAGAATAGATATATTCAATTCAATAAATAGGGCCAATTGTGCAATATTTGAATCTTCAAACACTTTATTCTTCTCTAAAAAAATAAACTATAATGTGACATCCAAAATTATGTTTGGCCACCAATATTTATCCATCATATAAGTTAAGAGTAGAAGGAAGCATTAAAAAAAACAAATCTTTATTATAATCAACTAGTCTCTCTCATTGCCATATTGAGACAAGAAAAAATTAATCTGTTGTGAAAGGTCAACCTCGAGCCCTTCCCATCATGAAACAAGACAAAAAATTAAGTCTATGTTGATGTTATCGTGAAGGATTCACAGTATGGGTATCATTGTCATTAAAAATGATGTGCTTCAAGTATAGCATGGCAAATCTCCTCCACCAATGCCATCTTTGTACAAGGGATTAGTTTGTGCAGGATAAATCTAGATTGAAAGCCTCAAAGTAGAATCAGGATTTGGTGGTTTTCCATATTTATTGAGCAGTGGATACCAATCCTCCATTTTCTCTATAAATGGAAAATTGAAGTGAAAATATTACTTACTTCCACCATAGGATCCACTAACACAATGAAAGGACAATTCTCTGTAGACAGGTTTTTCTTCAAATAAATAATGACACTTGGAAAATTTGCCAACCGATGTTATGTCAATACAAACCCTAAGATTATAAAGAAACAAATAATTATAAGCATTAAAATTTAGCTTAGATTTTGGATGAACCTGCCTAAATATATTAAATCTTTGCATTAGCTTCATTTCTTAATCTTGTAAGTAAGATTCATTAAGATGAAAAAATAATTTATATAGAAGATCAATACTTAAAGTTACAATATTGTTTAGGTTCATACTATTGACCTAATCATCACAGAAGAGTCATAATTAGGAAATAGCTATTGCTTGAGAACAGTGGTAATGACAACAATAAGGGATCAAAATGTTTGGATCCATAAAATATTCATATGGTGTCAAAATTAGAGGCAATATTATGGGTATGCTTCCAACATTGTTTCCACAGTTTCCACCAAGTTTAACCTCAAATTCATTTGTTTCACCCCTCCAATGGGTAGAAATCAACTAATGGTAATTTGGCTATAAGTGCATCATATCAAGTCCAAATGACCTAAACTCTTAAATGGAGCATCCTAACATTGATTCTTGCATTCCCAATAAAAATCAAATTACAATTTGCTAGTTTATCCCTAGAATATGACTGACATAATAAAACGTGTTTGGCCATAATTCAGCCATACAATGTTGTATTCGGCTCAATTTTGGTGTGTAGCATCTGGACTAATTTTTGTAAGCACATTAAAGGCATCTCAAAATTCAATTATTTGATATCCCAAAATGCCTTATAGCATAGGTCTACTTTACCATATGCTCTATTAGACAGAAATTCGTTACCTTTAAAAGACCAAATGCTATTCCCTATTCCCTAGACTATGCATAAGAATCAACTTGCAACATAAGAGAATAGGAATCCCTGGACTATGGACAGGTCTAAAAACATCACACTTATGCTTGTGAGAATTGTAGAAGAGTTGAGGTAGAGTAGAAACAATAGGAGGATTTGGAAGAGAAGTTTTTGAGTGGAGTGTATTTTCCATCCTGGGCAATAGAGATTTCAAGATATGTTTGCTTTAGACATTGATTTTCACAATGTTCTTTATAGCAAGGGAGCATTGGAAAAAAAGGTGCATATGTGTGATAGGAGAAGAAAGGTAGTTATTTGGACATCTTCTAATTTTTTCCTTTGCCAAGTTCTAGAAAAATAAATACCTTTATCTATTTTAACAAGCATAGCATTGGAGATAGTTGGAAGCATGTGTCTGCAATTAAGAGCCATATAATTTTATCCCTGACAAAGTATGATATAAAAAATCTCAAATGTGGATGATAATGACAATTCCTTGCCCCTAGCCATGCCCTTCTATCTCTTTTCTACTATCAATACTGATGCACAGGTAGTAGGAATAACAAATTGAAATGATATGATTGCCTCGATTTAGGGGATAGTATAAATAACATGTAATATTTTTATTGAATCAACATGCAAGAAAAATGATAGTTTATATTTGTAGTTAACAAACTTACAATTTACCTAAGACAAAAATTAACATATTTTAAAACATGCTAAAATATATCATTTGATTGGCTAAAGTTAAGGGATGGAAAATGTTTTACTAGTTGGTGAATATTTCCATTTCAAAAAATACAAAATACATGTGATTTAGAAAACATATAGAATTTACTCCTAAGACTTGTAAATTTGAAGAATTTAATATACATCCAATTAAAAACTTGGATGATGTTTTTTAATATTTTACTAATTAGCAATTTTAATGCTTGATAATAATAATAAAGCCACTTGGCTATAAATAACCTATTCCATACCTAAGACAAAAGGGGGAGAATGGTTATCTTGTGTGCCCACCGACTACTAGAACATCAACCTCCTTTTGAGCAACACCAACAACTTCAGCCTATTCAATTAGAGAAAATAGGTGAATCAATTCTTATAGGCATTTAACTTACCAACAATGCACTGAGGTCAAAAATAAAATAAAAATATATACGCTATCATGACCAATGAAGGAGGAGGAAGCAAAGCTGAAATAGAGATATATGGGCTAATTAGTCTCAAGGATGAAACCCTAATAAGCCTAGAATGCATTCACTATAAAAGAGAATAAATATGAAACATATACATACCACAAAAGTATTTTCTCTGACAACATCTAATGTCATGATGCCCATCAAGCAATTAGGGTTATGAGTCCCTACCTTTTTTAATACCTTTGGTACAATTGGCATGGTGGATTTTACCAAATTATTGATTATATTTACCACTGCATTTGGGTAGCACTTGGACACTCCCTCACATAAAGTCTGCATAATCCCCACATTGATATTAAACAGGTCATCCCTTGTCATTTTGGGCTTACATGGAATTCTAGTAGGGATAATGACTAGGTCCATTCCCACCAGTGCATTTTCTAGCTACTCTTTTCACTAAAAACCCATGCATATGTACATTAGTTCAATTTGGTTAAAATCTAAAACCTATGAGTAAGAGAATGGGTATGATCTTATTTCAAAAATTGAGACAGGTGTTTAAACATAACTAAAGTAGTTTTGACAAAGGTGGGTATGAGGCAAGATCCACCCATCATTGCCATCAACACTATCACCAATTCAATCCCCTCCTCCACCCTGTATTACAGAGCAACCTATTTTGCTAAGGGCTATTTTGGCTTGTGATATAATCAACAAGAGTCAAATAGGATTCATTAAGGAGCTCCTTATATTCTCCATTTTCTTTCAAGGGGAAAGCTATGCCTATGGAAGAAGTATAGACCATTTGCCTAATGTTTTTTGCTTTCTTTCAAGCTCTTAGAATGTCGACGGTTCCCTCAATAGCAGGCTAGACTAAATCTCTTTGATAACCCACAAACAAATCCTTCATATTTGTATGTATATGCAAAGTCAAAAATCTAGTTTGGAAGGCGGTTACATTAAGTGACGGCTGGGGAAAGTGGCATGATTTTGTCCCAAGGGAAGTTTCATGAATTAAGATGCATAAATGGTAGACTGTTCAGGGAGGTGCACTACCCAAACCTGTAACTACATTAAAACAAAGTTATTATGACTGTCAAAATGATGGCCCTTCAGAGTAGTTAAACCAAGGGACTATCTTGAATTGAGTGAAATAGGCCATAATATGAAATTTGCTTAACCAATCAACATCTAATAAAATATAATATTATATTGAGCGGGTTAAAAGACTTGCACTTTGTTTTTGCAAAAGCTTCCCATATTTTTAGTAAAAAAAATGATGCATTTTGATTTTCCAATGCAACAGGGAATAATAATGAGTTAAGATTAAATGAAAACAATAGTCCCCCATTTGGGAGTAATAATATAAACTTAATGTACTACAAATTAATGAAAGATGTTATAATCATTAGCCCTAAATATAACTACATGACATAACTAAAAATACCTAGCTATAACTAAATTACCATGACAATGCCAAACAATAAACTTTATGACTAAATGCACTACTTAAAAACACTTTATTTTGAACCCAAAACTACAAGCTATGGAAAAACCATGAATGGATATGAGAAAATCATGACATACAAGATAGAGTGGTTTCAAGATAAAAACTACAGATTTGGGGGGTGGTTTTTGACAAGACTTTGATGCAATTTAAACTAGTTAGGTGCAAGGTGGAAAACTATGGCCGATGAGTCAAAAACCATGGGTGGATTGGAGTTGAGGTGGGGAAACTCTGGTCAAGTGCTTATTTGGTCAGTTACAAGAGAAGATGGTGAAGTCGAGAAGTGATTCATCCATGTGGAGGGTGCGAGTTATAAGTAGATTGAAGGACAAGACAATACATGATCAACTAGTGCGAGGTCCAAGTGAAGATCGTTAGAGGATGATAGGGTAGAGTTAATGGATTTTATTAGCAATGTATCAAGCAAAGGAGCAACGAGTGGTCACCAAGTGGAATAAGAGATGACATGATCCTTGCTACCAATGTCATGAAGTCAAAATCAGAGACAAAATATACCAAATACATATCAATGGTTGTAAAAAATATGTGATTCACAAACAAATAACTTATACGATATCAGATCTCAGAAGATATATAGATTCATAACCACATATTAGGAACCCTTATACATTATATGCACCAGAATACCACAAACTATAATGTAACTGAGATACAATCTGTGATCCCACACAACTACTTTAATATACTAGACTAACAACATACAATTGTAATATTTTGTTTTGGTTTTGATGCTCATACAAAATCTCACATTTAGATACATAATAACCACTCATATAATTAGATCCCACAATTAAGAACTCACTATTGACTGTACTATTGATCAATAACAAATAAATATATACGAGAGACCTCATAAGTAATAATATTTCAAACTCACAATACTACAAAATACTGCAAACCTCACAATAACTAAATAACGAACTCAAATTCTATTACAACAGAAAAAAATGGCCCTAGAAGGAACTCTGATAACAAATGTAATATACCTCTAGGTTTGGTATTATACATAGTATTATGTATGTATGGAATAAGGATAACATATTATAATAGTGAGTGAAGTGTTAGTGCTTACTAAAAAATAGTGAATGGAGTGTTAGTGATTATAAAATATGTTAGTGGGGTTGGGGTCCAACCAACATTACTAGTGGGGAGAATAGTGCCCAATTAATAGTGCTTGGCCATTTTATAAATAAGGATATTGGGTTGAGTATTGAACCATCTAAGAAATCAATTGTAATTGAGCCCTGCTCAAAGGAGGTAGCCCCCTTGAAGTGGTCCACGATCGGAGTTTTCATTCCTCAAAAGGAACGTTGTGTTTGTAATGTATGTTTTAGTCCAATATATGAGTTGATTGTTGTTATTTGGATAGTTTATGAGTAAGAAGTTTTTAACATGTCATAGTTATGTAACCATCAAGGTTATGTAACAATTAATATATTACGGTAGTTTCACAATTATTGTGGATGAATCACATAACCGCTACCTTTTGTGAAACCACCGTGGTAGAAATGCTATGAATTAAATGGTTTTATCATGAAGGTAAGATCATTAAAAATTAAGGAAAAAGACTTTAAAAAATTACAAATTTTGAGGTTTAGGAGGCTAGAAAAGAAGTAAAATATAATAAGATACAAAGATATAGATTTGAGCATATTTAGGTGGACGTCCTTACATCATCATCATTTTTTTTTTAAATATTACACCGTATAATTTTTAGGTGCATACATATTTCCCCCTTAGGTAGATGCCTCATCATGAATTGATGATATTTTTTTCCTGAACAGTGTTCCATGAAAGGAAGAGGAGGTTATAAAACTTACCTTACTTACCTATGTGGTGTAGCGAAGCCAATGGAGACACCCTCGTGACCCTCAAGCAAAAAAATAATAATCAAGTGTAGTTTTATGAGAAAGTAAAAAACTTGCTAAACTAATCGAATCATGGACAAGTTTACTTACCATGTACATGGGAGTGAAGATACTACTTGAATCATCTCATCAAAAGACTGAGTCTGGGGTTAACTAGTGTGAACCTATAAAATTGAGACAAAAAATAACATACCTTGTAATAGTGCTACAGAAAATAAAATGTTAAAATTATTTGCATTTGACATATTTTTGGTTTGTTGAGCAATGAATACCTCTTAAAACAAGAGAAAAAATAAGTTCTAAAATATAATTTCTAAAAATCAAAAGTTTTTAAACCCAACAAGATGTAAAATAAGCTATATATTTTAAAACTTTCCAAAAATGGAGTACATTTGTACATTTTCAATTTGAGAAATTTGAGCTCTAGATTTTTTGTGATAGATTTGAGTGAGAGAAAAACCAAATCCAAAAGTACAAAGAGAGCATGATGAACATACTAGTGACAAGATGAGTAGGTTAGGAATAAGTTAGTTTGCTCACTTTTACATTTTTTCCCTAATTTGAAAAATTACTTGAAAATGCATTTAGATCCGATAAATTAATAAACAATTTCATGTACGGGGTTAGGGGTTGGGTAGGTTAAGAAAATTTTAAAATATTTGCATTTTGGTTTATTTTTGGGCTCATGGGAGGGTTTTTGGGGTAGTCACAACTGGTTGGCAAAACCATTGGTATCATGAATAAACCATCAATCTTTATAGACTATTATTGTGTTTTTGATGTGTAAATTTATGCAATTACCATATAAAGCAGGGTGGTAATTATGTAACTATCAACATATTATATTAGTTTCTAAACTACAAAGGTTGAATCATGCAACCACCACATTTTGTAGGTGATGGTTACATGGGGTAGTTGCATCCAACTAGAAAAACCATTGGTTTTATGACTAAACCACCAATATTTATAGAGAAACAATTATGTTTTTGATGTGGTGGTCTATGCAATTACAACATAGAGTAGGGTGGTAGCTACGTAACCATCAGCATATTATGGAAATTTTATAACTGTAATGGATGAATCATGTAATCACTACATTTTTTTGGTGATGGTTACGTAACTTCCATCTGTATAAGGTAACAATTTCATCACATAAGCCAATAATACTAATTTAGAGCAACTTTTTAGGCCATAAAAATAATTAGGGATGTTTGAAATTTTTTTCCAAGGTGGATACATACAATGGAGCCAAGAGAGGAAGTAGAAGGGGCTTCCTACAGTTTTGGGGTTGTTGACAACCAAAGAGTTGGTTGTACTAGACAAGGTAGGCATCCTTAGGATAACATAGGTGGGGATTGTTGCCCCATCGAGTAGGTTGATATGTAAACTAATTACCTATTAAGACATAGAAAAGAACACTTTATAGGTGCCATAGGCCCCATGAGAGTGGAACATCACTCTCACTAATGACATGATGCCTACAGTATTTTCGGTTTGTTGATGACATGATGGCTTGTGACCTTGAGAGAGGCCATAGACAGGGGAGAGCTACCAAGTAAGCATATCACTTCGATGATGTAGGCACACCAAATGTGGGTGTGAAGTATGGAGTTAGATTGGGAGGATTGGAGGGGTCAATAATACTTACCCTTCAAAATGAAATTATAGGGATCCTTGCCTCCTAACTAGTAGGAGACAAGGGTGTCAATTACCTCATCTACAATTGTTCACCTATCATTAGGGTGATCAAGGAGAGGGGGAGATGTTTTTCATGGGCTCATGAGGTTTTAGTTAGGAAATATAGATATCTATATTAGATTGCTAGGCTAAGAACTCTTTCCATTAGCCACCTCACACTCAACATGAGATAGGTATATGATCAGATGCTACCTTACCAATAAGGAGTTGAATTTGGACATGTGAAGGCTATCAAAGTCTTGATGTGTATAAGGGTTTCACCATTCATGGCCTTAACCTGGATAGTGGGTATGCTAAGAGTAGTAGATCTAGTTGCTTAGACGTATCAAGACATGGTATAATTATGGGTAAATGAGGTGGCCACTTGTGTAGCCTATAAGAGTGTATATTAGGTTAGAGACAAAAACTTTTAGCTAGAGTTACACCTTGTAAATAGGTTACCCTAATAGTTCAAGTTATCATATGCATCCAATCTTCATACACCACATGTAGTAATCAGAATTAACAAAGAGACTAAGGATGCCAGATTAGGGAGATTAGGTTTCCACCCTATTGTGTCAGGGATTCCTATCACAACAATGGGATGGAGGAGGATAAGAGGAGTGCAAGACTGATCATAGCCTACAATAAGAGGAGGAGGTGTCATACTATGGTGATACCTATTACAACTCCAATTGGAGGTTAGTATCAACAACTTCTACCACCACAAGTACCACCACCATAACAAGACCCTCAACAATGATAACACATAGTGGATAGAGGAGATGGGGGAGGAGACTACGCACCATTTGATGAGAATCCAACATCATGAGAGGAGGAGGCTGAGATGAGTTTTGACAAGGATTCAAATCCCAATTGGTATGAGGATGATCCACGTAAAATAGTTTTTATTTACTTTGGTTCTTTATTACATTACTTAGTTTATGTTTTTATTTTATGTTACTAGACACCTTATTTATATTTTTATTCTATATTTTTAGATACATCTACTTAGTAGAGGATGATTATAAGAGATACTCTAGTCAACCTTTTTCTGTGAGCATTGGTATGATCTAGGATCAAATTTTGGTGGATGCGGGTATCCCTGAAGGTATAGGTAGGAAGAGTGATGTTTTTACCTCTGCTTATTATACATTGGTTGATATCACTCATCAATAAATACATATAGTTGGCCTAAAGGCCAAGGTAACAAACTTAGAATCTCACTTGAAGACTCTTCAGGAGATTATTTGGATGAGAGGAGATTGAGTTTTTTTATTTGATAGACAGTGGGAGGAACAACCTCCCAAGTGGGCATGAATAGGAGATGACACTAGATTAGGAGTCATAACCCACAACATTCCTCAACATTGTGACATTCTCATAGGAGAAGGATTAGGATTCCCAGACATTCAGCTTCAAGAGGTGGTCAATAGATCCTTAAGGTCACTATTATACATGTATTTTATTGGCCTTTTGAGATATAAATTCATTTGCCTTATATGGAGGTGATTTGTACATATGCATTATATATAAACTTGATGTTGATATATATAAATATTTTTTGGCTTATGCTAGTGACTTGACGTCGTGTACTATTCTTTTAATTTTCATGTTAGTTTTTAGTTTTGTGTACTTTAGATGACTAGACATGTGTTGAATGCCACATATCTTTGTTTTTATGATATTTCCAATGATATGCTCATATATTCAAGATGTGTAAATATCATGTATGCATCTAAATGAAATGGATGTATATAAATGTGCTAATGATTATTTTCCAAGCGAGGATTGAGCTATTTTATTCACACAACATATAACCTTTATCTTGCAGTAAAGGAATGAAATGGAGATGGGATTATGTGAGATAGTGAAAGTAGAAAACCGTACATCAAAACTTCACAATGAAAAATAAGTTGACCTAATCCTTATAAGCAAAGGGGAAGTTATACTTTTTGCCAAACCTATAAAACACTAGTTTTGGTTGCTTTGTATAGAGGTGTCTAACCATGATAGATCCGGTTAGTGGTTGAAGTTATCCTTTTGGTTATGCTTTTGGCATTGACATCAAGGCAAAATTTTGGAGGATTTTTTTGACACTTTCTAATTTAATTTTTTCTCTTGCTTTACTTTTTATAGTTCCCTACACTTTGTCTCATGAAACTAGGAAGACGCATGGGCTTATCACCAAAAGATAGATGTAGGTGAGTAAGGACATTCCCCCCCCCCCCCAATGTAACCCCATGAAACTAGTGATATGTGGGGGATCAAAATTGAAGATCAAAAAAGCATGATTGATGTGAAATTGATTTGATTTGCATATGTTCTTGATTTTGTATAGTGTTTTTTTTAGAATGCCCTTCCTCCCAAATATTGACCCCATGCAACTAGTAAGGTGTAAGAGCTCATCACCGAGGACCAAGATAGGTGAGTAAGGTTACCTGGTTTGAGCATGTTAGTGTTTTATCTTAGAAGGAAAGGTAGAATGCGAATTTATCATGGAAAAGCTTCTAGACTAGACTGTAGGCTAGAGTTTTCTAAAATTTCAAGATAGTATGGAGGAATGAGGTACACTATACTCATAAGAACTAAGACAAGAACCTATGTCATGTTGATTTTGAGGAAGTTTTATAAAAGGAAATGGTATGTTATGGAAAATGAAATCAAATGACATGCTTCATTTTTTAAAGTTTTTTTATCATGTAAACTCATAGATATACAACCACTAAACAACACATAAATGATGGAAAATTATTTATTATGTAAAAAGGGTAATGTGAAATGCAAATGTCTACATGTAGAAATTTTTGATGCGTAAAGAGTTCGTAGACCCCCCGAAATCCTTACCCTCTAAAGTGCATAACCAATATGTTCCATTACTGAAGTCCTTATCCATCAGATAAGGGTCCAACTATTTGGTCTCAAACTTACAACCTTATCATTTTTTCTTATTTATTATACTATCAAAGTCTTAGGACAAGGTTTCCTACTTATATGGTATGCTCATGAACATTCTTATGAAAGTCAGAGCATTTTCCATAGGGCATGATTAGCTCTGCTTTTCCCATTATACTTGAATAAGGGAAATTAAAAGTTTGCAATAATTCAATGAATACTTCTCTTTAGTCTTCTACTTACTAGGGGGATAGAAGACCCAACATTAAGAATAGTTGGGTACTTATTGGAATTGATGTTGATTTCTATAATGCCTAGGGTTGAGTTAATAATTACTTCCTTAAGGGTTGGTAGGTCAAAGGTAAGGCGAATGGTTTTGTCATCTAATCTAACATCTAAATCATAGTCTCCCCTATGTGATGGGACATTGATTGATTATATTGAGGAGATAGATCATCAAATTATTTTAGGGGGTTATCCTCATGCCCCAAGAATTCTACCATACTGACATGGTGGACCTCGACACTAGGGTTAAGGGCCTCTAGTCCAAGAGGCATGTGGGGACTATAAGTCTCGATTTTATATGGTTCAAAAGGAAGTTTGATTAGTTTATCCTTCTCTAGGATGGTTATGATTTCATTAATTTGAATTGATTGAGATGGTTGGTATCATTATGATATCTTATATGTTCACATAATCTATTATCGTAATCCTTTTTTCTTCAGGTTTCTCATTTATTAAGGCTTTGGGAATTTTAGAACCCTTTTTTAGGACATACATAGTGGTAGTTGTGGGTTTCTTATCCTTTTTTGGAGGTGGGGATTTAACCACACCATTATTATGTAAATTATAATTGATATGGCACCCTAGTTTAATGTTAAGGTTGGTCAGAAAACATCAAAGGATTTAAGATCCCATTGAGCAATGAAAACCTTCCCAAGATGAAGGAACATGATATATTGGAATAAAATTGAAATGATCACCTTCATTATATGAATCCATGGTCTTCCAATGATAATATTATAGTTTTTATCCCTATTGATCACCTAAAACTCCATCAAAATGGTTTTGGGGCCAAAGTCATAGGAAGTACAATGGTCCCAATGGAAGTGGACTTGAGGTTGTCGTAGCCTCTAAAGGTATTATGAGTGGTAGAATATTTAGTTTCTCCACAACCATGTTTCTAAATAAATGAAAATGGGACTATGTTAATATCCACCCCATTATCTACCATCATTATCTTTATGTATTTATTATAAATATAGACTTGTAAGAATAAAGTTGGATCCCCATCCTAACCATCTTATGATCTTGGAGAAGAATCCTAAGGTCAAATAAGTAGTCAACATTTCTTAAGTTTTATCCAAGCAGAAACATGTCCAAATCAATATGGTTGATTCAGGCCTGGGGTGGAGGCATAACTCTAGCTAAGTTTATAAATCTCAAAGCATCAAGCGATGCCAAATGATGGATTAGAGAGTTATTCAACAATTCCATGTGGGAAAATGTCTTTATAAGGACAACAACTAAGTCATAGTTTCCTATAAGCTTGGGATTGATGTCAGTCTCTAAAACATTCAAAAAATTAAGAGTTTTAGGTTGATACTCTATTGTGGGAGTAATAATTTTTATGTCTTCATTCATATCTAATTATAAAACTCCTATCATTTTTGTTTTCCCCTAAGATCCTAATTGGGGAGCCACGTTAGGTTTGGTTGAACCAGAAGTAGAATTCTTGATAAATTGGTTTGCTAGTGTTAGTTTGATTAACCTGTGACTAGTTATGGATGTTGTGTTATTGTTGATCAGGAAATGGGTTTTGATATATACACAAATTGACATTTTGAGGTGCAATAGGACCAATTGGTTGAGCTAGTTAGTTTTCATTAGTGTTTCCTAAGAACATGTCTACAAATATTTTTCATTGGTCCTCAAGGAATATTTTAATAATTTTTTTTGTATTCCCTATAGGCATGAATGTTATGTCCAATGCCTTTATGGGAGATATAATAAACATTGGGATCATAATCCTTGGGTATTTGGTTTAGGTGTTTTTGACCAAACTATTGTGAGTTATTTTCTTGATGAAAGGGTTGGTTCTAATATTTTGGGTAATGGTCAACATGTTAAAACCAATTTTGAGTTGGAATTTAAAACTATATGTTATAGGGTGGTGGATAGTTAAAAGTAACTGTATGAACTGTAGGTTGAGGATTTTGGTTCCTCACACTTGAATTATTATTGTTGTTATTATTTTTATTCATGGGCTAATACGTGTTGATCTTCACAAAATTTATCCTCTTGTTTTGATCTACCACACCATCCATATTAGCATTTCAATTTTTGTTTAGAACCTTGGGCCTTGATTGTTGGGGTTAATCTAATTTTAATTTTGATAGCCTCCATTTCTTTGATTGGGGGTAACTATTCACCTATTGGTTCTATAGGTTATGTAGACACTATTAATGTCCTTTTGGTTAATTATATGAGAGTTTTCAAGTGATTCTACATAGGACTGATAAGGGAACATCTGATTGTCTTCCCTCATTTCCTTGTTGAGGGAATGTAAGAAGAGATTACATATCTCTCTTTGGTTAATATATGGTGCACTAGAAAATGAGTTTAAAAATTACCACCATTTCTTGATGAAATGGGTAGTGAACTCATTGGACTCTTTTTTAATGTGCAATAATTCTCGTATATAAGTCTTGAGAAGTTTGTTCATATTGAAAGCCTTGAAAGACTCTACCATACATTGTTAGAATAAATGAATAGACTCCTCAGAGAGGTGGTAGTACTGGTCAAGGGCTATTCCTTCAAGGTTTTAGGAAAAAAATTTAATAAATACCCCATCTTAAGATAGAAGCTCTCTAATACTAGTAGTATATTCCTTAACATGCACATTAGGATCTCCTTCCCCTTTAAACTTAGGAAGGTCATGTATGGGATGTGGTAAAATAAATCTTTGTATATTGTTGTCAAGGGACTCCTTCAAAAATTTGGTGTAGGTCTCCATGGAAATAAAGTTTTCCAAAGGCATGGTCGGATGAGCTTAAAGAGGAGGGGTTGGATAAGAAGTTGATGGGAAACCCCTAGAAGGAAAAGAAGGAGGTTGATGAGAAGAAGTATAGCAGGCCAGAAAGTAGTTATCTAGATGGATGGACTTGGAATACATGTGATAGTAAAGTGGAAGAGATTTAGATAAAGAAATAGGATTCGACATTTGTAAAGAATAGTGTATGTAGGTGACATATAGCTTTAATGAATGAATGGTGGAAGCATGTTGGTCACCTCATTGTTAGGAGGAGTGTAATAAAATATGCCTCCCACAAGATTTTGAATATGAGGTTGATATGGTGGAGGAATGCTAGAAGATACAAGGTTAGGGACTCTATGAGTAATGATGTCATTAAATTACTAGTTTAAAGTGTAGTTAGTGAGAGGTGGGTAAGATGGATGATACAATAGTTGGTAATTTGTTGCTAGGATGGAAATTGAGGAAGAATGGCCTTATTGGACAGGGTTAGAGGCCATCTTTTATTTAAGAGGATTTTTTATGCTCTCTAAGTCTTAAATATGACCCACCAAGGTAGAGATGAGTTCATTCAGAAAATAATCAATTTAGATTTAATAACCTCATTTGTCGATGACTCAAAAGGAAAAATTAGATAACAAGTGATGAACTAGTTTGTGTTAGAAGACTTACGAAGAGGAATTGCATTTTTATCATGTGGGATAAATGTGTTTTGATTGTACCTAAAGAGGTGTGGGGATGATTGTATCTTGCTCAACCCATATTCTATAGAGCAGATTCTATCAATGCACTAGTAGAATCTCCCTATGTTATTAGTGTCTGGGTTTTTCAATCTAATATGTGGTTTAGTCCAATATGAGGTTAGGCCCATCCTAAAATGGTGAAATCCATGTTTTTATAATCTAGATAGTTATTGGTGGTTTATGAGGGGTCCCACACTTGTTGAACTACTAGCTTAGAAGTAGTTTGAAAGTTTAAAGATGATGGGCTTGGATATTGAATCTCCATATTTTGAGTGTAATTGTTATTGTTCCAACTAAATAAGGAGGCTTCACTAGGAATTTGGTGGTTCTTCCTAGATTTCTCTAGTTTGAAGGATCTCTCAAATATTTTTTGTCTAGACATATTTATGGGGTATATAAATACCCAAAGAATAAATTGAATGAGAGGAGACAAGGTGGATAAAAAAAAATATAAAGGAACTATGCAAAATCATAATCCTTTCACATTGGGTTAACTATTTCTATACACATAGAAAGTGACATGACAACCTTGTGCTCTCAACTTCTTGAGGTTTGGTCGAGATAATTGATGAAGAGATGATGTGATTATGAGTTCAGGGGTTTGGTTGATAAGGTTGATGCAAAGGAATGGGGTTTTAGATGATGGGTGGAAAAGGGTGCTCATGATGATACTAAAAGACCTCTCCTACATTACATTGCTCATTGAGAGGGGTAATTTGAGAGGAGATGAAACAAAAAGAAACTTGTTTAACCTTTTAATTTAAAAATACTAAAACTAATGGTATTAAACTATTGAAATATAAATGTTGATGTGTATAGATCTGATAATGAAATATAATCAATATATAATATGCTATAGAATTTACAGATATTAGAAACTTGTTAAAAATAGTAAAAGGCATAAAGATCTCCAAACCTCCATAAAATAGATATAATTATTACTGTGTAAAGTGAATGTAAGTGTAAAATACTTAAGTTGACCTACAAACATGGTCATGTTAGAAAATAGTAACTTGCATTTTGTTGGGATAAGTCCACAATAGGTAAACAAGGGCACATTATGGCCTTATTTGGATAGTGTGACTACATCTTGGTTTATTTTATTCCTAATTTTTTGATCTAGATTTGTGTTATCACCTATAAGGGTTGATTGTGGAATTCTATGTTTTATGTTGTCATGTGAAAGGCTTACAAAATATAAAACCCTAGATCCTATAGATGCACTAGATAATAATTGGATTAAAAAGGGCAAATAAAATTGGGTTACCAAGGATTATTGAGCTAGCCTCAGAAAACCCTTGTCATCAATCATTTCATACATATCCCAAATGGGTTTCAAGTTGATGTAATTCTCCCTTGTCACCTACACATGAAGATTCATCATCTTTGTCATCCTTGTCGGTACCTTCAATGTAAAATAACTTCTTTTCAGCACAATGATGTTCTTTTCTTCATTTGCTATCACATTAAAAACACAAACCTTTTACACTCTTCTCATCAACTTGTTGAGGGGTCAATTGGGTAGGCTGAGGAAATGATGGTGCTAGGAAAGTACATTCATGGACATTAGTGAAAGGTACTCATTTGAGAAACTCTTTTTACTCTACCATGCATGCCCTTGGGATGGCTTCATATATTGAACTGGGACTAAACATGTGAACATCCAATTGGATGGTATCCTTGAGGCTACCTAAAAATAGGTCAGTAATATTTTCCTAAGTGATGTCCACCACATGTAAGGAGATACTCTAAAAATGATGAAGTATTTTACTGAGACAATATTGAGATATTGGAGCTACATCTCTTCATTAAAATAAAGACTAGGAAACTAAGAGACCCTTCTTTTTATTCTAAGCACAAACTATCGATACCAAATGAACCGCTCAAGTTCCAGATACAGAGAGTTTATGACCACCTTTTGCAAGAATAAAGTCTAATGTAGATCAAATAAATTTTGAATTTTAGTGATCCATGTGAGTGGATCATTACCATTAAACTTACGTAGGTCCACTTTTGGCAAAATCAACTTCAGACTAGGATTGGCATTATGATTATGTGGAGTAGGAGAACCAAACTAGAGTGGTGGAGGGTTATTTTGTAATGGTTGAGATACAAAGTTGTCCAATTGCCTAGTTATTTGTTGTAATTGATCTAGTAATCCACTCAAGTCCCCTCTCAACCTCGTGACATTATGTTTAACTACATTGAGATCATCTTTCTACATCATGCCATGTAATTCTAACTTAAGTTGTTGAATCAGCTCTAAAATACATGAATCAAAAGTTTTAAAATCTTTGTCATCCTTGTGAGGAGTTTGAGGAGTTTCTTTCCCTTTCCTACATCTAAGAGTGTTAGGACCAACCATGCACAAACCCTAAAAGGGTTTCAACCCTAAAAAAAATGTAGCAGTAGATGAGACCATTGTGATTGCCTCATTGAAATGAATCAAATGACTGCTAATGCGCACAAGGGTGAAAATTTTTGGCCCAAAAAAGTGTATCAATGGAATACACTATTGTAATCATCTCATGGAGATGAATATAATGAATACTAATTTATACAATGTTAAAAACCACTTCGTATAAACTTGCCCAAATCAAAGCTCTGTCACCACTTGTAATGAAATTACTTAGATGATTTGCAGTAATGGAATAATATATCACATAATTAAGAATAGAATAAGTAGATCCATAATAATAATTGGTGAAAGAGAAAAATACTTAGATATTATGATTAAGCCACTTTGAGGAGGCAAACTCCACAACAATGCAATGAGAACAAAATTCATAAACTCTTGATAAAATACTAACCACTACCTCCTATATATACTCTACTTAATCATCGTTATTCCACAGGTTGACTATACTAAGAATATTGAGAAATGTAATAAGATAATATGAAGGTATGTAAGCCATAAGTTAGCCACACATATCCCTAGACATACTATAGGTTAAGGGCATAACATTAACTTAGTTAGTTGTAGTTATAAAGTTAATTGACCTTTAAAATTCAATTACTTAATAATTAATCATTTTATAAGTTATAAATTTTATAACTTAACTTTATATCTTGAACTTAACATAAGTTAATGAGATTAAATAAAATATAGACCAATTTACAATCTCTAATAGGGTGGGGGGCCTTCTGACTTACTTTGACATTTCTTTAGATAATTATCTAACTACGCATACAATAAATAATCCATAAATGGTAGTATTCAATTATCTAAACCTCTTTAACATTATAATCCATAAAGTAGCATTTATTCAATAATAAAAATGATCAAAAGTAAGAATAAATAAATTGTATAAATATTTATTTTATTGAAAATGAGTTTCAATGATGTCATATAAACCAATCATACTACCATAAAAAATGCATCCATCAATAGAAACTAAAAAATTGTATGAATATTAATTTTATTGAAAATGAGTTTCAATGATGTCATATAAACTAATCATACTACCATAAAAATGGCATCCATCAATATAAACTCAAAACTAAAAAGTATCCATGACAACGATATACCAGCAACCAATAAAATTAAACACAAAGTCAAACATATCACAACTATATCAATCAGAATCACTGCTAGAAAAAATGTTAATGAGTGGGGCCCCATTATTTATCTAATACTCAATATATTCCATCAAGGTAAAAATAACTCAATTAAATTAGTGCCTTCATATTTATCATCAACCCCTATTAAATTCCTATTGAAATTTATAACTGAATGCAAATTCTTCATGAACTTATGCAAAAAATGAGTTTGGAAACCATATAGTCAAAGCCATTTTTACACATCAATATTACAAAGTGTATTGTGACTACAAACATTATGTCAATGTTTATATGATACTTCCCAAAATATTTCAACAATCATTAGCTAAGATAAGAAACATTCAACACCAAATTTTTTCCAAGAAGAAACAAGAACTTCATAACACTTTTGATACAGAAAATGCATTCATTCATATGATCTCTACATGCAACTAGAACCTAATTTGTGCCAAAATACCAACTGATCTAATCAACTAAATCCTCTATCTGACTACTGAATGTAATTTTATCAAAATTCATGCAAATGAGTGACTAAAAGAGAATATCACAAACCCTAAGGTTATGCAAACATATTAATGACTAAGTGTAGTCAATGTACCAAAAAGAAAACACCTTATATATTATTTGCATGCAAAATGTTGATAAATGTTTTCATATCAAGTCATCAAAATCACTTTCTATGTTGTTCTTGTTTTGCACAAAACCTTATGCAATAAAAACTATTGAAAATATCCTCATAGAACTTTCCATTTTTATATCACCTATAAAATAATTTGAAATTATAGAATGCAGACACCCAAAAATAAAATCATTATACCACTTGTATGAAAAACATTTCAACACTTGTAATCTCAAAACAACTATAGACTCATCTATTTATAAAAACGTACGTAGGATAATTTCAAAAAAATAACTTTGTTATTGTATGGCTTCATGTAACGGAATTTTATGCAGTCGGGATTCAATAAAACCAACTTATTTTACCATTTCAAAAGGAAACCAACTTGAAGTATCTTTGAATGAAAAAAAATCAAAATAAAAGACATACAGTTTGCATGACACTAAAAAAATCTTTAAACCCTATGCCATCTTGGTTGTTCAACAAAAACAATAATACTTTTGTCATTATCTTCATATAAAAAAACAAATATATCTACCTAGTCGACTAAGAACAAAATGTATCACAAATTTGTAGCATGCAGGTTCAAAAACAAACATACATGCAAACCCTTTTAAAATAAATCCATTTTTAACTAAAAACAACAATAATATCAATAATATATCAAGATTATGGGGCATTAAAAAATCTATAACAAAAACCATTGCATGCATATACAACTTCTTACAAGACAAACCTTTTATAAGCATACAAGAAAAGTTGAACTTTCATCAAAATATTCAATATGTAAGAAAACTTCAAAATTCAATGTAAACCATGAAAACTTGATGTTTTCACAAATTAAAACCTCCATGAAGGAAAAATGTGTATACAATCCCATAATACATTCAAATTAATTCCACAAACATGTGCATGACTGCATGTATTCTCTTCCATCAAAAACTTCACTGGAACAACATGCAAATGCATTTTTGTCTAATAATTCCTTAAAGAAAGAAATTTTAATTATACAAAAGCTCTATCATGATGAATACAAATTGTAAAATGCATTTTTCAAATAAATATAACCAATTACGTAGCTCTTTGAATGATATATCCACTAGATTGAGACTAAAACAACAAAAATTCATCACCAAACCTAAATTTATGAACTTGTGAAACTCAACTTATACACTATGCTTGGCTTAGAATGATGAAAATGCCAATAAAATCATGTCTTTTATGTCAAGGTGGTTACCAGACCCATCAACTAATGTGAATGGGGTGACATGTCCATTAAACTAGTGGATGACAACCCTTATCAAATATACACTTGTCAAAACCAAGGCCAAAACATCCACTAAACACTTAGCAAACATCTAACAAAATTAACAAAATTTTCCACCATGAATATCCACAATCGAGGCAAGGATAATGCATTAAAACTCGAATTAACCACCCACCACCAAATAAAATCCACCACATTTGTATTAAAATGAATTATGTAATTTCATGCCACAAAAACTATTGCCACAAAAAGACCTTCGAATAAAATAATATCTTTGCATTGATTATAAATCGAATCCATATAACCTTGAATATATTCAAAGTTTGAAGCATCAAATAATATAAATTAAAAATCAAAGCATATCTAAAAGTCTTGAAACCCTTAACAAATATCAACAACATGCCAAGTGACCATGCCAACAATGCATAAATCTTTAGAAGTGGCAATGAGACTTAATATGAGGTCAAATAATATGCAATGTAATATCCAACTTATAAGTAACCAAACATAACATTACACTTATTACCTTGGAAATATGCAAGAAGGTATCTCGACCATGTGCAAAAAAGGTTTTGAGACTATGTTACAAAAGGTGTCGTAATCATGCAGCTGTATATTTATACTAAAAATGTAAAAATATCAATAGGTCAACAATTTTACATATGTTATCAACTTACCAAAGTTGTGACATTATCATATCAAGAGCATGAAACCCTGAAGTCAGTTATCAATGCAAATACCATAGTATTCACACACTAAATATGCCTATGCAATATTTATCATCGTGCAAAAAATTAAACATAATTTATAACCATATCAAAATATGTTTCATATTGCAAGGTTAATTGTCACAACATAATAAGATTCACTTAAAAATCTATTGGAAATTGTTTCCATAATTAAATGGAGATTTCCAAATTATGACAATCACAACTACATACTGGTTGAACTGCAAAAATGAGATGTAAACTACTAGAGTTTTGAGTACAAAATAGATGCTTATGATATCATTTGATCAATATTATGTTATGAATCATCTCAAAATAATGTTACAAATATTAAAATCACTTAGCATAACAATATTTCAAATTAAAATATACACATAAAATTAATTGTTTAAATAAATGCAAACAAGTTGGTCCCCATTAACAAATTAAAATATTATGAATTTAAATCATGATATCCAAAAATTGATTACGTCGATACTTTAAAAAAAAATGAGGGGTATTGAAATTAGGCATAACATAATGTCATTGGTGGAAAGGTTTAGAGGTGATCCCTTGATTGAGAGAGTTTTGGTTGCTCTCTAAGTCTTGAATGTAACTGACCAAGGTAGAGATGAGTTATTTAGATGAAGAAGTAATGTTAGATTTAAAAACCTCTTTTGTAGATGACTCAAGAGGAAAAGATTGATAACCAGTGATAAACTAGATTGGGTTATAAGACTCGGGAAGAGCCATTGTGTTTTGCTCACATGGGATAAAGATGTTTTGGTTATCAATAGAGGGTGCAATGATGACTGTGGTTTGCTCAACCCCTCTTGTAGAGAAATAACTCTATCAATGTACTTATAAAATCTACCTATGTTATTCATTTATGAGTTTTGAAAGCTAATATGTGTTTTGGTTACAATATGAGGGTAGGCCCCTCCTCCAATGGCCAAAGTCATGTTGTTAGAATCTAGGAAGTTGCTAGTGATTTATAAGGGTCGCACACTTCTTGAATCACTACCTCATACCTAGTTTGTGAGTTTAGGGATGAAGGTATTTGAAACTAACTCTCCACATTTTGAGTGGAGTTTTTGTTGTTCTAATTAAACAAAGAGGCCTCACCAAAATTTTGATAGTTCTTCCTATATTTCTCTAGGTCAAATGATATCTCAAAAAATTATTTTCCAGACATATTTGAGGAGTATATAAATAACCACAAAATAAATAGACGAGGGGAAAGAAGGTGGAGAAAAAGAAAGAAAAGAGGAAATATACACAAAGATAATCCTTTCACATTGGGTTCGCCAAATCTATACACATAGAGAATGACACTCTAACCTTATGCACTTAACTTCCCAAGGTATGTCTGAGATAACCAATGAAAACATGACGTGATGATGCGTCTAAGGGTTTGGTTGATTAGGTTGAGGTAAAGGAATGGGGTTTTAGATGATGGGTGGAAAAGGGTGATCATGATGATACTCAAATATCTCTCTTATGTCATTTTTCTCCTTGAGATTAGAAAATTGAGAGGAAATAGAATCCCAAAAACCCTAAGTATTAGTGAGAACAAGGAGTCAAAGTTCTTGGTCAATGCTAGGGATGGGGAATCGGGCATAGTTAGGTTGGATGACTCTAGGAAACTAAAAAAATCTATCACGTTGACTATGTCCATTCAATGTCATACGAAAATCAAATGAAAATATGATGATGTTAGTCCCAATAAGGAAGAAAAGGAAGAGCGAATGTCTATACTTGGAGATCGTTATATTAACAGCCTCACATATAAATATGTCTAATTATTTTTTGTGCCTCTACATAATATTAATTATTAAGAGATTTGAGATTTTCAATGATTATATATGGAATTGGAGTGAAAATAAAAACTTATATTCTAATCTCAGCATTGATATTGCTTTGGATGTTGCTACCGTAAATGAAATATCTAAATCTAGGAAAATACATACTCTGTGAAGTTATGGTTGCGTTAGAAGTATCATATAAGAGGAAAAACAATGTTATGATGAATTTATGAAGCATAAATATTATTTTTATTGTGGTTTAAAAGAGTGTACTTACTATTTTGAAAGTGAAAGAGCAAGGTTCAGGCTTATACTCTTTTTGATAAGGCTTGTTTGATTGTGTTTTTGGGTTTTTTATAGTGCTTTTACAAAGAAATTAAAATATGTTAGTTTCTATAAATAAAGTATTTCATAATGATTAAGTGAAAAATTAAAAGTAAAACAAATTAAATTCTTTTATTTTTGATATTTTTAATTTTTCTTATGTATGCAAATGTTAAAAACTGAATTCTAAATGAGTGGTTCAAGTGTTGATTTGGAGTTTTTCTTGGTTTGATTGCAAGGTCTTATTTACATGCACTAAATGAAATTCTAATTTTGTTTTATTTTTGAATGTAAGTAATTGAAATCTACTATGAAATTTTAATTTTTTTAACATTCAAAGGAAGAACTAAAAGCTAAAGCTAAGATTTGTTTATATTATGTAATTTCTAACTTTTCTTGTGATATAGTCTAACATACAATCTAGAATGCCAAATTTTAAGCTTATTGATAATTGTTTGGGATTGAAAACGATTTTATAAGTGAATTAATGAATTTTTGGAATTATTATTTTTATAATTTACGTGGGTTTATTTAACATGCAAGAAATACAAGCTTGATCTAGTATGCAATTTTTGATTTTCCTAGCTTTTGATTGTGTGTGGGCGTGTGTGCATATGTTTGTTTGGTGAGTATGTGTTGAAGAAGTATTATAAATTTCATAACTTTGAGTAGCTTTATTTAATGATAAAATTATCCTATTCTACCCTAGATTGAATGCAAAACTAAGTTCTTTGAAGCTTTGATGTGCAACTACAAACTAAAGAAAGCAAAATTACTTTTGTTTTGCAAAAGAAGAGAGAGGAAGATGTTCTCTTTTATTTTATTTTACAATTTTTGAATATGAATATATCTATTGAATAAAAAACTAATCTATTTTATTGTAATAAACAAAGCAAAACTAAAATCAAGTCCTCCAACCTGATCAATGGCAATACTAAGTGAAGGCGAAGAAGTAATTATTGTGTGTATACGATCCTCAAATAGCTAGATCTTTTTCTCAATAATGATATTAGAAAATCTCAAATAAAATGATGATAAAATAATATAAATGAGAAGGACACAATTTTGAAGTAGAGATTAGTTGTATTGTTGCTAGACTAATCCATGAATATTCCACTCTCTAAACTTGTGTAGATTGATACGAAGATGACCATAGATTCAAGAAAAAAATTTCCAAAATGAAAGAAAACAATCCAGGGATTTGTAAAACTTGAAATATTTAATCTCTAATCAAATTTTTGGATCCAACAATCTAAAGAAAGTGGTATAATTATAAGGGAAGAAAGGAGGTTGCATGTGGGAGTTAATGAAAGCTTGAATGTGAGCTAGATTGAGTTAACTTGATAAAGATTAATAAAATTAAGACTAAGAGTGAGTTGGGCCATCTAGAGGGTGGAAAAAAAAAACATGACATAAATCATGAAAAACATGTGAATACTAAAGTTTCAGATGTTAATTTAAAAAATGGACAAATAGTGCCAAAACTACCTATTTCTATAGGTAGCAAAGGTAAAACCACCATAAACCATAACAAATATGCTACATAAGATAATGAAACCACCATGAAAAGTAATTCAATGACCACATCAAATTTGTTTGGGTTGTGGTAGTTTAGGAAACTATCATGACAGAAACCCTATGAAAGCAACATTTTCCTCACAAAAAGTGATGGTTTTGTCATGAAGGCAAGATCATTAAAAGTTAAGGCAAATTTCTCAAAAAATTACAAATTTTAAGGTTTAGGAAGGCCATAAATGAAGTAAAAGGAAAATAAATTATAAAGAACTAGTTTTGAGCATATTTAGGTAGAGGTCCTTGTATCATCATTAGATTTTTTTGAAATACTACACCATGTAATTTTTAGATGCATACATATTAGCTAAAATTTACCCATTCTTATTATTATGTTTCTAAATATCTTAAAAAAACAAAAAAAAATGTTCATGTATAATAGTGTGACCCTAAGGTCATGCTAGAGGTTGTTGACCCCTTCTAGGTGTCAAGTGTCGAAGACTCCTACTCCTCTTCTTATGAGAATGCCCTGATGTTCAAAAGTGTCTTGGGCTGCAACTCCCATTCCTATGGTGTCTCCCGTTCGTCACATTTAGGAGGTTATCCCTCTTGTTTGTTTGTTAGCTCAAAAAATATTGACATCATCTCACCCAATGACCTCATAAAGAGTCTTCATCTAAAAATCCAAGCTAGCCATCTATCTCTACAAGTGAATGACCTCCACAGAGGTATGATAAGCAGGAGCAAAAACATTAATATGCTTACCTATACTGGTAAGAAGACCTCCATCTGTCATAAGTTGATCTTGATTCAGTCCAATGCTCACATGAAAAAGGTTGATCAAATTTTCTATGATCATTGTCCTCTATTGAGTAGATGTCTCTATGACCACAAGAGAAAAATAAGACATTAGACCTCTAGTTGGATAAAAATGAACAATAATGATAATTAAGTAATAATAATAGAAAGTAATGTGATAAAGAAACTAAAGTAAACAAATATTATTTTCCTTGGGTCATCTTCATGCCAAGCTGGGTCTGAGTCCTCATCGAAACTCATCTCAGCCTCTTCTCTCAGTTTTGGATCCTCATCAACTTTCCCCTCTTCACCTCCTATGACAACTTGATCTTGTCTTTTGTCTCTTCCAACCAATACTTTTTGATGTTATATAGGGTCCTACTGTGGTGGTGCATGTTATTGTTGGTCCCAAACTAGCGTTGCAATAGGTATCACCTCTGGTATGACACCTCCTCATGAAATATCCCTTTTCAAGATATTTTCAATAATATTGGATTTCTCGAGAAATCTCTTACTTAAATTTTTAATGAATAAAAAAATAAATTGATAATCAAATTGCAAAGATAAATATAATAATGCAATAACTTGCAACAACACTATATTAAGAATTTTGAAGTACTTCTTACAATAATGTCTGGCACAATGCAACTCTTAGATGGAATCACCTCAATAGTTAAGAGGGTTTTTATTCTCCAAACCTCATATGAACTAGAGGGTTTTCATCCTCCAATCCACACTACAAATCAAGAGATTTTTCACCCTCTTAATCTCAACATTCTATGGGTTTTCATCCTAGGAGAGAAGAATGAACACAAGTTCAAACTTTGAAAATGGGGGGGGGGGGGGGTTATGATTTAACAAAAGATAGATCCATTACAAAGGATAGAACATCCTTATATTGAAAATGTATAAGGAGAGATGGAGGAGAAAGAAATTTCATGAAGAATCAAGAAATGTACCACCCCCAAGTTATGCATGTGACTCAATAGTGAAGTACTTATCTTGATGTGTGAAGGGTCAAAAAGTAGATCTCCACTTTGGACAAGATCAGCCACCTCTTTTGTATTTGTTTCCTCCATTCCCATGTCACTCCAAAATAGTGTATCCCTTATACATGTGAAGCTAATCTTCAATAGTGAATTCTTATCATCTTCCTCCCATGTACACACATGCTTCCAAAAATGTTCCCACACCTTCTTGACTTCTCCCACACTCCAAAACAAGATTCCACCTAAGGGTGGCACCCCAAATATTCACCCTCGTAAAGACATGTGACTCACCAAAGACAAGAAACCTATCTCTTAGTGGAGTAGTATGCCCCACTCTATCACATGTACTAGATTACATGGGAGATCCTTTGTGGGCCATGACACATCATCCACAAGCCACATCACCTACTACATCATCATCTACCACATCACCATGAATAGTGATAGTGAATAATAACCTATGAATAGTGCCTAGGTGAATAGTGACTTTACACTCACCACTATACCACATCATCATGCACAATCAATTTGAATAGTGACCATGAATAGTATATGTGAATAGTAATTGCAAATAGTGTCCTCACTGCCCACCATAATATTCCCTTATACCACCTGGCTTAGATTATGGGAATTAAATAGGCTAACAATCTTCCACAAATGTTTCATTCAGAAGAAGGGGACATTATAATCCTCCCTTCCTAAAATTGTTTGCCCATAAACAATTATAAATTTGGATGTTGATGAATCTGATCTCCCTCCCAAGTAGCATCCCCTAAGGGCAAGTCCTTCCATTTAACCAAGCATTCATTAAGAGATTTTCTCCTCAACCTCCTCTCTCTAACATATAGGGTAACATCAGGGATGAAGACCAATCTGCCCTCCTTATCTAATGGTGGAAGCTCATGATATGTAGTGATATACTACCTAAGTGCCTTTTTGAGGTAAAAAATATGAAAGACATTATGAATTCTACTAATCTCAAACAAATCCAATTCATATGCCACTTCACCAACTCTCCACACAATCTTGTAATGGCCATAGAAGTGAGGATTAAGATTATTTGCACCACTCCTCTCTAAGGTAGACTATCTATATGGTTGTAGGCACAAGAAAACTAAGTCTCCAACCTCAAAAATCCTCTCAACTTGGTGCCTATCTACATAAATATTCTATTGATCCTGGGCATGATGAAGATTATCCTTAAGTGACTTAAGGATGTTATGAATTTCTTGAATCCAATCCTTTACCTTAGGAGCCCTGTTGTCATCAAATGCTAAGTATAAAAAAGACATAACATCATATTCATACAATGCTCAAAAAGGAGTCATGCCAATCGACATGTGATAGGTGGTATTGTAATAATGCTCGCCTAAATATAAGCACCTGATCCATACCTTTTATTATCTCGTAACATAGTTGCACAAGAAACCTTCCACCCATTTATTAACAATATTCATTTGACCATCAATTTAAGGGTGGTAACTAGTGCTTGGGGTCAACTCCATTCTAGTTAGTTTGAATAGCTCCTGCCAAAATACATTGAGGCACCTGTTATCCCAATCACTAACAAAGTTCTTTGACAATCCATGGAATATGAACACCTCTCTAAAGAACAACTTTGCAACCTAAGGTGCCTTGTACTAAGAAGATATGGCAAAGAAATGCATAGATTTTGTCAATCTATCTACTATCGCAAATATGCAATATTTGCCCTGCACTCTAGGAAGACCTGTAATAAAATCCATGGATATACTCTCCCACATCTGAAATCTTTCTTCATCATCCAACCAAGATATAGGAACCCCAACTCGAATCAACATGCGATTATCCAAGGTAAATAACAATAGATCATAACCTGATTTTATCAAAATCAATACTCTAGAATTAGGATGATAGCTATAAAAATGAGGTCCCCATGCATGAGCATGAGAGATGAGCATTGAATTGCCCAAAAATAACTTGGGAATGGATGGAAAAGACTCTGAAAAAACCTCCCACTGAAAATTCTTCCATTTTGCAACTGAAATATTTTTCCAACCTTCATGAATGTGTACAAGCAAAAGTATGAGGTGACTAATCTGCAAAAAAACAACAAAGTCAAAACTAAAATTTTGAACTATCCTTGGCCAAGGAACATTTCCCTCATCATCGTAACCATCCAACATACTTTGTTGGTGACTTCTATCATGAATTCAAAGGAATGAAGCAAATCCACCATGATTTTACCATGCTACTTTGATATTTATATTGGCTTCATCTGAAGGCCTCCTAGTGAAGCTAAAGGCATCTTCTCCAAAAAGAATGCCTCTCATGCAAATCATCCATGTGTCATCAGCAAATTTGATTACTGCAACTTATTACATGGCAACAAGCTTATAATTTGGATCTAATGAGTGACTCATGAATTGTGTGTATTGGTCCTTCACAAAATTGTTTGAATACACTACACTCCATATATGATTCCTTATGAATTTTCTTTGGATGTATAGGATGAATAACTTGTCAACCATATTGAAATTAAGGCCTCTAACATCCATCTTGGCATGTTGCCCATGATGACCATATTTTAGTGATAAAAACATATCTAGAAGACTTTCATACCTTAGCTTGTGATTATCATGCTTGTCTCTCTTTGCCAACACAACATCATCATCCCTATAACTCACATTTCTCCTTTCATGAGTATGCTTATCAGCAAAACCAAAACCAATGTGAAAGGAGAATGTTGCGGTCCCATTCTACATACCTTAGAACTTAACTAAAGAATATTCATATCCAATCATCATAACTTGTGCATGTTGTCCAATAAGACAAAAAAAAATGATGACATAAGTGGAAGCCATAAATTTGAACTATTTGCATACATGTGGCTGCCAACATAATGTTCATATTTCTTTGTTGAATAGACGTGGGTTGAGATGTCTTCCACAACCCCAACCTTTTGAATACCATGGTTTTCAAATAAGAAGCTTCTTTTTGTATGCCAACCTTCCAATATCAACTTGTGCATGTTTATATTCATCCATACCCAAAACAATTATAATTCTTTCTTTATTCCATGGAATTAGCCATAAAGAATTTAAAATCAAAATTGAGATCCTTTGTAAATCTCAAAAAATTATTTGGATCCCATACTTTTATTTGTGGACCATTTTGAACTAAAATAAAAGGATCCTTGTATCCTTTCTTACAAGTTGTGTCTTTCACCCTCTCTCCACTCCTAGAGTGTTTCTCATGACAACAAATATGAAATGGCACAGTATGAAACAACAAAACTGAATTATGACTTTCCTTCTCATACCTTGGGCTATAGTCAAATTGATTACCTTCATTTTCTAATTTAGAAGTAGGGTTTTTTGAGAGATTCACCTTGACACAACCATCCTTGTAATTCAGAGTTTCAAAATTAGTGGCATCCATTGAAACATTCTCTTTGCTTGTATGCTTATTACTACCATTACTTTGAAAATAAATCTCATATGGAAATGGCTCAAACTTTACAATGTTTGGAAAATGGATGGGTGCTCCTAGGGCTGAAACATCCTCAATCTTGGATACTCGACATTCAACACATAATGCATGTTATTACTTTACATAATTAATAGCAATATTTTCTTTATCATAAGTCATACTTGATTCTATTGAAGATCCTTCTCTTTCCACTTGCATGGTGGATTCCTTTAGGGGCAAATCACTAATTTATTTTGGAACTTAATTTTTTTGCTTTCTAATTTCTTGAAAATCTGATCTTATTGACGCTTTTGATACCATAACATCATCATTTTAATGATATAAAATATTTTCCTTGCTTTCAATATCCTATAAATCATCCTTATGTAGTATTGTTTCAATCTTTGAAATATTGATGGATGAGTTCTGAATAAGAATGACTTTATCACTTATGCATTCAGTTAGTGATACTTCATCCTTAACTTCATCAAGATGGTTATTCTTTTGATCTATAAACTTAAAAGTCATTAAGTTATCAAATTTCATACCTTCTATCTACATGGTAGATTCGTCCAAGCTTTGATTCCTTTTATTTTCTCATAAATATGAATTTTCTTCTAGATTCACCTCTTCCATGATCCAACACATGTGTCCTTTGTCATAGAAGGGAAGTTTCTTTCCCCCATGTGCATGTAATGTCCCCATTTTAGCGGCTGGGATTACTCAGTTTCCAACACACTTACTATTTGTAATAAGCTATTAGGACGCAACGGAGGCCAGTTTTGATGATTGGATTTGATGCTCCTTGTTGAGAGCTTTTCGGCAAGCTATCACTCGCACCATTCGGAGTCCAGTTGCTAGTATTTTTGGGGGCCTGAAGTGCTGCAAAAAAGGGTAACTTTTAACCAGCTGAAAGACATTGAGTGTCACTTTAAACATTTAATTTATGAGGGACTATTGCATATCCTTTATCCCACATTGCTCAAGTGAGTTGAGTTGCCCCTTGGAGAAAAGGATAAAGGGGAGTGCTTGTGGCTTCTTTGGGCATGTTGAATAAGAAGAAAAGAATTGTTGCACTTGTAGCTTATTTGGGCATTTGAGAATGTCCTTCTCATCTGTAGCACTCTAGACATCAATCCTTGGGATTGGTCTTTGGAGTTTGTGCTCTCAGCCACTATAGCAGTCGCGTGCATTGTAGCAGCCGTACTACTATAACATCTGTGCCACTGTAGCAGCTGTACTACTGTAGCATATCATCACTATAGCATCTATATGTAGCCAGGTGAGTCCGTAGATTTTTGCCTGCTTATTCTGTAGTTCCTGTAGAGTCCATAGTTTTTGCCTGCAGAGTCCCTAGTTTCCTGCCTGTAGAGTTCGTAGATTTCTGCCTACAGAGTCCATAGTTTTCTGCATAGTCCATAGCTTTTGTCTACAGAGTCTGTAGTTTCTTGCCTACAGAGTCTGTAGTTTCTTGCCTGCAGAGTCCGTAGATTTCTACCTATTGAGTCCATAGTTCCTGCAGAGTCTGTAGTTTTTAGCCTGTAGAGTCCGTAGATTTAAGCCTGCAGAGTCCGTAGTCTTTAGCCTGCAGAGTCCATAAATTTCAGACTGCAGAGTCAGTATATTTCAACCCTGGTGGATTCTGTAGATCTAAGCCTATAGATTCCATAGTTTTGGCTGCAAAGTCTGTAGAAGCTTTTGCAGAGTCCGTAGATTCAACTGCATAGTCAGTAAAAGTGGCCTACAGAGTCCGTAGATCTAGCAGGCGGAGCCAACAGAAAACTCAGTTTTGCAGAGTTCGTAGTTCCAGGGGTTAGAGAACAAATGAAGCACCTTCGGCACATGCTGGGAAATCCACTTGAAATAATGTTCATACGATTCTGTGATAGGATTCAGTAAGTTACCACGTGACTGGCATTGTACTAGTTTACTCATTTGCAAATCAATACAAATATAGTGTATGGGCTAATTCAGCTGCGTGTATCTATGCTTGCAATTCTATATTTATGTTACATGTATTGGTCTTTGTAAAACAAAAAAAATAAATTCCAGCAAAACTACCAGAGTCATAAAGAGTCCTTGTTGGGTTAGTTTTGGGTGCAACCGGGGTGCCCATTATAGTGCATTTCTCGTATCATCCTTATTTTAAGATGTTTTGGATGGAATTGAATTTTGCATGCTATCCATAAGCTTTGAAAGTGAAGTGATCATGTTATCTTGGCTCCTCTACATTTTTGTCATTTTATTTGGAACAATATCTACATTTTTTCCATCTATTAAGAATCTCAAGAATCCTCCCATGATGAACAACTCAATATATCCTACAAGTTGGCAAGATCTTAGCTCCAATACCACTGAAATATCCCTTTTTAGTATATTTTCAATAATATTGGATTTCATGGGAAATCCCTTACTTAAATTTGCAATGAAAAAAAGAACTTGATAATCAAATTGTAAAGATAAATATAACAATGCAATAACACTATATTAAGAATTTTAAACCACTTCTTACAATAATGTTTGACACAATGCAATTCCTTGATGGAATCACCTCAATGGCTAAGAGGGTTTTCATCCTCCAAACCTCATATGAACTAGAGGGTTTTCGACCTCCAATCCATAGTAGAAATCAAGAGGGTTTTCATCCTCCTAATCTTAGCACTCCAAGGGTTTTCATCCTAGGAGAGAAAAAGTTCAACACAAGTTAAAGATTTAAAAATTGGGGGGGTTTATGATTTAACAAAAGATAGATCCATTGCAAATGATAAAATATGTTTATATATAAAATGCATAAAGAGAGAGGGAGGATAAATAAACTTCATGAAGAAACAAGAAATGCACCACACCCAAGTTATGCATGTAACTCAATAGCAAAGTGATTGTCTTGGTGTCCAAAGGGTCAAAAAGTAGATCTCCACTTTGGACAAGATCAACTATATTTTTTGTCTTTGTCTCATCTATCCTCATGTCACTCCAAAATGGTGTCTTCCTCACACATGTGAAGCCAGTGTTCAATAGTGAAGTCCTATAATCTTCCTCCCATGTGCACACATGCTTCCAAAAATGTCCTCACTCCTTATTGAATTCTCCCACACTCCAAAACAAGATTCCACCTAAGGTTGGCACCCCAATTATTCACTCTTGTCTTCTTCCCCTAAAAGTAGAGACATGTGACTCACTAAAGACAAAAACTTGTCTCTTAGTGGAGTACTACACCCCACTCTATCACATGCACTAGATTACATGGGAGATCCTCTATGGGCCATGACACATCATTCATAAACCACATCACCTACATCCCTTGCCATATCACCATGAATAGTGATAATGAATACTAACATGTGAACAATACTTGTGTGAATATTGACTTTACACTCACCACTATGCCGTATCATCATGCACAATCATTATGAATAGTGACCATGAATAGTATATGTGAATAGTATCCTCACTCCCCACCATAATATTCCCTTACACCATCTAACTTAGCCTACGGGAATTAAATAGGCTAACAATCTTATGAAAATGTATCATTCAAAAAAAGGGGACATTACACCTCATGTCACAGGTTGTAGTTCAATCTGTGCTCCTCTCATACTACCCACTATTGCTATTGTGATAGGGGTCCATAGTGTAAGAGGGTGCCTTTCTAATTTACTTAGTCTAGCATCCCTTTTATCTATATTACCTTTGAGTACTACCTATAGCACATGGATATTAATTGCATGTAATTACATGAACTGCTAGGGGAACCCTATCTATAGTATGCACCTTTACCTTCAAACATTTATCTCTTGTTGGAGGTTTGTCAATGATGTCTAAAAGGTGACCAAGGATGTTGATAAGGTGTATTTTGTGATAGAATGACAATGACAAAGTGTGTTGTAGTGTTGTTGCATAGTTCTTCAGTGTTTGACTTGGATAGGTAGATGGTGGATGCTATTGATGGTATGGTCATGTTGCAGAGACTATATGGGTTGTTTTGAGTGCTTAGAGTGCTTTTGGAAGTGAAAGGAATTCATCACATTAGTCATATGAGTGTCTAGGTTCAAAGTATTCATCTTGACATATAAGACTGAAGGAGCAAATTGATGACATCAACATTCACACATGTGAAGGTTTCAAGAGCAACTTGATATATGGATGGATTAACCTATGAGAGAAGATCATGTGGTCCAAGTTTCATGTCATGGTTGTCATTGATGTCAAGCTTGGTCATGATTCACAGTGCATTAATGATGAAGTAATCGAATTGATAGCTTGGAGAGTATATGGCATATGTGCATATTAATGAGGACAAAGAAGAGGTTGTGAGGCATCCATAAATGTCTTGGTGAAGTTATGGTGTGATATTTAATAATTTGGAAAGAGAAACATGAATATTATATCTTAAGAGAAGCTAGATTGTCACCTCACATTATGCATATATGAATAAACCAACAAGTTTATGCATTTAGTGTAGGTACTTAGAAATTCAATAGTGGTCAAAGGTTTTCATGGAGATGTTGTCTATAGTACCAAGGAGGTACCCTAAATATTTGGAATCTTTAAGTGTTTTCTAGATCAAGTTATAAACCTTAAAAGTTTCTCTTTTAGACTATGATGTGCCAGAGACTATCAAGTTTAACTATGTTGAAGTCTGGGGTCAAATAGTTAAGACAGATCTAACGGTGAGCATTTAATCAGGTGATGGAGATCTATAATGAGTGTGAAACCTATCAAATAGAGATTAATGTTGAGCATGCGATCATTTAGATTATTATATAATGGAGCAAATTGAGTCAATAAGTCAATAGGATTCTTAGAAGACATGTAGGGCTACCAAGTGGTGCAAGTTCATTGGAGATGGACTGCAAGGTACATAGAGGGCACACAGTGCTGCCAAGTGGCTTGATCTCAGAAATGAGGTTATAAGATCAATGGTAAGTGATGTAGGTTAAAATAAGGAGACTTATAAGGAGATAAATGGCATATAATTGATCTAGCTTTCAGGAGCACAAGATGAAGACTTGTGTCTACAATATTTGCATTTACCAGTGACCACTAGTATTTGAAATTGATAAAGGAAAAACTAGTACTGAGTATTTTGCTTATATATTTTGATTTAAGATGAATTTGAAGGTGATACAAAAGGAAAATTTATAAAGGACTTCAAGGTGAATCCAGAAAAGTTTATTAGAATATTTGAATGTTCATACAATTATAAAAATTGAGCTCTAAAGGTGATTGTGTGTTTGACCATGTTCTGTAAGTGACACAGGAAGGATAATTGAGTTGTTTTTTATAGTATTTTGATGTTTCAAGATGAAATATCTATTGGAGAGTGTTTTATACTCCATGAAGACCATTTTGTGGATTTTGGAGGTTTGAACAATTCATATTTAGTGTGAACAATTGCTTGGAATTTGACTGTGTTTGTTGAATGCACTTGTAGATTGAGTGACCATGTTGTAGAAGTGAGTTGAAGGTTTTTCGAGCAAAATTGAAGAAGTAAATGAGTATGGATATGTTATATAAGTATCTAAGACTTATGAGAAAGTATTGGATGTCATGATATTCTTGTGATCAGACATGGAGATTCAAAATAGCATGACTGTATATGACCAGTCTGAGTGGTCATTTTGAGAGAGTTGATTTGAGTGCTTAGAGCCTGTGTTGGAATGCCTAAGGTACATGGAGGTGTTTCAGAGGTCTTTAAAGTTTCACCCATATGATATAATCATATGTTTATGTGAAATATTTAATTTTTTGCTTTAGAAGTTTGAGATTGTGTTTGATGTGTTTGAAGGCCTGAAAAACAAGGAGACCTAATTGGCAGGTTCAAGTGTTGAGTTGGTGTTTCAGGTGGCCTGGACCCATGAGGGAGTTAGAAAGCATCTATTGGAGACATGTTTGATGTTTTTGAATCATTGATAAAGGATGAAGGTGGTCCAAGTAGTCTCACATTTAATGTGTGAGTATGAAGGCCTAATTGTTTTAGGTCTCACCAAGACCTAATGGTGGTTTGTGGTTAATGAGGTAATGGCCGACCTAAGGAATGTGGGGTTCTTACATGTATTGCTTATTAAGACCTATTTTAAAGGTAAAAAAGTTATGGTAAGCATCTTGGTCAACCAAGATGGGTTAGATGAGTGTATGGTATAAATATTAGGCATAATTGGCCTATTTGGAGATGTGTTAAAAAAAGTGTGAGGAGCCAAGTGAAGGAGAGAACCTTTAAAAGAGAAGGTACATGTCATTGAGGACCAACAAAGAGTGAAGATTATCATTCACTATTTTTTGATCAAGGTGATGAAGGTAAACACATAGGTCAATGGACCTAATGAGCCTAAAAGAGGCTGATTGAGCGAGTAAGCCCTAGAGGCTGATTGAGTGACTATGCTTAGTGGATGGATTGAAGAGTAGAGTAGATTGAGGATTGTGTGTATGACCTATAGGTCATTTTTTTGATGTTTTTATAGAGTTATTTTAAGTTTTTTGATTGTGTATGTGCTAACAAGTGAAGAGTGATTGAAAAGGGTGTTTTGGATGCATTGCTTGTGTGTGCAAGTTTGTGAGAGTGTAAAGGGGAAAGAGAGTAAGTAAGAGAAGTCCATCATCAGGTGTAGAAGACATAAGATTAGAGATGGAGATCAGATCAAGGTAGCTGGGTTGATGTTTGGTTGCCTAGGGGGTTGGTTCCTCCTTGTGGGATGGGTGTCTCACTAAATTAAGGGATGGGTGTTCCTTGATCAGTTGGTGCTGGTTTAAATGTTGAATCTTGTCTTTATAGGACTATAGTCTGTATTACAGGGTTCTATCCCCCAAGAGGGTTTCCCACATATATCATGTGTTATGTGCTTGATCTTGCTATATCTTCCTCATTCATTGTAATGGTTAATTTCTATGCATCATGATTGTATGTGTTGAATGTTTAAGGTTAGGAATTGAATTGGATTATCTGGAATCACTGATTCACCCCCCCCCCCCCTCTCCATGATTTTATCTCTAACATCTCTAACCTATAATGCACTATCATAGGATATGAGAGTGGTCACCTCATCTGCCCATATTCCTTCCATATCCATATATGACTAACTAATCAGATCCACTATTATCAACATACCCATTGCAATGGGCAAGGCCTTAAATTATGCCATCCCTATCCATATCAAGGCTTTGTTATCCCCCACATCTCCAATTATAAATTCTTGCTAGTAATAGAGCATCCACTCATATACACAACTCATGATGAACATGGGATGGATGACGGAAAGAGCTCCCAACCTGACAATTTGGTACAAGACTAAGTAGGTCCTCACTAAAACCTCTTGGGCCCACATAAACCATAAGCCCCTATCCTCAATAACCCTGACAATATGTGCCTAACTATAAAATAGGTGATTGGTCCCCTTGTCCCTAACTAATTAGGAGATAAGGATCCCTATAATCACCTTACAAAGGGTTAGTACCAATGACCCCTCCACCCCTACCAATCTAATTATGTAATTTGCACCCACATTGGGTGTGATGACATTACCAAAATGCTCTTCCAAGATGGTAGCCTCTCCCCTATCTATAGCCTCTCTTAGAGTCACAAGCTAGCCTCTTATCAGTAAGCCTAAAACCTTGTACATATTAACGAGAGTGATGGTCCACTCTCCTGGGGCTTGTGGGAACTGGGAAGTGTTCCTATTTGCATCTCAAAAAGTGAACATTTCGCATAACAACTTGCTTGATGGGGAAATGATCCCCACATGTGTTAAATTAAGAATCCTTGCCTTAAATAGTATAACCAACTCCTTGGTTGTCAACAACCCTAAAACCCCATGAATCCACTTCTATTCCCTCAATCTACTCCATCATATGTATCCCCTTACAAAACATAAGCTCAACAACTTAAATCACTTTTTTCGCCTCAATATTTTACTTAAACCAATCAGTTTCATCTTGAGAGAAAACTACCACCTTATTAATACAATTGTTGCATGATGCATTTATGGTAGTTACAAAATTGATGAAACATGCTAACAATTACATAATTTCCACCCTGATCTACATGGTAGTTGCATAAATAATTATGTTAAAAACTCAACCAGTGGTCTGTGAAGACTAGTTATTTAGTCATGATACTGACAGTTCTGTTAGTTAGTCATGACTACCCCAAAAACCCTCTCAAAAGCCCAAAAATTAAACAAAATGCAATTTTTATAAAATTTTACTAGCCTACCCAACCCCCCAACCTCATACATGTTATTTATTTCTAAATTCACTGGATCTGAATTTATTTTCAAACAATTTTTTTTAGAATTAGGGAAAAAATGTAAAAGTGAGCAAAACTAATATGTGCCTAACCTGCTCCTCATGTCGTTGATATGTTCACCATGATTTCCTTGTACTCATCAATTTGGATGCTCTCTCACTTAAATCCATCAGAACATATCCATAGCTCATATTTCACAAATCACAAATGCACAAATGAACTCCATTTTTAGAATGTTTTCAAATATATAGCCTATTTTACAAGCCATTGGGTTTCAAAAACTTTATGTTTTTAGCAATTTTATTTTAAAGTTATATTTTTTCAAGTTTTAAGAGGTATTTATTACCTAAATAACAATAAATGTGTCAAATTCAAATGATTTTAATATTTTATTTTCTATAGCACTATTGCAAGGTATGTTGTTTTTTGTCTTAGTTTTACAGGTTCACACCATTCAACTCCAAGCTTTATCCCCCAATAAAATGATTTAGGTAGTATCCTCACCCTCGTGTACTTGGTAAGTATACTTATTCATGATTTGATTAATTTATCATATTTTTCACTTTTTTGTAAAACTATACTTGATTCCTTTTTTTTGCTTGTAGGTCATGAGGGTGTCTCTGTTGGCTTTGTTACACCACACAGGTAAGTAAGGTAAGTTTTATAACCCTCGTATTGCTTTAAGTGAACCTTTAATCATGAAAAACATCCTCATAAATACATGGTGAGTTGTTTCCCTGAGAGGGAAATATGTACGGACCCAATAATTACACGATGTAAGATTTCAAAAAAATTCAATGATGATGCAAAGACCTCCACCTAAATATGCTTAGACTTGGTTCTCTTGCCTTACTTTTATTTACTTGCTTTCTGGCCTTTCTTAAACCTCAAATTTTTAATGTTTTGGAGACATTTACCTTAATTTTTAATGATCTTGCCTTCATAAAAAAACCACTACTATCCGTGACAGAACCATTGCGTTTTGTGAAGAAATTGTTGCTTTTCATGATGAAACCATCGCTTTCATAACAATTTCTTTGTGGTGGTTTTGTTACTTATCAAAAAAATCTTATTACCTTATGCATGTTTGCGTTATGGTTTATGATGGTTTCATCTTTGCCACCCGCAAAAAGTGGTGATTTCATCACCGTTTGCCCATTTTTAAATTATCAACTGGGACTTCAATTTTCACATATTTTACATGATTTTGATCACATTTTAAAATTGTTTTCTCTTGTTTATTCCCTCTAGATGGACCAAATCATTATTAGTCTTATTTTTATCAATTCTTATCACTTCTAAAAATAGCTCTCGCTCAAGCTTCAATTAACTTCTTACATGCAACCTCTTTTCTTCCTTACATGTATCTCACGTTTCTTAGGTTTTTGGATTCAAAAATTTAATCAAAGATTGAAGCTCTCAAGTTTTACAAAGCCCTAGTTTGCCTATTTTTGTCTTTGCAAAAACTTTTCTTATATTTATTGTCATCTTCGTGTTACTTTACATAAGTTTGGAGAGGGGAATTCACTGAGTCAACAACCAACTCTTTGTTATTCGTGAATTAGTCTAACCACTATTCAACTAGTCTATTTTTAAAATTGTATTTTTTTTGTTTCTATTCTTCTATCATCTTTTTGTTGGAGAGTTTCCAAGGTTGATACTGAGAAAAAAATGAGCTAGATACGTAAGGATTGTATACACAATAATTACATCTTTGACTTCTCTTGACCTCACCATTGCTTAGGTTGGAGGATTTGTTTTCAATTTTATTTTGTCTATTAGAATATATTATATTAGTTTGTTTATTTAGTAGATAAATTTTTAATCAAAAAATTTTAAAAGAAAAGAAAAGAGATCGTCTTCCTATCTCTTCTTTTGCACAAAAAAAAGTAGTTTTGCTTTCTTTAGTTTGTAATTGCACATCAAAGCTTCAAATGAATCAGATTTGAATTCAATCTAGGGTAGATTAGGATGATTTTATCATTAACTATAGCCACACATAGTTATTAAATTTTTAGTCTTCCTTCAACACATATTCACCAAACAAACACACCCGCACACGCTCAAAATCTAAGAAAATCAAAACTTGTATACTAGATCAAGCTATCTCTATTGCGTGTTAAAGAAACCCACATAAATTAAAAAATCAGAATTCTATAACTTCATTCATTCACTTATACAGTAATTTATAGTCTAAAACAATCAACAATACGCTAAAGAATTGGCATTTTACCCTGCATGCTAAACAAGATCACAAGAAAAATTAAAAATTGCATTGTATAAATAACTTAGTTTTAGATTAAGTTCTCCATTTGCATATTCAAAACTTCAATTGCATAGTAGTTTTTTGATTATTTGCGTTGAAAAAGAGAATAAAAAGAGCATTTTGTTTAGTGCATGTAGGTAAAACATTGCAATCAAACCAAGAAAACTCAAAATTAGCACTTGCACCACTCATTTAAAATTCAGTTTTTAGCAAGTTTGCATGCATAAAAAACTTGAAAAGAACAAAAGTATTTGCTTTCTTTAAATTTCATTTGTTCACTTAATCATTACAAGACACTTTATTTTTAGTAACTATCATACTTTACTTTCTTTACAAAAATGCTGTAAAAAATACTTGCTCCTACACATTTGAAACAAGTACATGCTTTTAAACCATAATGAAGACAAGCTTTATGATTCATACATTCATCACAATATTACCTTTCTTCTTATATGATGCTTCCAAAGAAACCATACCTTCACAAAGTATGTATCTTCTGTAGAGTTAGATCCCTTGTTTATGTTAGCAACATCCGAAATGATATCAATGCTAAGCTTATAATAGAAATTTTTCATTCCAATCCCATTCCACATCTCATCATTGACCATATCAATGCAAGATCGTTTAGAGGCACAACCAATAATTAGACCTATTCATATGCGAGAGAGTCAGTATAATGATCTTCAAGTCTAGACTCCTAGTCTTCTTTTTCTTCCTCCTCGGGACTAGCCTTATCATATTTCATTCTCTTCATGTATGACATTGAACATACATAGTTAACTTGGTAGAGTCATTGAGTTCCCTAGAGTCATCTAACCTAATTAATACCAATTCTCCATACCAAATATCGACCAAAAAAGTCAATTTCTTGTTTTCACTCATATCGAGTGTTCTTGGAGTTTTGTATAATGAAACTAGTTCAAATTTGCACAAACTAAACACAAAATAATGGAGAAGTTGAACAAAGAGATCACAATAATAATAATAATAATAATAATAATAATAATAATAATAATAATAATAATAATAATAATTTGTTAATATATTCAATAGATAAACATACATACATACATACATACATACATATACATATACATATATATACATATACATATACATATACATATACATATACATATACATATACATATACATATACATATATATATATATATATATATATATATATATATATATATATATATATATATATATATATATATGAAATGTATTTCTTATAGATAGAGAAATTCTAATATCTTTTGAATATCTCACCACCTAACTATAAACAAACCGTAATATATTATTTGTTATTAACGATACATACAATGAACCCACTAACCAATAGTAACCATATTAACCATACGACAAATAACAAATAGTAGATAATAATTTACCCAATGTAAATACTAAATACCGACATTTCCCCCTTAGTTTTTACATGGGGGGAAGTACATCATGTGAACTGAAAACAAAATCGTATGCCAATGCATACTTTTAGGTTTGCACACTGCTATCTGAATCTTGTTGCACATAATCAACTACATTCAAGATCTTATCTCACTTTCAATTCCAGTTGAATGTATTCACTAACTGACCATCTTCCAATAAAGTTTGACAGTCAAAGGATTTCTAAAGTTAGTTGCCCTCCTATACAATTGTTTACATAGTCAATGATATCTACATTCTCCTCTTTTCCAACTTAGTGGGGGAATGATTATAATGTTTTATTTTGCACACAACACAAACAATTGAAAAAATGATAAGTGCCACCAAAATAAAATGTGACCTTGTCACTAGTGGCTGATGAGAGGTGTTTTTCAACCTCTTTACTCTAATGTCTCCAACCTCCATTAGGTTCGATGCTTACTCAGTCGATGAAGATGTGAAGCTCAATAGTTTTCACATTGGATTTTCTTCCCCCTTCAATGTGAAACAATACATTTTCATAGGATGTCGGGGCTACCCAAAAATGCATCTATAAGATAGTTTATTTTTATTTTTTACATACTAAATCCCAACATTGTCTTACCACTCTTAACGAGTTGCGTGATGCAGGAGAGGTCTTCTAGTATTGTCATGAACATCCTTTACCAACCATCATCTAAAACCCCATTCCTTTGCCTCAACCTAATCAACCAAATCCCCGACCCATTATCATGTCATCTCTTCATCAACTGTTTGGGCCAAACCTCATGAAGTGGAATGCACAAGGTTGGTGTGTTATTTTTTGTGTGTATAGGCACCCATACGTTATTAAGGGCAAAACACCATGGCTTGTCTAAAACATGTATGTGTTATCCCAAAAAGTCAAAATGTGCATCCGCTGTTAAAATTTTTTTTGGGGGCTCCTACCCTCGAACCCCCACATGGGGGTCATTGGCCCCCCACACCCCCAACTAGGGGGAAGCCTTGGACCCTGACTATATGTGTTGGCTATACAATACTTAAGATGTGTAAACCATACAAAGTATTCAACACATATTCAATAATTTTAACATGGTGAGATATATGGAGGACAAAGAATGCTTCCTCCTTATATGTTAGTGCCGACAAAAGGCAACCCTAGTTTTATATGTGAAATAAATTAGGGATTTTGACTCTAATTTGTATTAGTGAAATTCGATATCACAATTTGGTTCATTTGATGTAATCTCTGCCAAGGAACATAATTTGTTATGAAACGGTTGGATTTGGCCATGATTGCTAAGTAAAATTTCTTTTCCTTTGCTCATTACTTTGATAGACTAGTTTGTGATTTTAGAGGCTCTCCTTTGTGACCACTTGCCCATCAAATTTTTTGTCTGTCTCCATTTCAAATTTAACTTATTGGTGCACCATGCTTCACATCCGTACTATTGTTGTATATTTTGTATTTGTAACGAACTACTAAAATATAAATATTATGAAATGCAAAATTATGATTTCTTCAAGCTAAAAAGCTTCCAAACATCAACAGGGTTCTAGTCTAATTGGTGCAGAGGACGGTAAGTCATAATTATTGTGCCATCCACCAAGGTACAAATATTCAAAGACGTTTAATTAAAAAGGACGACGATGGGTTCGAGTGTTAGGTGAACTTGACGGAATTGATAGTTTCAATCCTGAACACTATATCAAAAAAAGTCAATTGTTCATACACTAGATAACTACACAATGCAAAATTCCAAATTCAAGATGTTTATCTTTCAATCAAAAAGAATTATTTAAAAAATAAATAACAAATAAAAAGAGATAAAATTAAATTCGAGTTCCAAATGAATTTGACATAATGAATACCACCGACACACACTCCGGACGAAACTAATGACATATATTTAAACCATTTTGGAAATCCAAAAATAAATCAAAGTCAAACCGAAGGTGCGAGGTCAGGCCCGATAAGTCCGGTCATTACTCCAGGTAACGAGGATAAGTAAAATAAAAACAAACTCAATACAACAAAGACAATTACAGTTTCTGTCCTTTACGTCAAAGAAACCCCTTCTTCTCTTCCCCGCTTAAATTCACCGCCCTTTATCTCTCATCGGACGGTCATGCATAATCTAGGGTTTGAACAGAATTAGACAAAGCAATCTGTAGTCCTGTTTCTGACGAAATCAAAGAAATAAAATAAAAATCACAGAATATTTTGCAGAAGGGACAGGTTTTTTTAAGGTGATGGAGAAAAAATCAAGAAAATGGATTTTCGTGCCGCCGTATTGATGGATTTTTAGCCGCTCGAAATTCGAATACTCGAAAGTTCGTTCCACATTTGAATCCTTTGGTATGTTGCGAAGTGAATGTTTCACGGGCCCAGCCGGGCCGGGCCGTTGGACGTTCATTTGACAACCTATGGCTTTCTGCTAAAGCAAATGTTTTTGCCGAATTGTGGACCGAGCAAGTCGGTGGAAGCTGGAAAGGGAAAGTGATTTTAAATTCTTAACAAATTTGTTGCGGCGAGGTTTTCAATCTTTACAGCATTTGCATCTCTTCTTTTTAGCGTGGAATTTAAGGCATCGGGGCTGAATATTGTGTAAAGATTGCACAGGTTTGGTTTGTTGCAGTAGTTTTGTCGAAAATAGCTACGGCAGATCTGAGCATTGTGCATGCTTGGTCTGTTTTAGAAGATTTGTGCAAAATAACTATCGTTGATTTGTGCATTGCGGATTTTTGATTTTTTTTGGGAAGATTTGATAAAAATTGCGAAAGGCGAATTTAAGCATTGGGCGAATCGATCGGGATAGGTACGCTATTTAAAGAAAGGCTAAAAATAAGTGAATAAGTTTTAGAATTGACGGCTAGTTGAATTTGGAGCTTTTTATTAGGCAACTGAAAGGGATACGGATATGCATCTTATACTTTGCGGCTGTTGTGGATTGGAGAATGGAGTAGTGCATGCACAAGGGTTTGTGTGAAGAAACTGGAATACTTTTTGTTTTTGGCTTGGATGGTGTAAGTAGCTTCAGTATTATGTGGAAATAAGGGATTTGTTTAGTATGGAAGGTAGAAGTGGTTTCATTTCGTTTCTCGATGCTTCTACTCAAGGATTAATCCTGCAACAGCTTCTGCTAGGATCCCTGATCTTGGATTGGATGCATGTTCTTATTCAAGCCTTCTATTGTAGCGGCTTTGTGTCTAGACACTGTATCGCTTCTGATGATCTTTTTTTAGGGTTTGATTATCATTCTGGTTACACAGACTGCGAGGAATTATACTAGTAGCGTGCTTCCAGGCGGGTAAGGGGGGCGGAGTACTTTGATTGATTGCGGAAATGGCAGAGGGTAAGGTAGATGGTGAAGGAGGCTCTTCGTCAGCAGAGCCACCTGATGATAATGAATTTGTAGAAGTTGATCCTACGAAGCGATATGGCCGGGTGAGTGATGCTAATTTTGCATGGCTGTTACATTTGTTATTTTTCAAACACCTAAATCAGGCTCAATTATGGCGGCATGTTTCGTTTTTGTTTTCTCCAAGACTTAAAAATAATTATATTAGAGTTTACAGCTATGGTTGCGTGTTTGAATATTTTGTTTGGTGTTTTTTGTACTAAATCCTCCTACTTATTGCTTTAAAATGTTTGATCTGGTATTCACTGCATTAAGTTGTTTGCAAATATCTTGTTGTTTCCATCTCTGTTTGGTGTTATAATGATGATTTTATTTGGGGTATTGAAACTTTACAATTATGTAAATGCTTTTTTCTGGTGGAAATCGTTCTTAGTCACCCATCACTTTGTTATGCCAATTTTTGGCAATGTTTTAATTGTTGTCTCCTTGTCACTATTGGATATTTTTTCAAAACTAACTCTCTCATTTTTACATTTGTCTCTGCACAAATTGTATATTGCAATATTGTGTGCACGTTTTTTTTGGTAAATTTGCCTTATGCGCTAACCTTTTGTTTAGTCACTATGACCATGGAGTATCCCTTCCACAAATTCACCCAAAACTTTCCCCTGGCCTCGTCCGTTGGGGTACACCACACCCAGTGAATTGGATGTGGTATCTCACCCAATCTCAGCACTTTATCATATTGAGGATTTGAACTTGGGGCTCTGCTTTCGAAGATTTATACTTGTACCACTTGAGTTCATCCCATTTGACATCATGTGTGCATGTTAAATTGTTGCTATTGGAAGAAATATTTTTCAATTTGACCAGTTTCCTCCATTAGGTTTGTTAGGTTTTTATTTCTTATGCTGAGACTTGCAGTGATCTGACATTCCAGTTTGGACTGAATCAGTTCCTTCCCGTTCTTTTTCTCCCTTGAAATAAAATGAATATATTTTTATTGTCCTCTTAAGAAGGCCCGACAGGGCCAATGAGACATTTCAAAGTATGCGAATAACACAAAACATACGACTTATACAATTCTATTTAACTTTATAAGATTACTACAGAAGAAAGTATTGTTACAATACACACATCTAATTTATAGTTTAGCTTCTTTCCTCTCCATACCATTAAGTATTCCTACAATATAATAGCTCTTTCAGAAAATTTTAAATTTTTTTGTCTGGACCAGGCCATTAAAGGAGAGCGTTCAAGTTGTATGACTAGAGATTTTATATCTGATTTTTTCATCCTGATTTGTTTATGTTTAGAGCACTGAGTAAAATATGAAGTTTGTCTTCTACTACCTGCCTATGGCATAGAAGGCACTTACAGTTGTCTTGGCTCAACTGCTAAATAATGAAAAATGGTACTGGTTCTGCATGTTAGAATTATTTTCCTTTATTTTTGATATAATTTTTTTCTCTCTTTGCATGCGTGGGCAGATACATGAAACTTATTAGCCCCTTGAAAGTAATGTTAGAGTTCCCACTTTTATGTTCAGTTGTTTATTATAGCTACGAGTGTGGATGTCTATCTTCGTCTTCAGTGTTCCATCTCTGTCAAATATGCTTGGTTAGAAACAGAGCATTATTTTTTGTTATTGGCTTTTGGTTAATCCAGTCGGCTGTTCTTCAATTATTGAGAGAGATGTATTTTGCTTTGATTTAGTCTCTAATATCTTGTCTATGGTGTAAATAATGCAGTACACTGATGTGCTGGGTAAAGGTGCCTTCAAGACTGTGTATCCTTGTTTTCTTGTATTTGGGTATTGATACATTCCATGTCACTATATATTAGTTGAGGGTGGGTTTGTATTGTTTACCTCTTCGTTTTTTTTTTCCTTAATTTTTGGTACAGCTATAGGGCATTTGATGAAGTGGAGGGGATAGAAGTTGCTTGGAACCAAGTGAGGATTGATGAACTTTTACAGAATCCTGATGATCTAGAGAGATTGTATTCTGAAGTGCATCTGTTGAAGACTGTGAAACATAAGAACATTATCAAGTTTTACAATTCGTGGATAGATGATAAAAGCAAGACTGTGAATATCATAACGGAGATTTTCACTTCAGGCACTCTGAGACAGTTAGTTTTTCGGAATTCTCTGAACCCTACATGCTTGCAGTGTTGCATTAGATTTAGCTTTTATTAAAGTTAGCAAAAGGCATTGATTGTTTTATTGCACTCGTTTTAGCTATTATGGACAAATGTATATTGTTGTGAAGATAAACATGTCCACCTAAATTTTTGTACAGATATCGGAAGAAACATAAACATGTTGACATGAAGGCTGTCAAGGGTTGGGCAAGGCAAATTCTGCAGGGTTTGCTTTATCTCCACAGTCACAATCCTCCTATTATTCACAGAGATTTAAAATGTGACAACATCTTTGTTAATGGTAACCATGGTGAGGTCAAAATCGGGGATCTTGGATTGGCCACTTTACTGCGGCAAGCAAATGCTCACAGTGTTATTGGTAAGTTTTCTTTTATATATTTTGCCTTTCAGTTGGTTTGCATGTGCAATGTCTAAGGATGGTACTCTTTGGGTTTAACTAATTTTAACATCTGTTAATTTTTTTGTAGGAACACCTGAATTTATGGCTCCAGAACTTTATGAAGAAGATTATAACGAACTGGTTGACATTTATTCATTTGGTATGTGCCTATTGGAGATGGTGACTTTTGAGTATCCATACAGTGAGTGTAATAATCCAGCTCAAATTTATAAAAAAGTGACATCCGTAAGTTCTTTTTTCCCTTGTGATCAATATTTTATTGCTGCTACTAAAAATATGTGATTGATGTTCACTCAGTGAAGTCTTGGCCATTACATTCAGGAATAATTGTGGTTATTGGGATGCTTTCCTCAGGGTATAAAGCCTGCTGCCCTCAATAAAATAAAAGATGCACAAGTAAAGGGATTCATTGAAAAATGTCTTGTAGCAGCGCCCTATAGGTTGCCTGCAAGGGAGCTTTTGATGGATCCTTTCCTTCAATGTGATTGCAGCAAAGAATTTACAGATCACATGCAAGTTCCAGCATCTGTTATGTCTCTAGCAGAAAATATTGAAGAAACCTCCACTGATCCAGGATCAGGGTCTCCCTCTGTGCATCTTGATGAATCATCTGTTTCTAATGACATGATGGCTGCTTCTCATTCCATATCTGGATCTATTTATGGGGATAGTGACAGCGAGTCCGATCTTTCTTCTGGTTCCCAGATAGAGAAAGATGGTTATGTTCTGCCCTTGCCTAGCCTGGAAGTGCGAAGCTCGACAAAGAGTAAAGACATGAAATTGAAAGGGAAGAAAAAGGATGATAATACCATATCCCTAAGATTCCGCATTGCAGACCATGGAGGTAATATGATCATAGTTCCTCTGTAAGCCACTGATTTGTGGTTGAATCTTTTGATTCTTTTCTGGTCTCAAATTTAATGTTATCTGCATGTTTTATTGGCTTCAATATTTATATTATGCTAGACAGAGAAAGTAACTAAATTCTATTTTGCAGGTCATGCAAGAAATATCCATTTCCTCTTTTTTTTAGACAGTGATACAGCTTTTAGTGTTGCAAGGGAAATGATTGAACAACTCGATCTGCCAGATCTAGATTTGACCCAAATAGCAGAATTGATTGATACCCTGATTGTTGGGATAGTACCTGAATGGAAGCCTGGCGTTTCTATTGATGAAACCGACAACATAGAGGAAAACACTGTGGAGGTTGTTTCTGATGAGCACCATTTGCATGGGGTTGATGAGGACCAAACGGAAATATTGCTTGATCCTTCCCCTGTGGCTCTCACTACAAAATGGGAGAATATAGAAAATGAAGCTTCTTTGCTCAACCCAGTTCCGGCCCCAGAGTCTACATCTGCTGAAAGTTCTTTGCCAATCAGATGTGAAGGTAATGTGTATGGGAGATTTGAAGAATTCACGTATAATCCCAGTGGTTCTGATTGCTCTCCTACAAGCTCAATTGCACCTCTTGTACAAGTGGGTGAGGATCAGGCTTCTCAAGTTTCATTAACATCGGATATTGCTATTCCAAGATCACTGCATTCAGAAAGTGAAAACATTCCATTAGGCACCTCTGAGAGCGTTGGCTGTAGCGATGTGGTTAGAATGGATACTGGTATATCATCTGACAATATTGTTGATTCTGGTAAAAATGAAATCTGTGGAGTTGTGGATCAAGATATTGGTACTGAAGGCCAACTACACTTGATTGACAGTGAAAAATCGGGGGACTCTGGAAGTTCTTATTGTCCTTTTGAAGACAACTTAAATTCCTTAAAAGGTCTTGCAAACAGCATGCCATCTTTTGACAGTATCTCATCTTACTTTGTGGATGCTGAAGATGAAGAGGAAGTTGAAGAGTTACGTACACAGCTGGAGTTGATTGAACTCAAGTATCGGTATGAACTTCAGGAGGTTCACAGGAGGCATGAATTAGCTGTAGATGAAATCAAGAAGGCATGGAATAAGAAGAAGAAATCAGCATCTGCCTTTTCGAAACCTTCCTGTTCTTCTGAGAAACAACAGAATAGCAGCCATTTGTCACCAATAGGGGTCCTTAAGCCCATAGCCACATTTGAAGAAGTTAAATGTGAATCACAGCCTAACGTTCTAAAAAATCCTCGAACTATCTCTCTGAATCATGATGTGCATCTGGACCTGTCCTCTTTCTCAAAAGTTACAGCTGGGGATAGTTTGATTCTTTCTGTATCTGGAAATAGAGGGTGCGAAGGAAATGTAGGAACGATTTATGCAGATCAGATAATGGACCTGCCAAACACTTTCAGTGCTAAAGTCCCCATTCTTGAGTCATGTTGTGGTTTTTCTAGTGTGGGAAATTTGCAGACAAAGCATTCCACTGGTTCAAGAATTGGGTGTGATGCAGTTGCTATTGTTGAGATGGATGATTGTTGTAATGATTTGCAAGACTCAAATTCGAGAGAAAACACACCATTCAAAGATATTTCAAGGACTGAGTGTCCTGCAACAGCTCATATTTGTAGACCTTCTGGGATGTCTACAAGTACCGGTCAAGAAAGCTTATCTCATTCTTTAACAATGGCTACAACAGAACTAAGAACAGCTTCTGCTCTATTGAATATTAATTCACATGTCTCAAGCAGCAAGGTTCTAGCAAATGGAATGCCACTCAGTAATCGGTTATCCCATGAGCATGGGGTGCCTTGGTCTATTGAGTGTGAAGTGGCTCCTTGTATATCGAAGATATATCATCGTCAGAGCAAAGAGTCTGCTGCTGTACATTCTGTTCCTTCCTTAATAAATAAATCATATTATGCAAATTGTGCATCAGTTGCAGAACTGCAATGCAAATTGCCAAAGGTAGAAAGGGAGAAGCCTCCATCAGCAAATATTACAAAATTGAATTGTCCACCTGATGGCCCAGAGTCAGGGCAAAGCATCAAAGTTTCTGTGGATCCTGCTGCAGAACAGCGAAGAAAGGAGCAACTTCAAAAGTCAATTGCTGAGTTAGAAGCAAAGACACTGGAGGGCTTGAAACGCTCTAATGGCTATTTGATTGGCATTGTTCCAAATAAGAATGCTGGTTCAAAATCTATTCGAGGATGATTATTCCTTATCTACCCGATCCAAATTTGTTCGGAGTCATGAACCTTACTGAGGTTTGATGCTTATTTAGTTTCTAACATGTATTTTTGTTAATTGAGTACCGTACTGAGCTGATTTTTATGCGTTGACACTTGTCAGATCAAAGTGTGTAATTATGTTTAGCTTTGTTTCCCTCTGAGAAAGGAGTAACATGTTGCGTTTGATCTGTCAACAATTGTTGTAAAACTCCAGTACCCATTCTTTTGGATACAGCATAGAATATCAGTGTTGTCTCATTGTAAAGTGCTGAGCCTTGATCTGTAAATGATGAAGTATTTGAAGATGTAATCTCTATTGTTCTTCTGTGATAGTGTGCATCTGGTAGTGTGTCCTGATTTATGATAAAAGAGGTGACGTTTGCAATTTGTCTATGTTCACCCTTAAATTTTTTTTGGTTGAAGTTTTCAGATACGACTTTTCAAAGTGATTGTTTACATTCTATATAGGCATAGCTTCAGCATTTATGTTCACTTACTCTGATTGTGAGAAATGCCTGGTGATGGGCTTTGATTGGTGCAATATCTTCTTCTGATAGCTTTTGGTATGCAGTCGCATTGAATTTGTAACATTTCTTCTATTAGTGGCTTTGCAACATTCCTTCCATGAGTGGCTTTGCAACATGATTCTCACTGACAGTTAAATTATTTGTTCCGAAGTAAATATCAGTATGGATGTTGCAACTGCGATGGAACTACATTGCAGGAGTAATCTATAACTTGTCCCTGTTTACCAATTGAAATGTATTGTTGGGCATTTTGTGACTGTCATATTGATGGAAGAACGGTAGCAGAAGGTTGAGAGAACTAGAACTAAATAATTTGTGAAGACCTTAAGTTGCATATGCCTGTGGCGTAATTTTTCCTCTGCTAATTTTTGTCAATTTTCTTTAACCACTTCATGTTATTGCTAGACTTTTTTTACAAGTAATTGAGATTTAGATCAATTAAGATCTCGGAGTGCCTAGCACTGCCCGTCTGAACCAAGAACTCTGGCCAAAACTATCCAGGGCTTAAATTAACTTATATAAGCAAAGCCTTCGAACATATGCATCATTCAACTCACATCTATGGGGGCTTTCTTATTGACATGTTCAGACCCTTTCCAAGTCTTTATATTTACTTTTCCAGCTTTCTTATGTGGCTTCTTCTTGATATCTTAATTGGCTGCTTCTCTTTCATCCTCATGGTTTTTATTCTCATCTTCTGCAAGTATATTTGTGCCACTTGTGTCTTCATGGCGTCATATAAAAAATTCTTGGCAGACCTAGTAACAGTAAATTTCATTATTACTAGTAACAGTTCTTTGCTTTTTATTCTGCAGGGACTCCGTATTCATTAGATTGCTTTTCTCCCTGTTTTACACAAAGCTACGAAGCAAAAACTATATATATAATAAAGGGGGACAGTCTATAGGGGCCACCAGCCATCAGACTCTGTGTACTGGTCTCTTTTAAACAAGCCTCTAAATATGTAAAAGTAGAAGGCCTTTATAGATCCAACACTCAAATTGAAAGATTTCAAAGTTGTGGTTATAAACAATAGGCTTGGAAATAAGTTAGGGTTAAAGTATGACAAACAAGTAGGTAATTAATAATAAGGCTATAATCTAATAAGCATAAAGAGGTAATAAGCAAAGCTATACTAGGTAATATGCAAAGTGGTAATTGGTGATATGCAAGGCGATGATATGACAATAACAAAGTAATATGCAAGGCAATTTATAAAATAATAAATGAAAACAAGCACACAATATATAATTAGAGCTGCTCAAATAAAAATGGGGTAGCAAGAAGGGATACTTTGCATTGATCATTTGGCTCGAGAGCTTGTGGAGAGATCGCCATAGGTGGATTTAAGAAAGAGAGAAGAAACCATGGTAGACCAATGGTGGGGAGTCGAAAAGACTTGGTGTAATTGCTTGTTGACTCTCCTATTCTTGAACCTTAAAGATCTTTATTGCAACTTGTCTTTCTTTGGTGAAGTTCCTTTATACTAATCCTATAAAATTTTCCAAATGGGGAATCTTGATTTGCGAGTATAGCACAAAGTAGATAGTTGTTCAAAATGATTTAAGAATCACCCACTCCATATGGGTGGACTTTTAGATCATAATTCCAAAATGTCAATTTGCCAACAAGTCTTTGACAAACCAAGATGTTAGTAAAGTATTTTTAGAGTTTAACATTTGCCTCTTCGAATCTCATTACTTATCATATACCGTAGGAAAAGATAACACTTTGTGAAAAATATACGTAAAAAAATAAATGAAATAAGTTAATACAATGTGAAATCGCTGAAAATGAAATATGCATACCTTGACTTATCTTTTTATTGAATGGAGGCATGCATGTGTCCAAGTTTGCTTGTGGTGAGTGCAACTAATGCTCATTTTGTCATCAAAATTTGCCTTTGGTAACCCTAATGATGCAAGACTACATGAACTAGTGCAATGCTAGCGTATGAAGATGTATGTAATACAAGTATGTTAAGTAATAGCTCTCAAAAGAATGGTACTTGAATGGGTCATGATAGCCACAAAGCAAAGGCTAGATTAGGTTCTGATAACCAAAGAAAGTAAATTTTTAGGACAAGTCTAGATAGCCATGGGGTTAAAAGGCTAAATTGGGTTTGGATGGTCCCAAGCGATTAAGATGTAAGGACAAGTAGTTAAGGATCCAAAATATAACCAAGAGGGACCATTGAATGATAAGGAAATCCCTGAGAGAGCACCTTGGAAGCAAAATATGAAGTAGTGTTCAAGTGTAGCTCAAGGGGAAAGCCTAGTTGTATTCCCCAAGTCTTACAATCTTATATCAAGAGCTTTACTGATGCTATAATGTTGTGCTTCAAAGAGATACAAAGAAAAGGATGCAAAGAAGATGGGATAAACTTAAATGCACTATTAAGGGAAAAAGAAATTATCTATAAAAAACAAGACACACTAATCAATTCCCCAAGACTAAGATGTTTCAAACATCTTGACTTAGGACACCTTTCTATAGACACCTAATAATGGCTCTTACAAATTTATTAGTCATTAAATTGCATTATCCCAATGTGCGTGTACTTGTCAATTATTGGCCCAAATCAGGGTTTATTGGTGCTTTATCTATAGTTTTGGTCATATTTGTCATGTCCCTCTTTCCCTTCTCTCTCCTCCTCCCCCTATTTCCTTTGTGTTTTTGGTGGTCTTCCCCCATTTTTGGGGGGTGGGCCCTTTTTGTCCATTGGGGTGCCCTTATGGTTTGTGGACTTGTCTTGCGTGCGTTTTTGCTCGTTTGATGTCGGTTTGTGTGCCAATAGGGCCTTAATTTAAATTTGAGAAGTCTACGAGGACATACCTTAATGCATTTAAAAAAAGAGAAATCAAGGGAATACAAGCATACATAAAATCTAAGGGAAATTTGAAAGAACATCTAGAATTTATTGCATTATATTAAGAATTTTATAAGAAATTAAGCATTCATTGAAGACCATTGTAGTGACATAGTTGCATTACATTGGACTACTTGGTTGAAGCATTGCATTATACGTAGTGCATTGTTTTCAAGATTATGCATCATTGAGGGACTTGACAAATATCCAGGAATATTTGTTTTTCTTTGATGTATTGCAAGCCCCTAAAAAATCCTTTTCCCTAGCCTTTCGCAGGGCTAGATGCACTATTAGGGTTTTGAAGGAGGAGAGTAATTTCCTAGTTACTGATGCAATTTTTTAGAATATTGAGTGAGGTTTTTGGAGCCCTAGACTTGCTAAGTAGAGTCATAAAATCAGATTTCGTTTGTCTTCCATTTACCAGAAATGTTATCTATATGGTCCTATGGAGATTATTTGTTCACTTCAAATTTACTATGTTTGATTGTCTTACTGTTTGCATCGTATTTCCACTATTAAATCTTGACGATTGTCCTCCAATCACTCCTGTGAATCATATAAGCCTAAACCCTATTTGTTATTATTTTTGTGGTGGTGGATTAATTAATTAGGTTCAATTTATTATTTTATATATATTCTAGATGTAATTGAATGTGTATGGACATGTTTTTCATTTTATCATGAAATCCACTTATCTATACTACACTTTCTAGGACTAAATTTGGGATAACTAATGACGCAATAATTATGGCCCATGAAGGCTATAAAAGTGACAAGACATGAAAAATTAAAAGCGCCTAATCACCATTGTATGTAACCTTAAAATGAGTCTCCAATATAAGGGCTCTCTATATAGGGAAAAGGTAGAGAGCCCTTATAAACTAGGGTTTTTTGGAAATGAGGTTGTGATGAATACAGAAAGGGGAATCTACACACACAAACTCCATGGAGACATAATATGAAGAACCTTGCTAGATTTAAGTAAAAGCAAGAGCTATGTAATCTGAAGGTTGTGAAGCAAGAGCTATAGAGAATTAAAATGCCATGCGGTAAGCAATATATATGGGTAAAAATAATGTAAAATACAATAATAAAGTAAAAAACATATGCTAATATATATTGTATAATACATGAAGCATGGAACATCTAAAATAACAACCAAAGTACAAAAGAAGAATTTAAGGCTAGGGATACTTGCATTTGGTTGACTTGTTAGTGCAATAATATCCCCATGGCTTGTAACATTTTGTGAGAAGTAATTGTAGGTGAAGTCAAGGTGGATAAGTGAAGACCTGAGTAGACAAAAGTTGGGGACTCTAAAGATTTGGTATACCTCATAGGTGCAATTCCTATTCTTGATATTTCAAGGCCTTATATTAACTTGTATTCCTTGGAGTAAGCTCCTCTTAGCCCTAATTTATTTGCTTCTACCTAAGGTGGATTTGTGAGTGCAAGTAGATTGGATTGTTTATTCATCATTGAGGAATGAAAAAAAGGGAACCTTATAAATACAAATAAGATCCATAAAATCAAAACTTAGTTTTAGCTGAGATTATTGGCTCAACTGATGATGTTAGCTAAAACAAAGGTTGCTAGAAGATGTCATCTGCTATATGCTGGTGTAGATATTAAAATCTGATTTACATAGCATCTCATTCTTTCATACTTGACAAATACCTATTAGAGCTCTACCCTTTAATTCTAGACCTCTCTATTGCTAAAAGGCTCACATTTACCATCTCCTTGTGCCTAACTATTTATCTTATGGTATGACCCTATCATTTCTAATGACCATGATCTCCTGCATTGTACATAAAGCTTAAAATTTGACATATATCCTTCATTGTCAGTTTTAGATCCCCAACAAATTTCTAGCCCCTTGGACTCTTGTGTCCCATATAGGGATTGATCCACACTACGAGGCTCGAGACCAAGTGTGTAGGGGACAATCGAGTTTGGTTATGCAATGTCAATGCAAATAGATGTATTCAGATAGAATAATCAAAACACATTCAATGGAGCATAAGTCTTACTTTCAATAAATGCAACTTCTATTCAATAGTCTAGTAAATAATAGGGAAAATGGTACAATGTGTTACAGTTTGTGTTTTACAGAGTAGATACGTGTAGCATGCTGTTTGTGTTATGATTGTGTATTGTATTGACTTGACTTGACTATGGCCGGATGAATATGTTACATATTTAACACATGATTACAAGGGAAGTCACAAGAATTGTCGTAGATTACAACGAAGGTGGAGTTGAACGTCTCACAATCTTTGCATGTTGATGACGAAGTTTCAGCTGGACAATGACCATTGATTTGATCACACGATTCTTGGATATTCACTAGCATCCATGATCTTAAGAATTTGGGTTGATAGCTAACGACAATCAATCTTAGGATTTTGCACTGATCTGGGGCCACTAGTCAAGATATGTGGCCAGGGTAGGCTGTCACATAGTTATACTGAAGTGGGGCTCGATGGATCGAGCTAGTATGTGAGAAAATGCCAATCTAGCATGTAAGACTGTGATCCAAGGAGTGTACAATGAGATGCATAGGCTATGATCTAAGGTGATCATTGCATATAAGTCTATGAGCAAACACTGGACTTGTATGTGGAAGTATGAGCAAACTTCATGCAAAGGAGTGCACAAGATTGGATGAGAGGTGAGAGCTATGCACATAAGAACAAATGGGGAGCGTGTTTGGCTGTGTAGAGGCTGCACATAGATCATTCACTCTTTCTTGAAGAGCAATGGTCTCCATTATGTAGACATTTAGTTTTGGCCACTTTCGTGCCTAAATCGAGATTCACTTCAATTTCTAGCTAATGACATAATTTAAGCCTAGAAATCACCTGAATTGCTCAAATTCATATGCGTAAGGGATTTAATTGTCTATAAACATAACGAGGCTAGTTTATTTGGTGTATTCCTTGTATGCACCAAAAATATAGTTTAGTTTTAACCCTAGTCAAATTATGACATAGTAATTTGACACTTTTGACTTGTAAAGCTATTAATTTTAACATTTAAAACAATTGTCAAAAGCCAAAAAACACTAAACAAGATTAATTACATTGCAAATCTTAATTAAATTTCCTAAACAAAAATTCTAAATCAAATTAGTGAATTTCATTTATCAAAAAAGAATTTTTTATCCAAATATGAAATCAAAGGTCAAATGAGCTAATAAAGTGATTTACTAATTCCTAAATATTCCAAAAATTATGAGCCACAACCTCACAAATATCTAAGTGAATTGTCATGCCTTACAACTATTTGAAATTGAGGTGTCAAGATTTCATGAGTGCTTCAATCCAAACCAAGGTTAGACTGACTCAACCTAGGTTAATTTAGACTCAACCAAAGTTAGAAGTTAACCTAACCTCCCTAGGGTTAGAGTTGGTTTTTAGAGCTATAAATACAAGTGCTCACACCATATGCCAACAAGATTTTGTGTGTAAGGTGATTTTGTTGGAATACCTTCAAGAAGCTTTTGAGAGTAGTGTTATAATGTCAAGTTTTACACCAAGCCACAAGTGACCATTGAAGAGATGCTACCACCATGGACAAACATTTCTAGAAGACTCTAATCATCATAGATTGAGCATGAACATCCTTATGCCAACAAGTAAACATCAAATTTGAAAAGGGAGGTAAATTATTTGTGTTATTTTTATCTCTATTTTGTGATCTTGCTTATTATGTTATGTTCTCCCTAGTTCTTAGGCAAAAGTGTTTAGTCCTAGTGTATTGTTATGCTTGATTTTTGTCATTTAGGCTAACAAGGGACTAATCTACATTTTGTTTACTCTTCGAACACCTAAGGTACACATTACATCGATGTACAACTGAGAAAATTGCATTTGAAGTTGCTGATAAGGGTGTCACTTAGCTTGATAACATATTATCCAACCTTGACCCCTCAAAAAAGTTGATGTGTGCCATGACGGGTATGTGTGTCTTTCACTTTGATAATTTAGTCCTTCTCTGTGGGGTGAAAGTGTTCGCAATCCAAATTAGGAGGATGTTGTATGACTATTGGATAAATAAGTGGTAGAGTGTATGGATTGAGAAGTTCCATGTTGAAGACTAGGTGCATGCCCAAGTACAAAAGTAGATCAAGAACAAAGGCATTCTCACTAGCTGCGCATAGAATGGTGTAAGGACCATAACACAAAGGATTGATCTTCCAGTGTGGACCTTTGAAGCATTCATTCTGAAGGTGAAACCATTATCACCAATTTAAAATGCATGAGGTGTGTAATGTGCAACATGGTGTTCCTTGTACTTTACTTGTGTGCAAGAGAGAATCTATTAAACCTAATGATGAAAAAACTGTATGTGTCACAAAAAATTCTTGACTTTGTCTACTTCTCATTCTTGTGTGTGCAACTCAGTGTCGATTGGTTCATGGTAGGAGATGTCTAGAATTTTCAAATATTGAAACCTAAGACATGTTTGGAATGGACTGTGACCTATAGAGCTACGAAGGGCTCTATTGTATGCATGTTAAATGTATAAAAGATTATCATCCTAAGTGCGATCATGTGCATGGTTGTACATTCATAAGATGAACAAGTGTGCGATTGACCACTTTGGTTTGCCCATCTATCTATAGATGGAAATCTATCGATCGATCTAGCTGTGTACCCATCAAGTCCCACAATGCTTGCCAAAAGTGACTTACAAAACTTGGATCTCAATCAGAGATGATGGATGTTGGAAGCCCAAAATCAACCCAAACATGGTTGAAAAAGGTTCATGATTGTCAACTGCATCAATGTATTTCTTACAAGTGAACATGATAGCCATTTTGGAAGACCTATCCACTATAATGAATACAACATCATAATGGTGTCTCATCGTAGGCAACCCAATCATGAAATCCATGTTGTTATATTCCCATGGTTTGGATGGAACCTGTAGAGGTGTGTAAATCCTAGCTTCCTGTTTGTGGGTTTGGTGATGTAACAAAGAATGCAAGACTTGATGTGGTATTCTAAGTCTATGCACATGTGCAACCAGAATAAGTGTGACTACAATGCAGTTAGAGTCTTTGTCATTCTGAAGTGTCATGAGGTATTGGCATAGTACACCTCCTAGATGAGTTGTTAGTGAGGTGTGCCACCAAGAACATAGAGAGATGTTTGAGTTTGTAGAGAAGCTGGTCAAACAAGTAGAACTGATGAACTTATTTACCTTACATCAGGCTAGTGTAAGTCATTATGAAGTCCTGATTAGCTGAGTGGCGGGATACACAATCTACTAAATTATGGCCGTGCATGTCCACCACTATGATGAGTGCATGAATTGATGGTCAACTAAGGCAATTTGTTGCCTTGTTTTATTTCCATTCTTGTGCTTGATCACCAGATGAAATTACTACAAGTAAGTCATCCATTTCATGTGCCACACATTCTCCATCTTGCTCTATGTTTGCAAGAACTAAAGTGGCTTGTGATCTGGATGAACAACTATCTCCTTCCCTAGAATGTAGTGTCTTTAAATGTCTCTGAATGGTATGTGACTAGATGTCCATGCCACATGCCCACTACATTGAGTACATAGTTAAATGCATTGGTATGAATTTTAAAGGAATGCATAATGTTGAGCATTACAAGAACATGTAATACATAGAGACATTGCTTGAGTGACTTGAAATCGCACTATTCCACATGAGTCCAATCAAACTTGGCTTTTGCATGTGTTATTTGGATGAGATCCCAAGAGATATGTGAGAAACTGAGGATGAACCTATGGTAGAAGTTAACAGTCTAAGAAAACTCCTTAATTTTGTAAGATTGTGTGGAGTAGGCTAATATTATATCACTTTGATCTTCTATGGATCTACATAGATTCCTGTGTGATCAATGATGTACCCATATACTAAATTTATGTAGTGTTGAATATATAATTTGCTAAGTTGGCTTGAAACTTGTTTTGACACAAGGTGTTTAGGATAAGTGAGATGTGATCCAAATGCTCCTCCCAAGTCTTACTTAAGATGAAAATGCCACCCAAGTAGATGATGATAAAGGAGTTGAGAAAAGGCCCAAGTAAATCATCCATCAAGTGCATGAAAATCGTTGGCGCATTGGTTAGGTCGAAAGGCATGACCAACCATTCATACAATCCTTCCCATGCCTTGAATATTGTCTTTTAGACATCTTCAAGATTGACTAGACCCTGATAGTAAACTAACTTCAAGTAGATCTTGGTGAAGTATTATCCACCTCAGAGCTAGTCTATAAGGTTCTCAATGCATGCCAGTGGCTACCGATTCTTAACTATTATTTTTTTAAGTGTGTGATAGTCTATGCAGAGTCACCAAGACCCATCCTTCTTTGGTGGGAGGACTATTACACTCACACAATGAGAAGAGCTAGTCTTGATCTTGTCTGAATCAAGGAGCTCTTGTAATTGGTGCCATATCTCATCATTCTCCCAAACTAATCTATAATATAAGGGTCTATTCAAAAGAGGGGATTCAAGAACTAAATTGATGCAGTGTTTTACTACACAGTGTGTTGGAAGACCTTCAGGGTTTACGAAGATTTCACTATGTTGTTCCAATAAATTATCGAGCTATTTCCATTGTGACGTTGTGCGAGTGGTGTGTTGAAGCATATAATACTTAAGTGGTGCCTTTATTGGGCTCTTAACACATTTATATAGGTAAATAATAAATATATTATTATTATTTAACATAGGTTAAATTATTATGTAAATACAATAATAAAACATATTATTTATTACCATTATTTAAAAGTTCCTCGGGGAGAGGTTAGACCCGTTGGTTACAATGGTCCACCTCCATACCCCAATATAAAAAGAGTTTTACTCATTTGATAAATTACATCCATACAATATTGTGATATTGTAATATATTTACGTGTGACAAATATCATTGCCAAGAGACTTCTGTGAAGAATGGTTTGAGAAGAAGTGAGAGGTTGAAGGATTTTGTATTGGGTACACTGAGACATTCCCAAATATATTAATATATCAATTTATGATTTTTCACCTCTTTGAGGCTTTTCATGTTAAATTCATGTGCCAACATTATTCTCTATATTCTTTGATTATTAATTACATATCTAGATCACCTATGTATATTGTTGCATACATCTATACATGAATTCTTTTATGGAATCAGAGCATGGGATGTGTTAATTGGTTGGCAAGGACTTATGATTGTGCCTTGGAACATTCAAATACCTCTGATAATATGTATTTTTCTTTCAAAAATCAAGCTTGTGTACTTATATGACAAGGAGGGAGAAGAAAATTATTTTTGATCATTTTAGAGTCCCGTCTCTCAGATCTTAAGCATTCAATATTCATTTAAAATACCTCAAAATAATTTGAAAGCATCCAAAGTTTGTTTTTGAAGACAAGATAATTGTTTTTAAACCTCTTCAATGTTATTTTCTCACTAGAAAAATAAACAAATCACTTCAAAACTTCTACAACCAGTTTGAGTCGTTTAAGAGTACTTGAAGATCATTTGGAGGATTTATTTTCAGATTTCAGATTTTTGTTCAACAATTTGGGTGCCATGTACAATGTTTGTAAGGTTTAAAAATTAGTTTTTTTGTTTTTGATGATGTTGCATCTTATTCTCTGTTGTAGGGTGAAAATCTACATGTTTCCCCTACCTAAACACCCCTATAGACCTTGAGAAGGCTCAATATTTTTGATATTTTTTATTTCTCATTTGGGCACCATTGTATGGCTGTACCAGCTTTGAAAATCATAAAAAATTGTGTTTGGGTAGCAAATTGTTTTAAAGCTTTTAGATGCTTCATTGTATTATTTGAGTGGTGTACAATAGTATGCAGAGCCTAAGAAAGCTTATTTTAGCTACTGTTCTCACCCCTACATCTATCTAGGTTGCATACCTATACTGCAACACATTTCCATGGTATGTATAAAGGTTTTAAAAAGTATTTAATGAATATTTATTTTATTAAAACTTCAATATTCCATGCAAGCAATACCAAGGGTCCCACCTTTTTTGGAATTTATTTTCATCTAAAAAGTAAAAAATAAAAAATAATAAATGTAATATAGTTTTTTACATGCATATATTTAATTTTTTTAATTTAAAAAAAATAAAATCAATTAAATAAGTTTTAAAAATAAACTCTTCAATGTATTATCGTGAAGCTTTGGGATAGAAGAGTTAGCAATATATTTTTTTGCTAGAAACTTGCAAAAAGAGAGGTCTTGTGTTCAAACCTCTCCAACCCTGTTTTAAATCTATTTTTTTTCCTTCTCAAATTAATTAATTTTGAATTCTATTTTTTGGTTTGCATGTCAATTTTTCTCACTTGTAAAATCTTATATTTGTCAACCTTGTTGTGACATTTGATATAGTGAATATTTTGTAAAGCATAGTCATGTGTCCAATTGATTCTTAATTTTTGGCATGTTCTAGATACATTAATGTGGTCCCATTTTATTTTGAAACTTCATATCATAGTTTTTATAGCTCTTTTAATCATAGTGTTTAGATAATTATTTTGTTTGTGACTTTTGTGACGCTTAAATTAGTGTTCTTTTAATTTAATTTTTTCACATTGTTTAGCATATATTTGATTAAATTTTACTTTTTTATGTTTATAATTTGATTTACTATCAAATAAAGTTAAAATTTACATTAAACAAGATTCATTTTTTATAATTGTTCTTACATTAATGTATTTTTACAATACTTACGACACCTTATTTTGTTATAACATTTCATTATTTTCTTACTGTATCTACCATTAATTTGAACAATTAGTATTTATTTATACTTTCAATTTAATTTATTTTTAAATAGATTATAAATTCACATTTAAAAAGTGTACAAATTTAAACTTTATCTAAGTGTCGTAGTGTCAATTTTAAAGGGAAGTAATGGCTTCTCTTAATTTTGTACCAAATAAATCACAAATATTTAATGGATCAAACTATAAAATATTTAGAAAATATAAATTAAAGTGAAATTTATGACTCAAAAATTACGAAATATTGTCATTGGGACTGAAAAACCCTCATCAAGATGACATGTGACATTTGAGCTTTCAAATATGTTTCAACATAAATCATAAGAAGTCATATTGATTATCTTACAAAGTATTGATGATGAATTCCTACTCCATATCGATAATCAAAAATCTTCTAACGATGCTTAAAAACTTCTCGAATTTATGCATGAGGGCACTCGTCTCTGTAAGATTATTAAATTGATTCTTGAATTGTTTACTACACTTACGAAAGATGATGAAAAAGTTATTAATTTTATTGCTAAAATTAAGAATATTAAAGCTTAGTTAGATGGATGTAACTGTAATTTAATTCAAAACATATTAATTTATTTCATTATTCAATTAAATATTTATGAAAAAATTCATAATTTTATTTCTATTTTGAATTCAAAGTACCAAACAGAACAAGATATCCGTGACCTTCTTACCTTATCAGTTCTTATGATTCAAGAATAATAAGTTATGACTAATTTTGATTCTAGAAAGAATGCCACTTTGACATTTCTCTCTCTCAATCTTGTTTATAAGAACTGTTGATGGCGTATAATTGTGCTAGATCTTAACCAATCAACAATGGGAAGTTTCAAGCTGTGGGACGATGCGGCTTGAAACAACCTCCAGGTTTTAAAGAAGCTGGTATCTTCTATTTTATAGGTGTTGGGGAAAAGGGATAGGAGACTAAACAAAAACGCAAAATGCAGGAATTAAAACCTAACTATGGCGATGCGCCTGAGTGTAATCTTAATCCTAACCTGAGCACAGTGAGACTATTATATGATTCAATTACATTTAAGAGCAGACAAGTGCATGATCAATGTAAAATATTGGAATAACAGAAACAGAGGCTCACAACAAGGGAGTCTTTTGCTGAGATACATGAATTGTCAACCAAGGCATAGTGTTCAATCTTCTTAATAGAATCCTCCAATCACATAAGAGGCGCAGAAGTCATGCACAATTATGTAGAACTTCAGACTCCAGAAAATGGGACAAGCAAATAACATTTTCAATCACAACACTAGGAAATCTACAGCATAGACTACTTTGCAAATGACACAGATAACATCAACAAGGGCATAATGTTCAATCTTCTTATTGAATCTTCCAGTCATACAAAAGATGCAGAAACACACACAGTCATATAAACCTTTCAACTCAAAAAAATGAAACAAAAGCAAACGATATTATTGGTCACAACTCTGAAAGTCTAAAACTATGGAAAATCCCCCCCATTTTTTTGATTTTTACAATTCTTCTTATATAGCCTCGGATGTCTCCTTGCATTGCTTTCTTTCCCACGCAATTCTGCTCCATCCTTTACTCGCAGGGGGCAAAATAGACGGCACATTCAATGCCTTAGATGCATCCTGGTCTTATCAAGAGCTGCCCTGACTGTGACATGGCGATCCTTGTCTATTACCTCTCTTCGTGCCTAAAAATATTCGTTCCATCCCTGTTTGGCTGCTCAATTGTCTACTCTGCCTCTGCTTATAGGGGACAAACATACGATATCTTTAATATTTGTAAGCCCAAAAAATCTACCCGGTGCACTGTTCTATCTACCCAGAATAACTTTCACCTATTTTCCCTCCATCTCTGTTGTAGCAGATAGATGGACACGATGACACTTAGTCAATTTATGAAATTTCTCTTCTTTTGTCTTAGAAGACACTGGAGGATGACACTTGGCCGCTTCCAAAAACTCACTGCATTCCTTGCTCGGGCGACCTTTAAGAAAGGATGGATGTACGTGGCAGTCTTCACTTGTTGACACTCAGCGCTTCCTCGGTCCTTTGAAATATCATTCGTGACCCACCACAATCTTTATTCGGCAATTAGGCTCAAGATGGTTTCTCGGAGGTTGACACGTGGCAACCTACACTACTACTGGGAAGATACATGGCATCTTCCACTTCTCCTTCGGTGGGTATGTGGTGCCTTCCACTTTCTTTGGGGATGGAGTAGAGAGGGACCCAGAGAGTGACACTTGGCAGCGTCTGCTGCATTTCAACACTTAGACAAAATGAAATGATTGAACTGAAGCATTAGACCCAGGCATTGAATCAAAGTTTCTCGAATGCCGACACGTGGTGGTTTTCGCTGTTTCTTCAAAAAGGTAGTTTAGAGCCTTCGCGACTACCACCTGGCACTTTTTGCTCCACTGCTTAGCTCGTTGCAAGTCTTTGCCAAAAAATTAGAATGAAATGCGGGTGCCTCTGTGGGACGCGGATGTTGACACATGGTGCATTCTACTTAGCCGTTATTAGGTACGTGGCACATTCTGCAATCTTCCCAAAAGTTACAAAAGGTGTTCGGAGGACACCAACTATCCAGCTTGATCTCCCAGACATCGACACTTGGTGACTTCCGCTTGAATTTGATACTTGGGCAAAAAGAGACGAAGGAAAAAAAACAAGGGGAAAAGGGATCCGCTACCAGAGGGTGACACTTGGTAGCTTTTGCTGCACTTCGACACTTAGTCAAAATGAACCAGCCTTCTGCTTCAAAATTTTGTTGCGACGTCCAAGGATACGCAGGAACCAAAATTGTAGCGCTCGAACCAAAAAATAAATTAAATACTACGTAGAGTAGGAAATTAATCTATAGTTATTGGTGACCTCCAGGACTTTTGAGCTTGCTCAAAAAGAACCCGACTCCCGCTCGATCAAAATTTCAAAGTTTACAGCTTCAACAACGCTGTTTGGAACATAAACCACTCATGGTCAGATAATCCTTGCTCGCTCTACAACTCAACAAAAGCTAGATCCAAGTTGATGAGATCCTTATGCAAAAAGGTTTACAGGACCTGGGCAGTGGCTTTGAGCTTGAATTCTAGCCAGAAAATAGGAACCAAAATGGTTTTGACCTCTAGGGGTGAGGAATCATCCTGCAGGCTTTGGAAAGCTGTCTGATCCCTTTTTTTGGTGAGCAGCAATGGTTCAAGTTGGTCCACCGTCAACACCGTCCTTGCATCTAAAAATGGGGAAGGGAGGCCTAGTTGCACCAGATCTTTAATGTGGCATCTCATCTCGCTGATGCCTTCTTTCATGACATCAAGACAACTTCTACAACTGTTGGCCGCGGCATTGCAATTGAGTTCTTCGTTGATCCATCTCACGGTGGGCATTCTGTCAGGGATCCCCGTGGCTGCCAATGTCGCATCTCTTGAGCTGTAGAGCTTCTCTAGTAATGAATGAGAGTCTGTGACTCTCCTGGAGATCATGGTTAGAGTGTTCTATACTGGATTCTCTGCCCTTTCGAATAGTTGCTGTGCGTTGAGCAAGAAGGTGAAAAATGGCCTGAGCTGGAGAATCTTTGAAGAAATTCTCGCCCACACTGACTCGTAGAGCCTTTTCACCAGTTGCACTACTTTGACACCTCTTGGCCTATTGGCCAGCTCAATTTCCAGTTGCGCGGTCCTCTGCTGCTCTGCTTGGAATTGGGCTTGAAAAGCCGCAACCTTGTTCTGTTCTTCCAGTAGCCCTTGATGTGATTTGGTAACTTGCATTTGGAGTCCTTCAACTCTTCCTTGTAATGTTGTATTTTCCCTTCTTAGAGCTGTTGCTGCATCCTTTGCAAGTGCAAGCTCCGTCTTCAATGAATCATTTTGGGCCTGAATTACCCATTGAGTCTGGAGGGAAACAGTATCTTGCAACTATTTTTGTAGACTAGCTATCTCGTTGTCTTTCCTATTTATTTGTTCGGCCAAACTATTATAGTTTGCCTTTTCCTGGGCCAAATCAACCTCCATCTTCTGTAGTCTCCTTGATTTCTTCAAGCAATCTTCTATGACCGTAGAAGTGGATTCGGTCAGCAGCTCGACTCTATCTTGAGGCTTGAACAGGGACATGTCAATGGCCACTGCGTTCATGGTGTAGTTTTTTGGCTGCATTTGTTCACTCGACCTGGCAATGTTGGGCGAAAAATGGGTCACCATCAGTTGCTATTGGATGGGGTCAAATTATGACCTCAAATGTGGAACAGCTAGCGTTTTATTCTCCTTAATCCTCTTCTTCTCCAATCAGGCTTCTCTTGCCTTCCTAGCAGCATCAGCCTGCGTCTAGAAGGTGGAAGGGGATACAATATGTCCCCTTGCAAAGGGAAACCCTTGTGGTAGGCCATATTGGAGAGCCATTAGTTGGGTAGGGGTGAGTTTTAGGGGCATATTTTTTGGGATGGAGGGAGAGAAATGGGGTAATGTGAGGGCATGAGGTGCTGATGATGGGGTGGCTTGTGAGATGGGAATGGTAGCAGTGGCAGGGGGTGTCATCTGACTAGGTGGAAGCATCATACTGGTAGGGTGAGGAATAGATTGAGAGGGAGGAGGGGGAGGAATACTTACCTGAGGAGGAGTTGCAGTGGTTTGCGCTGGGCATTGTGAAGGCTCCTCCTCCTCTGGATCTAATTGGAATTTCACCCTTCTTCTTTTTCTGGGTGTCTCTGCCTCTGGCTGCATTTGTCTCCCTTCTACCTCTATTCTTGTCGGGGGTGCATGTGGAGAACTGGGGACTTCAATCACTCCCACTGATGGGGAAGCCTGTGGTGGTGAAGATACCACACTTCTTTGTTGTTCTGTGGCCTCTGCAGCTTGCTCTGAAGCCTGTAGTTGTTGGCTTGGTCCTGCTCCAGCTACTTGCTCCACCCCAAGTGCCAGTGATTGGCTTGTTTCTAGGCTAGAAATAGGGGATGGATGCCATTCATCCCAAAGTTCTTCCCACCTTTCATTTGAGTCTATGCCTCCAAAGGCATGGGTGGTCTGGGAGATTTCTTGCCTATATTTCTAATAGGCTTCAATTTTCTCTGCGTCCCATCCTTTGTTCCTTAGTGTCCTTCTCAAACCAGAGGTCATCCTGACCTTGGAATTGTAATCCCTCTATTTGTCATAGAAGGTCTCCCATGGCCTGTTCAGTGGGAGAGGCAGGTCCGTCAACTCAACATAGAGACTAGGGGTGTCTTTCGCAGGATTTTTCCTGGTTTCTCAATAGGGGCAACTTTCATGCACAATCCTAGCTCCAATTCTATTTGTCCTCACTACGGAGGCTATGTAATTTGCTAGGTCATAAACCCACTTGTCCTTGACCAATAAGAATCTGAGGATGGCCAGCTTCCTCAGTAATACAATTTCATCTTCTCTGGCTTCCAGGCTTACATTTCCTGCCATCCATGGGAGATTGTACATTCTCCTCTTCTTCTTCCCAGAACCATATTCATTGTCAACCACCGACACCAGTCTGGCGATTTCTAGGAATGCTAACTAAAGAGTCAAAACTTTTGGTAGCAACACTGGCTCCCCACAAAATCCATGGACCCTTACGGTCATGTGATGGGCCCCAAAATAAAAATCACATGGGATGGGACAACTAACCAGGAGATTCGTAACACTTGGGAATAACCTATTTATAAAAGGCTCAGGGCTGAGGCAATAAAGAATAGGGGTGACGAATAATTCCCAAAAGTCATACGTGTCACTGGTTTTTGATAAAACATGTGTCCACATGGACATAGGAATGGTCCTTTGGGGGTCGAAGGCTGGGTCATAAAGGTTTAGGCTCATAAACTGGGAGAAGAGGTCGGGGTTTTGGTGTAGAATTAGATGAAATAGAAAAGAGGAATACTTGAATATCCCCTTCACTCTGAATTGGGTTAGCTGCTCCATTATTGAGAAGGTGAGGTGCTCGAAGAAGTCCAAATGATACTCCTACATTTTGTCAACCGTCTTCAGCCTGAAGAGGATGGCCATTTGCTCTACGTATGCTGCTGTGTCACCCTTCATGCCAAAGATGAGAGCCATCATCGACAGTGCATCTTGGCTGACGGGCACAAATTGAGTTCTTGATGTCGAGAGCATGGGTACCGTCGTATCCCCATCAACCATTTGTAACTCAGACCTCAAAAACTTGGTCTGATTGTTGACATTCACCCACGTCCTTTGCATTCTATCAATGGTGGGGAAGGTGGCAGTACCATCGTATTGTAGGGCAAACATGTCCCTAATAGCCTGTGGGGTGACCTGCAGCATAAAGGGGCCTTGTTGAATAGAGCAAGATTGTGGATGGAGCAAGTCCGCGTATAATTCAATTATATCTGGGCATAGGTGCACAGTTGAGATGATGAATTGAGCCAGTTGTGAGGTCCAGATCCTCATCTCGAATGTTTCATATTGCCTTGCCCTGGCTCTTTGCAAACACCTTTGGTGTGCCCCTTCTTTGAGGTTCTTACTGCTAGTTCTTTGCAGTGTCAGGTCCATGATCCCATTGGCATAGTCTTTTACCCTTGATGGGTCACTGGTCTGATCGACTCCTAGGGCTTTTATTCTTGGGTAGCTCCTTGGTGGTTATGCAGGAGCTGTAGCGTATGACTTACTCGCCAGTAACCTATCAAGATATCTCGGTGCTCCTGCTCCTTGTTGGGATGATGATGCTCCTGCCATCTCTATGTTTCTTGTATGATACCCTGGTATGAACTTTGCTCAAGATAAAAACACATTTGCTGAAACAATTTCACTAGGCGCTAACAATCGCAATGAGCAAGATATTTTCACAGGAATGCTTGAGAGTTTGTAAACTTTAACATTTGCTAAGGGATATTTATAAGCCTATCAAGTCCCAAATAGCATTAAATTTGGGTGACCATTATCAAATCCTACTCAATCTTTGAGAAATAGTGAGGCGGACATGTTATGCGATGCAAGGTACCTTGGAAATCTCAAAAGATTTGGGGAAGCATTTATTGCAACAAAAATTTAAAGAATTAAAGCTTCTAAGATGCAGACTCTGCGTTTAAAATGCTTATTTTTAAAGAAAAGTGGGAAAGAAAAAAACAAAACAAAGCAATGCGGGAATGGGAAACTACCTAACTACATTAATTACAAATCCTTATTTTCCTCTTGGATCAAAAACAAACTTTCCAACGTCTTGTTTATGACAAGCCAACTTGTGTTGCCATACCAGTGCTTGCAACGGGTCTACCTTTGATGGGATGTCCTCTGCACTGGCCACACAAATTTGTTTGCACTCGAATGAGTCTAAGCAAAATGTGTATTCGACACCTATGAACTCTTTTTGTCTTTGAATGCCCATCGAATACTGGTTCTTCATGTTGTCAGGTGTCATCAAGAAATCATTGGTTATTGGTTCTTCACTCTGTGCCTTTTGATATCCATTATCTTTCAGCTTATCCTCTTCAAATTCCAGCTTTATTTCATCATCATGCTTCGTGATGACTTCATCCTCTTGAAAGGATGAATCTGACAGCTGGCATCCCTTCTGTATACTTAGTTGAGTCTCGATGCTATCTTCTCCATATTCAGCCAATTCATAGCCTTCTTGCAGGATAGTGTCATCTGTCTCAATGACTTGGTCAAGGGAGTATCCATGTTCCTCTATATCTTCTTGCAAAGTAAGGAAAAAGTCAGAAATGATCTCCTCCTCATCTGAAGCGAAACAAAAAGCTTGTGGCTTATCCTCTTGCTCATCAAAGGGGGAATTTATGGTGATTTCCTCCTTATCTGTACTTATGAAATCCTCCTGACTTGCCATGAATCAAGCATACTCTTCTACATACTCAATTGCTTCCTTCAAGATATATTCTTCTTCAAAAGGGGATGAAGAAGAAGGCTGTGATGGAAAACAAGAAGCTTCTTGAGTAAGGGTGGAAGGGACTTGAGGGGAAAGTGAGAGTTTGGGGTCCTCTTGACTTGCTGCTATCATAGATTCTGCATTATTGGGGAAATGATCTTGACAAGTCTGACCTTGTTCATGAACAGGGGTGGCATATGTTTGATATGGGGTTTGTGGTGGTGGATATGAAGTTTGGTAGACTTGGTAAGGCTGGTTCTCATGAACGCTTAGCCGCTCTTCTAGAAATGTAATCAATCCACACAATTCTAGCATTTCAAATGTAAGCTCTTGCCAATTTGCCCTTTCAATGGGATCCCACTTATTTTTGATCAGGTCTATTGCTTCCCTCATTTGATAGATGACATTACAAGGAATTTCTTGGCCATATCCCCTTCTACTGTCAAGCTCTAGCACATATTTTTTAAATCCCAGCAATGCTTTTTTGAAGGTGAAAATAAGGTCAGGTTGAGCATGATATGTGTCATATTGGAGAGACTGGTCATAGGATTGGTATAGCTCATAACCATCTGCATCCTTGTTACTTGACATGATTCCAGGAGAAGCTTGTTCTTGATCAAATACATAAGGAGAATAAGACTCATAGCTATGAGCGACATAGTTATACATACCAAAAGGTAATTCCTTGATGATATCTGCTTGATCAGTTGATGACTCAGAGTCGTTGGTGTTGATAAAAACCTCGAAAGGATGATTGGCTAAAGAATACACCAAGAATTCTCCAACTTCCTTGAAAGATCTATCCCACCGGGCATGCCATAAACTGTTGATGGCATAATATTACGCTAGATCTTAACCAATCAACAATGGGAAGTTTCAAGCTATGGGATGATGCGGCTTGAAACAACCTCCAGGTTTTAAAGAAGCTAGTCTCTTCTATTTTATAGGTGTTGGGGAAAAGGGATAGGAGACTAAACAAAAACGCAAAATGTAGGAATTAAAACTAACTATGGCGATGCGCCTGAGTGTAATCTTAATCCTAACCTGAGCACAATGAGACTATTATATGATTCAATTACATTTAAGAGCAGACAAGTGCATGATCAATGTAAAATATTGGAATAACAGAAACAAAGGCTCACAACAAGGGAGTCTTTTGGTGAGATACAGGAATTGTCAACCAAGGCATAGTGTTCAATCTTCTTAATAGAATCCTCCAATCACATAAGAGGCGCAGAAGTCATGCAAAGTTATGTAGAACTTCAGACTCCAGAAAATGAGACAAAAGCAAATAACATTTTCAATCACAACACTAGGAAATCTACATCATAGACTACTTTGCAAATGACACAGATAACATCAACAAGGGCATAATGTTCAATCTTCTTATTGAATCTTCCAGTCATACAAAAGATGCAGAAACACACAGTCATATAAACCTTTCAACTCAGGAAAATGAAACAAAAGCAAATGATATTATTGGTCACAACTCTGAAAGTCTAAAACTATGGAAAATCCCCCCCCCTTTTTTTGATTTGTACAATTCTTCTTATATAGCATCGAATGTCTCCTTGCATTGCTTTCTTTCTCGCACAATTCTACTCTGTCCTTTACTCGCAGGGGGAAAAATAGACGATGCATTCAATGCCTTAGATGCATCCTAGTCTTATCAAGAGCTACCCTGACTGCGGCATGGCGATCCCTATCTAGTACCTCTCTTCGCGCCTGAAAATCTTTGTTCCATCCCTATTTGGCCGCTCAATTGTCTACTCTGCCTCTGCTTATAGGGGACAAACAGACGACATCTTTAATATTTGTAAGCCCCAAAAATCTACCCGGTGCACTGTTCTATCTACCCAGAATAACTTTTGCCTATTTTCCCTCCATCTTTGTTGTAGCAGATAGATGGACATGAGGACACTTAGTCAATTTATGAAATTTATCTCCTTTTGTCTTAGAAGACACCGGAGGATGACACTTGGTCGCTTCTATTTTCTCGATACTTTGAAGTTTTGTCAAAACAAAACTCACTGCGTTCCTTGCTCAGGCAACCTTTAAGAAAGGATGGATGTACGTGGCAGTCTTCACTTGTTGACACTCGACGCTTCCTCGGTCCTTTGAAATATCATCTAGGACCCACCATAATCTTTATTCAGCAGTTAGGCTCAAGATGGTTTCTCGGAGGTTGACACGTGGTGACCTCCCCTGCTACTGGGAAGATACGTGGCATTTTTCACTTCTCCTTCGGGGGGTATGTGGTGCCTTCTACTTTCTTTTGGGATGGAGTAGAGAGGGACCCAAAGAGTGACACTTGGTAGCATCCACTACATTTCAACACTTAGACAAAATGAAATGATTAAACTAAAGCATTGGACCCAAGTGTTGAACCAAAGTTTCTCAGACGCCGACACGTGGTGGTTGCCACTGTTTCTTCAAAAAGGTAGTTTAGGGCCTTCGCGACTGCCACCTGGCGCTTTCCACTCCGCTGCTTAGCTTGTTGCAAGTCTTTGCCAAAAAAGTAGAATGAAATGCGGGTGCCTCTATGGGATGCAGATGTTGACATGTGGTACATTATACGTAGCTGTTATTAGGTACGTGGCACATTCTGTGATCTTCCCAAAAGTTACAAAAGGTGTTTGGAGGACGCCAGTTGTCCAGCTTGATCTCCTAGACATCAACACTTGGTGACTTCTGCTTGAATTTGATACTTGGGAAAAACGAGACGAAGAAAACAAAAAAGGGGAAAAGGGATCCGCTATCGGAGGGTGACACTTGGCAGCTTCTGCTACACTTCGACACTTAGTCAAAACGAACCGGCCCTCTGCTTCAAAATTTTGTTGCGACGTCCAAGGATATGCAGGAACCAAAATTGCAGCGCTCGAACCAAAAAATAAATTAAATACAACGTAGAGTAGGAAATTACTCTACAAGAACAACAAGAACCATAAATCTAATCCTAATTTTGCCAATAGTTTAATTAAGAATAATAAATCTGGCAATAAGAATCATAAATCTAAGTTTAATTGAATTTGCAATATGTGTGATAAATTTAGTCATAGAAAGATTTTTGTTATAAAAACAAAGAGTTTGAAATAAATATTTTAGAAATAATAAAAAGAAAAAATATAATCAAAACTATTAGAAGAATCAAAAGCCTTGTAAGAATAACAATCAGGAACATAATTCTAATGTTGTTAATTTATATGCTAACTTGTTTACTTCTAATGAGAATGAATAGATTTTAGAAAGTAGTGCATCAGACCATATGACTTGATTATCTTATATTTTGTGTGATCTTAGAAGCATCTTTGAAAATATTTACTTAGGAGATCATTAATTTTTAGAAGCAACTAAATAAAGAAAAATAAAATTTGTAAATGCTATTATTAATGATGTTTTCCCTATTCTTAAATTTAAACAAAATTTACTATCTTATTCTCAACTTATGAATGATAATTTTATTATAATATTTTTAAAAGATAGCTAGTCCATTAGAAATCAATATATTTCTCTAATTATTGAAGGTGTTCAAATGAATGTTTTATACATTTTCTCTACTTTTTTTACATGTTTTCTTTTATCGCATAGTAAGAATAAATCTCAATTATGACATGAAAGATTATGACACATTAATTTTAGAAGTTTACATGATATATTTTCTCATAATCTTGTTATTGGACTTCTTTCTATATCTTCTTATCATGAAACTTATGAGGGTTGCTTACATGGTAAACAATATACTAATCCCTTTCATAAGAATCATGATGCAAATTCCTCACATTCTTTAAAATTAATTCATAGTGATGTTGCAGGACCTCTTGAAGTTGTATCTCTTAATAGTTTTTTATATGTTGTTACTTTTATAGATAATTATATAGAATGATATGATCATATTTTATTAAAAATAAATACGAAGTGTTATCTAAATGCAAAAAATTTGAAGCTATTGTTGAAAATAATTCTATTTTTTTATTAAAAGATTAAGATCTGATAATGATGGTAGATACATTAGTAAAGAGTTTGATTATTTTTATATTAGTTGTGATATTCAGAGGGAACTAATAATCCCCTATTCCTCTTAGTAAAATGGTATTGCTAAAAGAAAAAATAGTATGTGGTACCATTATAGAAATGACTAGAACAATGTTGCATTCTGTAAATATTTCTAAATTATTATGGGCCGAAACCATGAATATTGTAATGAATATTTTGAATAGAGTCCCTATTAAATCTTTACGTTTTTCTATACCAAAATACATGTATGTTTATGGCATATCATTTTCCATTATAATAGTTCTGTTGTTAGTAATTAAATTGATTGTGTCTCAGCTATGTTTATATTTGTTAATAAAACTATTTAATTTGATTCTTGCTAGTTTTTAATTAAAATTATATTGTAATAGAATTTTTTTTCTTAGATAAGAAAGTGAAGAAAATATACTGACATTATATTTTAATTTAATATGAATTAGCATTAAAATATATTATATGCATAAGCATAGTATTTAATTTGACAAGATGATTATGTTTAGTTATAACATTTGGTAAAAAGATCATCCTCAATAAGTTTGGATCTTTTGTGTTTCAAATTTCTAAGATGCTTTAATTTTGTTAATGGGGTAAGTTCACTATTAGATGCTTCATTTGATAATGATATATGTTATCAAATGCAGAATATAAATGGAGTTTATATTATTAATTGAATTTTCATAATTATTTTACTAAGCATTATATTCATACATATATGAAATTATTTATTTTAGTCTCATATGTAGTAGATTGGATGATTGCATATCAAGCTAAAATTATCCATAGTTAATGTATGAAAGCTTACATACCTTAATCTTTTGTTAAAGCCAATTCTATATCATTGAAACATTGAAGCGTATTAAACTTACAAAGTTTTGTTACGAATCAAATTATAAAATGAATCATTGTTAATAAGATATCTAATATTTAGCTAAACTTAATATTATATTATTAGTAAAATTATTATATGTGCATCGCATGACAGTTGGGGATGCTCATTTTATCAAAATTAGAGATGTCGAATAATGAATTGTATACAATAATTTATGTTTGTCACTAACTTTGTAATCAAAGTAGTGAACTTATTTTTCTAAAACATGACTTGATTGTTTAAAATATGCTTTACCATAGATAAACATATCTCATATTTTATCTTTATATATTTAGTTATTGTGATGATAACCATACCATGTTATCATGAATCTACTTCTAGATATATGATTAGGTTTTAAATGGGTACTAAAGTTATATAAGTTTGATGAAAAATTTAGTGCAACACGAATGAACTAACATATTGAAGTTCATGTGAATTTTATCTGAGAGAAAGTCCTCAATATTGATATTAATATACAGTTCTATCATACAAATGAACAAGTGACATATATCTTCACAAAACCACTTGGTGCTACCAAATTTTGTCAATTTCATGTAATGTTGAGCCTCTCAGAGTTACTATTGAGGGGGAGTGTACATGATAATCTCACTTCCTAATGACCATGTTTTTTTTTATTCTCTATATTTATTCTCATTGTAAAGCATTGTAAACTTCATGTAGAAGTTATGTAATTTAAGTAAATTTCACGTGTAATTTTTACTTTTGTACACAATACATAAAAACATACTTTGTAATGGATTTCCTTATGTTATAAAAGGATCCAAATATGTGTGGTTGATTATTCATGAGGAGATGTGAGATGTAGTCTCACGATCATGCTAGCATAAAACTTACTTTGAGTAATTTATGAATTATAATTCATTTTATTTCAAAAAGTGACTTTGGCATGATGAATATTTTTAAATCTTTCAAATTTATACATAGTATAATTCAAATTTTTAAAAGTGATTATGACATGTATCTCCACTTAACATTAAGGGAGAGTGTTGGAACATATAATACTTAAGTGGTGCCTTTATTGGACCCTTAACACATTTATATACGTAAATAATAAATATTTTATCATTATTATTTAATGTATGTTAAATCATCATGTAAATACAATAATAAAATATATTAATTATTAACATTGTTTAAAATTTTCCTGAGAGGTTGGAATCATTGGTTACAATGGTCCACCTCGACACCCCAATATAAAAAGGGTCTTACCCATTTGGTATATTACACCAATACAATATTTGTGACATTGTAATATATTTACATGTGGCAAATATCATTGCAAAAAGGGTTTTGTGAGAAATGGTTTGAGAAGAAGTGAGAGGTTGAAAGATTTTTTATTGGATACACTGAGAGTTTATCAAATATATGAATATATTAATTTGTAATTTTTACCTCTTTGAGGTTTTTCACATTAAATTCTCAAGTCATCATTATTCTCTATGTTCTTTGATTATTAATTACATACATAGATCATTTATGTATATTGTTTCATATATCTATACATGAATTCTTTCATGGTGTGTGCTATCAAAGTGTGTTTTGTCTTCTATTCAGATGTGTCAAGGTGAACCATGACTAACATGAAATGATACACATGTGATACAAGTTTGAAGCATTTCTTGGCAGAGATTAAGGTGACTTTGATCATGGGTGTTGACTCAAAGATATTGTAAAAGTGATCTTATGCATGAATAGTTCAATGTTGTGGCTTTATTTGATATATAAATTCTCAGTGATATAGATACAATCTCCCTAGTAAGATGTCATAAACCTCCAGAGGTGTGATGTCATAAGTAACATCATCCTCCATAGTCTTGACTTTGTACTAAAAAGTGCATTATCACTAGACCTTTATATCTTTTCCCTATTGTAGCCACCCTAGAATATGGTTTGGGATGTGCAATAGTGGAAAGACCAAGGTGTTGAGATGTGGATTCCACAAATGATGTTATTCTAACTGCCACTATCTATGATGACATGAAGAGGTTGACCCTTCATCCAAAACTTGGTGTGGAAGAGATGTTCACACTCCTCAAAGATGTTGATGATAATAGTATTGATACTTAAAAAAGAGGCATCCAGATCAGTGTTATCCATCAATATGGGTTTTGATGTAGATTGTATGAGGAAGGATTACTGCAGATGACATTTAAAATCTTTGTGAGTGATGAGTGATGGTGATGGCACCACTTATCACATGCCTTCTTATTGACTTTGTTTAAAGTAGAAGGTACTGGGGCCTTTGAGTATAGAGTAGTATTTTGAGGCTACCCACATTTATGATAAGTGTTTTACTTATGTGTATAAGGCTACAATGTATATTTGTGCAAGGGTTGGCCCTTGTGCATTACTTTGGATGAAGGGGTGAAACATTACTTCATATTTTATTTGGATTCAATCTTAGAGACATTATGATATAATTGGCCCAAAGTGTTATAAGTCAATAAATACATCTTCACATGGATATAAGGTGAGAGTCTGCTGATGTAATTCAACACTTTATGTTGTTCACTCAAGTGTTCTCATAGGCACGTAGAGTAGTCATAGAATGTGTTGGTTTAGTCCTCCACTGATTGATCTTTACATTATGAATTTTTTAGAACTTGATGTATTCATATTCAAAGTCTTAGATCGGGTATTATTCCTCTTTTAACACATTGACAAAATTCTTCCATGATTTTATTGGAACACACTCTTGCACATGCTACGTACTAAAGGTCTCCTAATAGTGAACAATTAGAATGGGCATCTTCAATACTGTGAAGGTGATCTTCTCAACATTAGTGAATCAATCAACTAAGAAGTACACATCAAGATGTCAAATTTAGGCATCCAATGCTTTGGCATTGATCTTGTCTTTGAACAAAGGGATGTAGATATTGACTTGTATTTTTAAGGGTGTCTATTGCTAAAACCACTATGGAGCATACTACAGAGATGGATGAAAAAGAATCAAGTTAAGTTGCATCATCAATTCATGAAAATGACCAAATTTTTTAGTGCACTATGCCTCTAGTGCATCAGTGATGAGCCTTTGAAATTTTGGGGTTATCTAAGGTTATTTTTGGGTGTCAACCATCTTGATTTTGGTACGTCATTATTTTGGAATTTATGAGACAAAACAAACCACTAGAACTTCTCTCTCTTATTGAGCTTGTGTGGTTACATACATAAAAAGGATAAAAACTACTAGCTCTAATACCAATGATCCACACCACGGGGCCTAGGACCAAGTGTGCAGGGGATAACCAAGTTTGGAATTTATGAGACAAAACCACCTACTAGAACTTCTCTCTCTTATTGAGCTTGTGTGGTTACATACATAAAAAGGATAAAAATTACTAGCTCTAATACCAATTATCCACACCACAGGGCCTAGGACCAATTGTGCAGTGGATAACCAAGTTTGGTATGCAGATTGAATGTGAATAGATGTATTTAGATAGAACAATCAAAACATATTCAATGGAGAAGAATACTTACTTGCAGGAAATTCAACTTCTATTCAATAATAAAGAACAAATAAAATGGTATAATGTGTTATAGTTCATGTTTTAAAAAGTAGATACATAGAGCATGTTATTTGTGTTATAACTATGTATTGCATCAACCTGGCTTGATTATGGATAAATTCATATGTTACATATTTAACATGCATGATTACAAGGGTAGTCACAAGAACTACTATAGAGTACAATGAAGGTGGAGTTGACATGTCTCACCCTCCTTACATGATGATGACAGAGTTTCAAACTAGGTGGTGACCACTGATTCAGTCATGTGAATCTTGGCTATTCACTAATGGTCGTGATCCCAAGAATCCCAGCTGAAGTTAAAAATAATCAATCTTGGGATTTTGGGCTGGTCTGGGGCCACTAGTTGAGACACATGGTTGGGGTAGGTTGACACATGGTTACACTAAAGTAGGGCCCGATGGAAAAAGATAGACTATGCTTAAATGATAGTAAGGTGCATATAATTATGAGCTAAAGAGTGCAAAATTATATGCATAGGATATAATCTAAGGTAATCATTGTGAGTGGGATTATGATCAAGCTTTACACAAAGGAGTTTACATGATTAAGCGATAGGTACGAGATGTGGATAGAATAACAAATGAGGAGTGTGTTTCGTTGTATAGAGGCTGCACATGGATCAAATACACTTACATTGATATAAGTGTCTAGATTATTATCAATTATACAACCCTTAAAGTTCATCTAATTTTGAAATATTTTGAATCCTATGGGTCAGTCTATTTATATTATTGAACCCTATCATGAGATATTTTAAAAAGGTGTGGTATAAATATAAATCTAAGCCTATTCATTATTCATCTAGAAAATACCAAGCAAGCACCTATTTAAAATCAATCAATTGCATGTAACTGAGTTCTACTACCCTATTCTTCCATATTTCTATATTAGTCATAGGAGTAGGTCTGAATCACTCAAAGAAAAAATCATGAGTAATATTAGTCAATTTTAAAACTAAATCATTATATGCCTTTGCATATAGTATATTTCACCCTTGTGCACACACAAGCCAACACATAGGGGAGAACTACATATGTCTAAGCCCCCCATTGGAGTATTGGCTATGTAGGCAAAACTTATTGATAGTGGGGTCCTTGAGGTCACTCAACATTGTGAGCCCACTAACCTATTTTCGGTAAGGTATAAATATTTAAGGTGAAGAGTTAGGGTTTGATCCATACACAATCATTGATTTATTATGCACATGAATAAAATAAATTAATAAAAAGGTGATAGATAACTCAAAAGGCTCCAGGAGATTGCTTTGAAATATAACAAATATTCCATTCATGATAGTTGTATAAGTGCCGACACAATTTTCTAGGTCTAAAAAAAACATTTCTACAATCTAACAAATAGATTTTGATCTTGTCCTTACCTGTTTCCACCTCTGTACTTCTTAGATATGCTTACACATTTCCAAATAGCTAAGTATTATCTCTTCTTATTTATGCAATCAAACAAATGTTTGAATGTACTTTTCATATTTAGCATAACTCAACATTTTAATTCAGAATATTCATTTATCTGAGTTTTCAATTAATTGCCTTGCTCTAGAATAGTTTTATTCATCATTGTACAACTTTAACCTTATATAAAAATATAACCTCAAAAGGGTTAACCATTTTTTGAACCCAACGACTGTGTCTCCTTATGAAAACCCTAGTTTGACTTAGGGTTTCCTAATTTTTTGATTTTTGATTTCTGACCTAAAATTCTTTTAAAAATTAGATTTACATTTATTACAAAAAATCAATCATGTTCAATATGGATGCACCTAGCAGTTATTTTATTATACATTACATAATGGTAGTCATTGCTTTTTATATTTCATACATGTCTAAATCAATTAAAACCATACAAAAAAGGAGTGATTTAAAATAAGATAAAAATAAAATCTCTCTTTATAAATCTCCTTGTAATGATATGAAACCTATGCAACAAGTTTCTCCTAAGCTTAAAATGGTAATCAAATTTAAGGGATATGATATTGTTGAGCAATCAAGTAATACACATACAAAGATATCAATTTCAGATATTGTGAAATAATCAATTATTTATAAGGATATATTCTATGAAATATTGTGCAAAACCCAAGGACCAAGTGACATAACACTGACTTCTTTTGTGTATATTATGCAAGATCTAATAAATAATGTAAACCTCATTATTTTTGATACCAAAGATTCAACCTCAAAGGATATCATTGATAAAGACTTGAATTCATAAATACAAGTTCATATTCACGATAAGGGAAACCAAAGGGAATACATGCAACAAGTCTCATCGGCATATGATATTATAAATCAATCTAATGATGTTATTTATAAAAATTCATTTTTTGATTTGGTACACAAGCCCCCCAATAAAGGAATATTATTTTAAGAACATTACATATGACAACCTTGAAAAGTAATGTGGAGCCATCATATGTGACCTATGTGTTGAACTTTATCAAATAGACCAAGTATAATATTTCCTTTGAAAAGAAGGATTTACCACACCTATGTACCAATGAACACTAATTTACTTTATATATTAAAATATTTTTTCATTCACACATGTATCTAAAGGTTAAAGTGAAATCCAAAACACTTGCTAACATAATATCACAACCACATAATTAGCTCATCTTATCCAATGCACCTAAGAGACAATTTACATGCTTACTTGACTCTCCAAATTTTATACTTAATAAGCCTATAGAGTGTGTACTATTATCACTCCTACTTTCTATAGAGGTTGATATGAGTCAACCTCTACCAAAAGGATATGATGCAAATGCTTATTGTGACTATCACCAAGTCACCATACATTGTGCACAGATGTTATACCTTGAAACATAAGATCCAAGATATTTTTGATAACCATTATATTACCTTTAATGTTCCTCTAAAAGACTCAAGTTCACAACTTGGTGACCATCAAATCCATAACATATTTAACAGTACATTGAAATATAATTCTAAGAAATATTCAAAAGTGAAAATGGCTTATAATGCACATCCTACTCACCATATAATGGGCACCCATTAGATGAAACTATTAGCATAATTTAATGCACAATAACTCCTATTGTTTGGAAGTATTCTATCAAAGTTACCATCATTCCACATGAACATCCACTTGAACAAGAGAAGTTTATTCCCAGATAGATAATTATACAACCTACTTGAGAGATTATTGCACCAGATATACACAATGAATTCTAATGAATCCTCATCTAAATCAAGAATGGTCTACTTAATTACTAAGAGAAAATAAACATGTTTCAATTACAACTTCATCAAATAAACCATAAATCACTAAATAATGGGTATCACTAACCCCTACTCCTATTACCTCTTCACAACCACAAGTCCTATGAGACATAAGTAGAGTACCACAAATTATACAATTCTAGATATGACACCTATACATACTCGATAATATCACTAGTTTGATGTACCATATTTTAGATTTGGAGCTACTTGTGAGCATCCCTTAGATGGGATCATAGGTTAGTCTTTTTTCTTTTCCAAAAATTCTAAAAATACAAAATAAATAAATGAATCAAATATTCAATAAAATACAAAAACATTCAAATAAAATCAACAATATAAAAATATTCAACATTCACATGTTTACTAGCTCCTTGGAATCTATGTTGTTTACTTTATGTTAGTAGATAACATATTATTTATATACACATATGTTTCACACATATTTGAGTGTGATACAAACATACACCAAACCCATGATTCTTGCACATATAGATGTTCAAGATTTTCTCTTCTTGCATGATACACTACAATGGGGACATATGCCTTCTTTGATCATGATTGATACATGTTGCATTAATTTATGATCATTTCTACATTATCATATTGAAATTACATACTAATGCTTACACATGCCTATAATCATGCTTACCTATTTCAAAATGTACTTGATATGCTATGTTACATGACATTTTTACTACCTTATACATGTAGGGACTAGAATGATATGCTTATGTTAGTTGATTATACTTCATTTATTCACATTGCCACTTTCTTAAGTGTCTTTTTTCTTGATTTCTATTGTCTTACTTGTGGAACATTTGAATATGTTCCTTATTTTTTGGCCCCTATGCCATTGTATGCTAATTTTTTTATTATGTTGACATTTGAATATGTCATTCCTTTGACTGTGTGACATTTAAATATTCCCCTTATTTGTGGTCTCCTTAGACCTCTTTTGTGTGACATTAAGTGTTATTGAATGTGTTCTTGATTGCTTGCTGAGTTTGTATTTTTACATTATAGACATTTCTATGATGTATATGATGCATATTATGGCTTGTTCTGACCAAATACTATGAGATTCATTGACATATCTACTTAGATTGCTACTCCTATATGCTACATGATCCATACATAAATTATATAGTTATTTTATCCTTTTGAGGTAAGGTAACTATCATCTTACAATTCCCTCACTTAAAAATTGTGGGAATATTAATGGGGGAATGACATAGAGATATTGCCTCCACACTTATATAATTCTCACAATTTATAAAATTTCACTACAATTTACATGATTTAGATATACACTTGGGTCACAATCCCATACATTGCACTGATTTTTACATATTTGGGTCAAAGTTTTTTTTAGATTTATGAAAGATATTATACATAATTACAAAACAAAGGTTACGTATTGATAGATACTTTAGCTTTAGACACATTAGAGGTGAATATTCCATACAAGTGCATCAAAAATAGCAATTACTTATTCAAATTATTCAAACTTATTTACCAAGAAGCATCATTTTGAGCCTTTATCTATCTACATTAGTGGAATCCCCTTTTAGTAGTATGATTTAAATTAAATGTCATAAGTACCCTAACACTTCTTATATTTTATAGGTTGAGTTCATTATACCACTTAACTTTGCTTTTATTATACTATCACTTGAGTTGTGCAATTGAGATTCAATGATCTCAATAATCGTGTCACAACTCACCCTTGCACCAAATTGGAGGCATGATTACCTTCCAATATCTATCTTTAAATATACAAGGTTTAATTTAAACCTATGTCAAATCCAATGCTTCATAAAAAAACATTTTTACCAAGTCAAAGTATCAACATGCAACATGGTTACATCAACACACAATTGTACTCCTACATAGCTTTTTTTTTTCAAGTATTTTATTTATTTCAAATTTTAGATTATATGCATTGATTTATAATATAAAATTCTCTTAATTACAAGTCATACACCAAAAAACACACTCAAGGCGGGCTCAAGCAAAGGTAAGGTGTGTCATACACACCTAAGTATACATTTCTTTCTTTTAACTTAGTAATTTCATCCTCATGCATTACCAGATCAAAAGATGGAAAATTATAGATACTAAAATATGATTTATATAACATCTTAGTATTTAATACTTGAAAAATAACTATTAGGGCTCTACCCTTCAATTCTAGACCTCCTTGCTTCTAAAAAGCTCACATTGGATATCTCACTATGCCTAACTATTTAATTTATGGTCCGACCCTATCATTTTTGATAACCCAAATATCTTAAATTGTAAAAAAAATATTAAAACCTGATATATATCCTTCACTATAAATTTTAGATCCTTAATAGCTTCCTAAAAATCATCTAATTTAAAAATAATTCAAATCCTATAGGTTGGCCTATTTGTCTTATTGAACTATATTGTTAGATATTTTAAAAAGATGTGGTATAAATACAAATCTAAGCCTACTCATTTATCATCTATAAAATACCAAGCAAACACCTATTCAAGTTTACTCAATTGATTGCACAACTACATTATACTACCTTATTCTTCCATATTTCTAGATCGATCATATGAACAATCATATTATAGATCTAAGCACTCAAAGAACAACCCATGAGAAATATTTGTATATTTAAAATTTAGATCATTACATGCATTTGCATGTAGTATATTTCACCATTGTGCACACATAAGATAACATATAGAGGATAAATACATATGTCTGAGGCCCTCCTTGAAGTATTCAGTATGTAGACAGTGCTCATTGATAGTGGGGTCTTTGAGGTCGACTCAACACTGTGAGTCCACTAACCCATTTTTATAAAGGTACAAAGACTTAAGGTGAAGATCTAGGGTTTGATCCGTATAATATTATTGACAACATGTGCACATGAATAAAATTCATTAATAGAAAGGAAATAGAAATCCCAGAAGGTTCTAGGTGGTTACTGCATAATACAATGAAAATTATATATATGATAGCTACATCAAGATTCAAATAGAAACATTGATGCAAATGCCCATAGGTTGATGCAAGTGTCCATAGGTCAATGCAAGTGTCTAGGTCTCCAAAAATAATATTTTTAGAATATGATTATTGGATCCTACTATTGTCCTTACCTGTTTCCATCACTATACTTTTTAGACCTACCTGCACATTTGAAAATAAGTTAAGTATTATCTCTTCTTCATGTTTATGCAATCAAACTATTGTTTTGTGTGTATTTTCCATATTTAGCATAACTAAACATTTTAATTTAAAATATTCATTTATCTTGGTTTTTAATTAATTGATCTGCTCTAGAATAATTTTATTCATCTTTGTGTAATAGGTTATTCTACCCATTTCACCCTAAATAAAAATATAACCTAAAAAGGATTAAACAATAGGAAAAATAAGGAAAAAGGGTCAAACATTGGGAATGGGAATCAAGGAGGAAAAATAAGTTGATGTCATGGTGATATGAAAGTAGTATAGGAAGGACACATCAAGTCACATTTATCATAAAGGGATACAAGTCAACACATTTGTGAATACACACTTGAGAATATTAATATGTCGATAAACATTGGAAGAGAAAATTGCTAGTAAAGTGAAAATAATGTGTAATATATGCCCCAATCACCCCCACTCCATGAAGCTCATTATTCATCACAATAGCGTAGCGAGTGATGAAGATTTAGGAAAATATCATAGTACAAAAAAAATGCTTGTAATAAATGTTAGTAAATATAAGATAAATGAAATTAAATAAATAAACATACATACCTTGAATTTCCTATCTAATTTTAAAAATATTAACATTTGTAATCATTAGTGTTAGGTAAAGTCTGATGAATAGGTGCCAAGATAGTCCTTATAGACTTGATTAGAAATTTGATCATGTATATCATCTAGTTTAGTTGGTAAGATAATCAACTGTCAAACATGGGTAATTCACGACACACCAAGTCCTAGAAAAGCGAGAGTTTTTGTTGTATGGGATAAAACAATATATGGTTGGGTTCAAAATTAATTTTTGAGTTCCTCTTGAAAAATCATTCAAGTTACAAAAAAGGTATATGATTTCGAGTTTATATGCAAAAGTAATGGCCTCCAAAAATTAGATGACTTTTTACAAGTAAGACTTTGACACTAGTTGTAAGCCTCCAACGACAATTTTGTAATAGTTTGAATGAGTGAAAGCATGATAAGTTGAAAGGACATGGAGGAATTTTGGATTTAGATTCTAAATTTTGGGATTATTGTGTGAACCTAAGGGGTTTTATGGTATATAAATATGAACCTATAGAGTTAATTAAAGCATTCAATCAAAGTAGATTCAATCCAAGAGGATTCAAATTCAAGTAAAGAATTTAGGATTAGATGAGGGAGAAGGGGTATGAAGGAAGGTAGCAAAACATTAAATCCCAACATTCAAGTGGATGTATTTAAGGAATTTATTTGGTTGTTATTTCATCAACTCTTTGTATTCTTATATGTGAATGAGTTTAAGACTACACAATTGGGATAATTGAGTTTAGTATTTTTTTATTGAAGACTACACAATTAAGATAACTGATTTTAATAATTTTTCTTGCTTGAGATACAAGTTTTGCATGAAAAATTATAGAGATCATTATGAGTATAAGATCCATGTGGTTTATGTCCTTGTAATCCCAAGAAATAAAAATATTTTAAACTATAGAACATAGTGGAGATGAAGAAACATAGATTCACTCCTATTGGAGTTTCTCTAGGGCATGTCTCATGTTATCTCTCTTTGTTGATGTGTTCTTTTTCTTTGTTTGCATGTTTCCATTATTGAAACTAGGATAATACATAAAATTCTTAAGAGAGCTCAATAACCATATATAAAAAACATAGTACTTGTTTCTTAAAGTTTAAGGGACTTCGCGTTGGTATTACACTTCTATGTAAGTATTTAAGTTACAATCATGTATAGAGTAGTAACATGTCTAGAATGTGAAGGGAGGTATGCAATGGTTTTAACATGTGGATATTACATGTGAAGGGTTAAATATTGTATTTCATGTTGTATATGTTACTCATAAGCTATAGAATACATCTTTAAACAAAATTTAGTGTGTTGTTATATGGCATATAACTTGAGAGCAACCTCTTGCCTTGAAAGGTTGTATATTGGTAAAAATTATAGTGGAATATCTACCTAGTTTATAGATCATATTGGTATTAGATCAGGGCTTTTGAAAAAAAAAAAGGTTTGCTAACACATTTCCTTAATTGTGTTGGATTTGTTCATGTTCTATTATGGTGTGACAATTTTGTAGATGTTTCCCATTACTTGGATAATAAGTGCTAGTGTAGAGATTGTTTTGATTCATTGGTAATAAGGTGGGTTTAAATTTGACTACTATTGTTTATGGAACACTGATGATGTAATCCATTATGGGTTTTGTGATGTGATGGTATTTACCCAAAGTATTTTACAGACTAGCCACAAAAGGGACATGAAAAGGTGAATGCAAGAGTTCACAAACATTGAGTATTCAGCTTGGCAAAAAGACTCTTTCAAAAGAAAGAAAGGTTAAGAGATTGAAAAAAAAAAAAAAGTGCAGTGTAAGACATGTTTAACATGGTTTTGAAAATAGTTTCCTTGGGACAAGAAAGTATCGTTGTACTTTAGGGAAGAAATACTCCAAAGGTAACACTATGAAGCTTAAGAAATTATGTTTTTAGAATTGGATATACCTCTTTTTTTTTTAAAATTTGAAAATCGATGTTGCTTTAATCCTTCCAAGTGGAACAAAGAAGGTATTTTGCACCTTCCATTGTATATCCTTACTCTTATTGTCTAAGAGGAGTGGGATAAAGATGTTAGTGAATATGAAAGGAGTGTCAAGAACTGGAGAAAAATAGGATTAGATAATTGGGTTAAAAATATAATTGTATATCAAATACAAAGGGCATTCAAAGAATAAGTGGGGTAAATATTTTGTCACCACTTGAGTTTAAAAAATTGTGGGACTGTAAGACTTCAAATTGGAGAGTTAAGAGGATGACAAATTTGGTATCTCACTTGGAAAGATAGAAGGTAAATCTTCCTCTTATTTTTATAGATTTTTTAATACCAAAATTCTTCACATTTTGGATTTATGATCATCACTATGATCATGTATATCATCTAATTCAGTCAATAAGATAATCGATTGTTAAATAGTGGTGATTCATGACACATGAAGTTTTGGAAAAGTGATAATTTATGTTGTATGGTCTAAAAAATATTATTGGAATAATAATTTAATTTTGAGTACATATTTGATATCCTCTTAAAAAATTATGTAAGTTCAAAACAAATGGCATGTGATTTTGAGTTCATATGCAAGAGTTATGGCTTTCAAAAAGTAGAGGACTTTTTGAAAGTAAGACTCTGATGCCAACAATAATACCTTGATGCCAGCTATAAGACTCCAACACCAATTTTTAAATGGTCTGAATTAGTGAAAGTAATGGAAGTTGAAAGGACATGGAGGCATTTTTTATTTATATTCCAACTCTCGAGTTTATTGTGTGAGCCTAAGGAGTGTTCCTTTGTATAAATATGAACCTATAGAGTTCATTAAAGCATTCAATCGAAGCATAATGATCCAAATTTGAGCAAACCATTCAAGATCATAAGAGGAAGAATGGGGATGAATTAAGCTATCAAAGCATTAAATCCAAACATTAAATTGGATGTGTTTAATTAATTTATTTAGTTGTTCTTTCATCAACTCTTTGTCTTCCTATATGTGAACGAGTTGAAGATTACACAAGACCTTTTGACATGGAAAAACTCATAAGGTGTAGGAAAAAACTAGGTGGAAGAAGCAATATCTCTACTTCATTTCTTTTATTTTCCATATACATATTAAAAATATATGCATAACAAGTACAACATATAAATATCCTACTCATGAAGTTTTTCTCAATTTTTCCTTCACTCCAATCCTTCGTATAAACATTTAAACACTTGATATGTGTACTAATGCTTATTACATATGTGTTATCCTTATTATAAACCTTGGAGTTTTAATTTCATGAATTAAAGGCTCCCCAACCATATTTAAACTTGAATATACACTATTTGTATTTTGTAAAGGACCTATCTAGTTGTCATGGGTGAAGCTACTGCCTGTTGGAACTGATAGTTATGTGATGTTGAATATGATGCCACTATGGGCACTTAAGTTTTATTTTTAGATTTAATATATTTTATTTTTTATGTTTTTTAAACTTATTTAATTTATTTATGATCTTAATTAGTTTTTTGGTCACTTTCTAATAATTTTCTAAAAAATCACTGGAACTACTAATTAACTCGAGTTCACTATCTAAGTAATGGAATGAGTTTACAAGTGGTGAGGTGCACTTTTAATGTTATTTAAGTTAAATTAAAGTGTATTTAAATAAATTTTTTTAAGGAATTTAGAATTCCAATTTTGTTTAATTACAATTTTTCTAGTCAACTAATAGTAGTTTCTTGCATGATGACCAAAAAACTACCAGTTAGTGTTAGTGGTACTCTTAATTGTATATTGAGTTTATCTTTAGTTATTTTAAGTTGTGTTAGAGTATAATTTTATAATTATAATTATATATTACTTATTATCAATTAAATTTATTTATTTAGTTTTTGCTTTATGTTTTGCAAGAAATAACTTGTCATGCAAGTTATCTTGTAAAATGCTTGTCTTATACCCTATCTATTTAATAAATTTACACAAATAGAAGTGTAATGCATTATTAGAATTGATAATTTGTTTTGTATGTTTTATCTCTTATATTATTTTATGTGTATAGCATTTTAAACCTTCAAGCATATAATTTTAAGTTTGAAGCCATTCAAAATACTTTTTGATCAACAATTCATTCATAATACAACTAGTTTGACAATTAGTAATTATGAGACAATTTTGTTTATACATAAATTAAAGTTTAGAGAGAAAAAAATTGAATTTTAATTGATAAAATAATTTAAAATTTTTATTTGGTATCAAATCCACGTTAAAGCAAGATTCAAAAAGTTTTTCAAGCCATTTTCAGAAGATACAATGGCTTCATTGAATTTTGCTTTCATGAATATTTTTGTTTTCAAAGTTGACAACTTTGAGTATCAGAGAGATCAATTGAAGAGAAATATTGTGTGGCAAGGAGTTTGAGATAATGTTATCCATGGATACATACCGCCTCAATATTGAAACACCTTGTCACAAGATCATAAAATAATAAAAAATGATGAAAAAAGGGAGATACACAAGCTTTATTATATATCAAGGTGTCATAGACCCAAGAATTTATCTACAAATTTATGCAAGAATGCCTGTGAAACATGAAATACTTTAGATACTTCATATAAAGTATTTATTAAGTAAGAGAAGTAAAACTCCAAACCCTTAAAATAAATTTTGAGAATTTAAGAATGTCAAAATTTGAAGGAGTTAGAGATTATTGCATAAAGGTAAATGTTTTAGTACATAGAATGAGAGTTTATATAAAAACTATACAAAATAATATTATAGTAAGAAATATTTTAATATATTTAAGTCAAAAGATGGATTGATATTATGATCACCCTTGAAGAGTGTAAATATGACACTATAAGTGTTGATGAGTTAATGGGTTCTCTCTCGTCTCATGAGGATAAGATGGGATTATATGCAAGAGATCTAGAACATGGTCTAAATCAAGCACTTGAAACCAAGGTAAGATTTTAAAAGGCCAAAGAGACATAAAAATTAGAATAAAATGAGTTTACAAAAATTAAATTTAAATAAAAAATTTGAATTAAACTTCATAGGTAAGAGCAATAAATACTTTACTTGTCATTACTGTAAAAAACTAGGACACATAATAAAATATTACAAGATATTAGTAGCTAAGAATAAAGCCAATCAAGAAAGGGAAGAGAAAGATTTTCAATATGAACAAAGTGAGTTTCAATAGGGATTCAATAGGGATAATATTATCGTCTCACATGTTTTGTGAGAATAGAGGAAGAAAATAAATTTTTGTTTTTTTAATTTAGATTGCTCAAATTAGGTGACAACTTATATATATGATTTTAACAAGTTAAATGATTCCTTCAAAAACCAAGAGAAATTAGGAGATGTAAATTCCATCCAATTTGAATGAAATGGTAACATGAAAATAACTAAAAATAAAGGTTCGGGTGACATAAATGATTATAAGATTTTTGATCACAATTTCATAGGTTATGGTGATGAAATTAAGGCATACAAGTTTTATAATATTGTTAGTAAATCAACAATTCTTTAAAATGAGGTATATGATGATTATAATAATATAGATATAGAATTAATAAATTAAGGGAGGAATCCTATATAATCTGATTTTCAGGGCTTAAAAAGTCCTACACATCTTTCTAGTTCGATAGAAAATAATACTAGCTCTTCGTAAACGACTAGTCATCCATTTACATCACCACCAAACAAGAACAAAAGTTTGTTGAATCCTCATCTATCTAATAAAATTTTGGATCATATATCTCTTAATATTACTAAAATCCATCAATGCATTTATTATTTGAAATATCATTACTCTTTTCACTTCATCCAATCACAATGCTTTTTTAAAGAGGGGTAAAATGTATACACTTAAAATTGCTTGCCTCTTCGCCATCACTAATCTCATCTATTAATCATGTCTAAACCATAACTTCATCTAATTTTGTCACAATATCTCCCTTTATACTAATTTTCCTTCATTATACATTATACACTAACCTTATATCCTTCCCATGTCTAATTAATTCTTCTAAAATTTCAATTCCACCTACATACTTACCACTAGGATTTCCTATAAGTCTACCCCCAAAACACTCCTTAAACCTCATTAAATCAACTTAAAAAAACATATAACCTTATCATATACCTATATCCACTAACCCATACCTCTAGCATTTTCTTATGAATTTTTAATTCATTGGTTCAATTAATGCTTCACCCTCCTAAGGAATTTTTAATTCCTTGAAAAATACATAGCCCTTGATCAAAGCAATTCAAATTTTAATTTAAACCCTTCATCTTTGATATGATATCTTAATTAAACCATGCCACCCCCATGCATTCCATCATGAAATCTAATGCTAAATATCTCATGCTAAATTTGTCTCTTGTCAAGTCATCATAATCCTCCATTGTTGCTACAAAATTTCCGAGTTTGTAAAAAGTAATCCATTTGTCAATCGAGCACATAATTTGCCTTGGAGGTAAATTTAAATAAAAAAATTGAGGTACCATCTGTCTTATTTCAATTTTTATTTGTTGTTCTTTCTATCTACCTTACCCAATCATGTGGATCTAGGTGAATTTAGACCAATTTGTATGTTTAGACTAGATATTGCATTTCAAACTTTGATTTATAGATTTATATTAATTATAGATAAAAATTATGATATGATTATTAAAATTATAAAATATAATGAAGGTATATTATTTGATTATACTTAGGATGAAAATTCTATGTTTGTATTATCATCAGTGACTAGTGAATCTAGAAGTTATGCAAAAACTAGTCAAAAAAAAGAATGGGTTGATGCTATGAAATTAGAGATGGATTAAATTGATACGGATGATACATATAATTTAGTTCAATCTCATTTGAATAAATATATTAGTGGTAAAAAATAGGTTTACAATACTAAATTTAAAAGTGATGGTACAATTAATAAGCTAAAAGCTAGATTAGTTTTTAGATTTATGGGTAAATCGTCACTCAAACATTTATAAGCAGTAAAAATAATTTTAAAATATATAAGAGTTAATTATAATAATGATATTAATTTAATACAAACAAGATATTTATGTACTATTAGATACACATTTTTAAATTGGGGAATATCTCTTAATGACAAGAAGTCAACTTTAGGTTTTTGCTTCACATTGGGAAGTGGGTTGGTTTTTTAGTATTTAATAAAACATGCCAAAATTGAATTATAATATATTGAATTTGAATATAAAAATATAATATTATCTTGGAGACAAGAAATACAATTTATATTTATGAATAATATCCATAGAAGACTCAAGGAGATAATAAGAATCTCACCTCTTTACATCAAAGGGGAAAATGTTGAGTATGATGTCAATATGGGTATTTGATTTGTATTTTTAGACTTATTATATTTTTATTTTTTTAAATATTTAAAAATTTAATTTAATTTATTTATGAACTTAATTAGTTTTTTGGTCATTTTTATACACTTTCTATTAATTTTATAAAAAATAACTGGAACTGTAGTTAATTCTAGTTCACTGTCTGAATACTAAAATGAGTTCCCAAGTAGTGGGATGCAATTTTAGTGTTATTTAAGTGAAATTAAAGTGTATTTAAGTAAATTAATATTTTTAAAGAAATTTTATATGCCACTTTTATCTATTTATATCTTGTGGTAGTCAATTGATAGTGGCTTCTTATATGATGATAAAAAAACTATCAGTTAGTATTAGTGGTACTTTTAGTTGTATCTTGAGTTTAAATTTAGTTAATTTAAGTTAATTTAGATTATTATTATATAATTATAATTATACATTACTTAATTTTCAATTAAATTTTTTTGTTTAGTTTTTACTTTATGTTTTCCTTGAAATAACTTGTCATGTCAGTTATCTTATAAAAGGTTTGTTTTAAGCCTTATTTATTTAATAAAGTGACACAAAATAGAAGTGTAGTGGATTAATTTGAATTGAGAATATTTGTGTATGTTTTCCTTATAAAATTATTTCAGGTATATAATATTTTATACCAGCAAGCATATATTTTCAATTTTGAATCTATTCGATACACTTTTTGATTAACAATTCATTCACAACACTGCTAGTTTGACAACTAATAGTTGTGAGATAATTTTGTTAATACATAACTTAAATTTTAGAGAGAAAAAAATATGATTTGAAATTATTAAATTCATTCAAATTATTCATGCAACTTCCACCCACATGAAGTGAAGGTTTTACCACCATTACTAGAACTCTTCCCTTAACTTTGATGATGAATAAAACTAGCTCTACTATTTACGACTTGATGAATGGATTATTTTTTGGATCCTTATAGATCATATTTAAATTATTGAGAAGATTTTGGTTTGAAAAAATATTTCTTAGTGGGGAAGGAGATGTGGAGACAACTCTTCCACCTTATCCTTAGAGTACCACTTAAATTACCTTGGTGTCTTCCCCTTGAGTCTAATATTCCAAGCCTCTTGTGATCCCCTATCTATGTCTTGAAATTTTTATTGTGACACTACATCTTCATCCAACTCTCTGTGCATCCAAAACCAAGTCTTATATGGGAGGTATAAATTTTTCTTCTTTTTCATTTAGCATGAATGGTTTATATAGATAAAATTTCTCACAATTGATAATTGAATACATCCACATGAATGAGGGTAAATCAAGCTTAAAGTAATTGTCACAAATCTTCTCTAAAATGGAAAGTGGGCCATACCTTAGTGGATTTATCTTCCTATCTTGTCCTTTAAGCCTTTATTTTTTCAATTTAAATGATACTTTGTATCCAACCTTGAGCATGTGTTCTTTTTGGTGTTGGTCATGCCTTACATTATATTTGTTTGAGTCTTGTCTAATTGATATTTTAATTTGTGATGGATTTGACTAATCCTATGAATGAACTTCTTAGCTCTTTTCACATCTGAATCTTGCCTCTCTATCCGTTCTTGATGTTCTAATGTAATATCAAGTGTATTAGTTGGAAAAAAACCAAACATGCTTTAAATGGTGACTTAATATTGGATGTGTGGATTACCCTATTGTATAAATGTTGAATGTATGCCAAAGACTCATACCAAGTATTTAGATAATTATTATTATAGCCTCTTATAAATTAAATGGAAGTCCTACCTATATTTATACAATTAGTTTGGTGTTGTAAGGTGGTACTTCATTATAGTTTGGTATCATCCTTCCCCATAGTGTGGTAAAAAAAAAACCTATTTAATCTTGAATCTCTATTTGATAAAATAGACTTAGGTAATAAAAAATGCACCTAAACATTATAAAAAAGAGTTCAAAAAATTTGTGTCCCTTCACTATTTTATTGCATGTAATTAACATACACATTTTCGTTAAGTTTTTGACAAAAAAAGATATTCATGGCCATACTTGGACATAGGTAATACAGGCAAATTTTTTTATGGAAATGATTTCCCATGGTATAGTAGGAAGAAGTAGTGGCATGTACAATCCCTCCTTCCTAATCTTAGCTTGCTTGTATAAAATATTTTATATCCACAAATTAATCTTGAAACTTATTCTTACATATTTGAGTCAATACACACACCTTTTAAAATGTACCATGGTTTTACCAAGACCAAACTATTCTGAAACCTTGGAAGTATGCACTTTTCTCATTAAGATTAGTCTTTCCTCTTTTAGCACACATAACTTATCTAACTTGTAGATTATCCCATCTTTAAGATAAAAACCATATTTGCCTTCATTTTCCATTTTCTTAGATTACAATTTTAGGAATATCTTTCCAAAGTATACATTTTGAGCATATGCTTTCTCATAATCCTCTTTCATGAAGCGCTGAATTTTTGAGATGGTAGCCAAAGTTGAAACTTATCTCATTAGTGGCCTAAACATTTCTACCACAAAATTTGTGATGTCCTTCTTATACTTGATTGCCAAATGGATTTTTTTGAAGGAATCCCATCCATTTATACTATCTTGCCTATTGTAGTTTGTTTTGTGCTTGTAAATAATGAAGAGGTTTGTGGTCAATGTGCACAATAGTTTCTTTACCCAATAAATAATGCTTTCATTTCTTATTTCCTGAGTTAGTGAATTCATTTATTTATTATGAACAAGATACTACCTTTTATTGAAGAAAATACCTTTCAATCATAAAAAAGGCTTACCTCCTTGCAACAAAACTTCCCCCATAGCGTATTTGTTTGCATCCATTGCAACTTCAAAAGGCTATTCAAAATTAGGAAGAGCAAGGTTCAGTACATGATCAATTTTTTTTATTTCAAAGAATCAAAGGTACTATCATGTCTCCTACCACATTGGGAATTATTACCCATCCTTGTAACTAAATGTAGAGAGACATCTATTACAAGTTAATATAGATCATATTTCTCATATATTGTATTGCTCCTACAAAGCTTCTTATTTTGATGGCACTGAATGATTTATTTCATAATTTTTTATCAATAAAATTGAAAAAAATAAAATTAGAATAACAAGAAGCATAATATATCTCAAGGAGAAAACCACAAAGTGAGATATAAATTTATAAGTGAGAAACATAACTAATTAGAAAAAACTCACATGATAATTAAGAAGGCTTGTCCATAAAATCTTCACAAAATAACTTTTATAATCAAGATGAATTCAAGAAGAAGAGAGAGAGCCTCAAGTATATAGTGAAGAAAATAAAAAGGAAGAGGGAGTTACAAGGAATTCCATCATGAAATTACAAGGCCTCCTTAGTGTGTGCCAAGTGTTTTATTCCCTTAAAAAGTGAAGAAAATAGGGGGATGAGTGAGTTACACAAGTAACTTCCAAAATACTACAAATAATAAAGAGGTGAGATAAACCTCATTAAATTCAAATTTATGTGAATTAAAAATTCATAGAAATACAATTCATACACACTCCTAAAGACTTAAAAATATAAAAGTGAACCCAATTAAGATTAATCTCCAATAATCCCCCCGAACTTAATTTGGGGTTACAAAATGAAAAAAATATTTATAAATAGGAAGAGAGTTGACATTACATAATTATCCTTCTTAATGACAATTTCATTTGAAAAGAATTATAATGATTACAATTGAGATAAGAAGGAAGGAGTCACTAATAATGTGTCAAAGGTTGAGGTGTGATCATCAAATAAATTGAAAAATCCTCGTGGTAAAAAAACATGGTCAATCTGCCTTGTAATAAAGACCAAACAAAAGGAGATGGCATGAAATGACCCACAAGAACCTATAAAACATAAATGCTAACACCAAGTCTTCGAATTAAGAGAACAAGTATGTAATAATATAAGATCTATTTCAATTTTAAAAAATATATATCTAAGAAGAGCAAATAGACAATTTCTAAAGTGTTTAATCTTGCACATGAAAAAAGAAGTTAGTCAAAGCATAACAATTTTTTTAAATGCAAGTCAGATAAAAGATTATGTAAAAAGGTTATGCGTTTACAAAAGTTATGAAAAGAAGCATTTTTTCTTGGAAAAACTTACAATACAAAAATTAAAAGAGACAAAGTAAAAATTAGATAATTTTAAGTACTAAATCAAAAGGTAATACAAGTAGTAGCAACAATGTTTGCTTTTAGCTTACCATTTTTAATGTCTTTTGTTTGTAAAACAATGATCTTCATCATGATTGGTTTTATTACAATACTTACATTCTAATTTTTTCTTTGGTTTTAAGTTAAATTTTTGTTCAATTTTATTATTTATTTTTTGAGACTTAGAATTATCTTTACCATTTTTATGTTAGTATTTAGATACAAAATCATGTTCATTGGTTATTAGATTACCAAATTGAATTAAATTTTGTTCTTATTAATAAAAAAAATACAAAATAAATCAAATGTCAACTGAACAATCAATGTAGGAATAACAAGTTATGAATGAACATTTTTAATCAAAGGTTGAAAAAGTTTAAGTAAACACTTTTTCATAATAATATCAATTAAATGAAAATATGAAATTTTAACACCTAAACCAGCTAATTGTAAATATAAGGAATGAACATTTTTTAAAAAATCATCAGTAGTTTTAAAATCATTATATTGTAAATATGAAATTTGATATTGAATTTTATTTTTTTCTAGATTTATTCATAACATCATAAAAAAATTTAATTTTAGACCAAGTAGTAGATGCAATAATACAACTATCAATATGTACATACAATTCAGGGGTCATGGCCATATAAATAAAACCAAAGGTCTCTTCATTTTTTGTTGTCGGTGGTAGTAAGCTTTTCATTGGGTATGAGGTCCTTGCCATATACTATGTGCACTAAATGTAAGGTGAAAATGTATTACATGAGATTTCTAAAGGTGGTAATTGGTTGATGTGAGTTTAAATTTAAGAAACAATTGAGTCATTGTGTAATGAAAGTTCATTCAATATTAGAAATCAAAATGCAAAAAAAACACATCTATGCATGTAAGATGCGAGGAGGATGGACACGAATGCCAACAAAAGATGGGATTTACCAAAGAACAAGAAAGAGGATAAGAAAAAAATTATTATCTTGTAAAGGTGGAGATTGCAAAAAAGATAATAGTTTAGAAAAATAAACTACTATAAAGTTGCTAAAAGAGAGTTTTAAATTCACCACGAAGTTGCAATGAAAATGAAAATTAAAGTGGTTTTAAAACAACAAATCGTGATCCAATATGATAAGATCAATTAACTTGTAAATGTAAATCTACACCAAAACTAATATAAGTTGAATGTGATTTGATTTTTTTATTTTAAAAAAGTGATCACCACATTTTATTAAATAATTCAAATACAAAAAAATACTTAAGTAATATTACAAATACTTATTAATATTTTAGACACTTATAATCAAACACTTATGCCAATTTTAACTAATCAATCATCTATCCACACTAACATCCTTAAATTTCACTATTTATCACCCCCTAGTCAATTAATATTTTATTCCACAACCATATCCAATCCCACAAAATTCACATCTTATTTTATTATTTAATTAATCCAAATTAATTAACTAATCTTTTTATAATTTCATAGATTTTGAATTCTCAAAAATATTAAAATTTAATAATTAGATAATCTTCACATTATGATATCATCCTCTGCCTTCTTCCATTTTCTAAAATTTAAAGATTATATGAGCCCCACCAGTCTTCCATCATTTAAATTTTATAATTCAAACATGCCACTTTACAAACTTAAATAATGTCATGGACTCTGCCTATCTCTCATCATTTGAATTTTATAACTCAAAGATGCCACTTTCTAAATTCCAATGATGCCACAGGGTTTGCATGTCCCCCATCATCTAAATTTTATAATCCAAAAATTTCTCTCTAAAATTAAGAATCTACCTCAAATCTCACTAACCTTCACTATCAAATTAAATAATCTCATTTAATCGTTTATGGGCCCAATGTCTCCACCTGTTTCCCACTTCTAATATTCTCACTAAAGAATTTACTAATCTCCCATCAATTCAAACATCCTCTACCGTTGATCTCCAACCAAGATCAATGGATCTCATTGATCAAGCCAATTATATAAATGCCTACAATCACCTTTAGTTTTATAAGTTTAAATTACATAACAAAGTGCCATCCAAATCCATGTATCAAAGCTTCAAGCATCATAAATCATCAACATCAAAACATTAATCTTGTAAGGAGAGGTATTGTCAAATCATTGATGTGAATAATCCATTTACAACTACAATCACATCCGAGAACAATCCATTCATCAAAGATTAAGTGAAGATATGATATTTGGTATAGTTCATTCCATTTCTTCTTAATACTCAATTTTAAGTATATTTGAATATGTTTAGTTAGTTTTTCATTTCATTTGGATTTCTAACAATCTAATAATCTTCTGTTTGTGTTACATTTTGACACATCCGATTGGATTTATAACCTCTCATTTTTTTAAGGTTTCAAAATTTTAATGATAATTAAATTGTGTATGCTCTCCTCTTGCACCTATTAGGTGATTTTCAAGGATAAAAAATGTTTTGGTTATCTTCTATTCTTTTTACAAGGTTTCAAATGACAAGGAAGATTACATTATTAACATTATATTTTTAGGTTTATGAATCATTTAAAGCTAAATAAAAATCATAATATTTGTAGGCATTTTTACTTTTTCTTCTCACATGCTATTATTTCATGATCCCAACTTTAAATTCACAGTCTTCCTTCACTATAGACCATAGCCTAGACTATAAATCCATAGCCTAGACTGCAAATTTAGAGTGCCATCTTCTAGAGGTCATAAATTTTGACTCAGGTGTCTATTTAACCTTACATTTATGTTACAAAAAATATCAAAAATGAGTATACAAAAATAAAAAATATACTATTTTAGGTTTGATTTTTTAATCTTAAAAATTACATCTTTCAATCTTTTTCATTTCTAATCTTTGATTTCTCATATATAGGTTGGATATTTATTATTTGTAACTTATATCTTCTTGTTTCTAATCTTGTTAGATATTTTTGTGAAAGTCAATTTTTGGCTTTATCTCCATTTTTTTCTTCTAGTTTTGTTAACTTATAGGATATTTAGATTGCTTACCTCTTTACAAATAATTTACTGACTATTTTTTGCAAGATGCTTGCCAAAGAAAGAAAAAAATAAAATAAAAAGAAAACATTTTATTTTATTTACTTGCTAATCTTATTTTTATTTTGTTAACTATTCTTATTTAAAGTTTTTGATTTCTTTCAAGTAGTAGATAAATCACTTTTATTTTTTAGTAATTAGATCACATTTATTTTTCATTGAATCTTATTTCTTATTTGTATCACAATGTTGTGTATGTTCTTTCCTTGGTGTCACATTGGTGATGATATTCAACAATTAAAAATAACTTTTTAACTCTATTACCTTGATTTCAATTGCATATGCTCTTCCCTTGGTGTCACATTGGTTATGATAATTGGGAATAAAAAAGTGTTGATCTTTTTTTTTGGCTATGTAGGGTGGATTTCATCATCTTACTTTAAGTATTTAGGGTGCAATAATTGAGAATTGACACCCTAGTGTATGTAAAAACTTTTCACATCTGATGGAGTATATAAATTGAGTGGAAAGTGTCTTAATATCATATAAAATATGTATATGAAGCACAACTCATGAAGTAAAGGATTTATTCTTGACACTAAGTTATCAGACATCACCCTTGAAGAATTCAATTTTTGATAACACTTCACTAAAATATTATGGTTGAAATAGTCACAAAGGGACAAAACCTTCCCATAAATATCCCATTATTATATTTCTTATTCAATTTTTTTTGAGCCTCACATATTGCAAGGTATATCGAGGACCATCTAAAAATATTTATATAAATTATAAGCCTTAGGAAAACTTTTTTACATCAGATTTATGATGCATTGGTAAGTGGTTAGCCCCAAAAATTTACTCTCAACGTACCCTTAAAATCATGTTTTGTTAGGATTGTGGAGCTAAAAGCTTCACTGATGCAGACATGGAGGAGGTTGCAGAATGAGTTGCTGAGTGTCAGAAGTGTTTGGCGTTGGTCTGGCCAACCGGCGTCGGCAGGGTAAGACAGGAAGGCAACCGACGTCGGTCATATATCGGCCGGCGTCGACGACCCCAGGCAGACAGGGACCGACGTCGGTCGCCTGTGTAGTTCGACTGCGAGTTAATTACGGGCAGTGAGCTAACGAACCAAGAGTTTGCATGATGAGTGCTAATTTTAGACTCATAGCTGCAGATCTAATTATTGTAATTAGATGTCTAATCATTGTTTGGATGAGATCTATATAATAGACTCATGGTTGTATTGGAAAAGTGTGCTAGGAAGTAAGAGAGCATAATTATAAGCTCCTTCTGTGTGTGAGGTAGAGCTATGGTGCGTTCCTCCTAGTGCCACAGTACCAGGTGTGTTGGTGCTGGATTGGAGAGCCAGCTGGGTTCTTCAAGAGTGTAGGATCTTGGTCACAGTTGCATGGCCTATATAGGAGATCTACATGGTAAGTAAGATCATTGATCTGCAGGGGTATGTGTGTGCAAGGTCGAGGTTCACAGGTGAATAGAACCATTGCTTGATTTGCAGGTGTGCAAGGTCATACAGACAGCAACACAACAGGGAGCAGTATCAGGCAGGATCTACTTGGAGTACAGGCGTGTACTCGGATAGAGCAAGAGGAAGGCAAGGGAGTTCCTTCCATAAGTATGGTCTGTTGAATTGCAAGTTGTTACAGATTCATGGGAGATCTACTTGAAGTACCTTGAGTACTTGTGGAGCACGTGGAGTGCTTGTGGAGTGCGTGGAGCACTTGTGGTGTGCGTGGAGCACGGGAGGTGAACACCAACTCTGTATTTGAGTTGGGTGTTGGGACCTGTGAGAGGGAGAGCTTTGGGGAGAAGAATTACTGTTCACTTGAGGTGTGGGAAACCTCTGTAAGGTGGTGGAGAAGAAGTGGCATCTTCTTTATTGTATTCTTTTCTGTATAAAGTGTTAATACAATTTGGTATTGTCTCTCATATGCTGTGTTATTCTGAATTCTAGTTACTTGGTGAATCTGGTTAATTTCCGCATATTAAGTTGCTTGGTTTGGTAATCAAATTGTGTGCTTCCGGTTTTATCCACCCATCCTCCCAACAAGTGGTATCAGAGCCTTGGTTGTAGGTTCTTGAGCTTGATACCAACAGGTGGTATCTGAGCTGAGGTTGGAGGAAGCAGGTTTTGTGTTTGGTTACAGGGCACTCTCAGGGGTTTCTGATCGAGTGGGAGTAGAGCAACGGCAGATCAAAGTAAGCTAAGAATGGAGGAGTTGAAAAGCACAGATGGTCACTCACGGTCCTATGGAAAGAAAGAGCAGGTAAAAGATTATTGTTGGTTGGTAGCAGATCAGCATGAAGAAACTGAAGATACAGATGTAGCAGGTGTTGTTGCACAGGATGTGTTTGCAGGTTTCTTGGATAAAGTTGAATCTTGGATAAAAGATTCGGTTGCCTCTTTCCATGCAGTTCCAGGTAGAGGAGCTGGTGAGCCTTGCCAAAGAATTGGCAAAGGGGAAGTGAAGCTGAAATTGCAAGCGACCAACACACAGGTGTTGATGAAGGTCATGCAGGTCCCAGGTTTGGAGATATGGCTAATTTTTTCAGAAAGATTGGGTGATGAGAGATGCACAAGAACTCTCACAGCGGATGCACTTGAATTAGCTGGTGGTAAGAAAACAGTTATCCTCTATCTACTTGTTTATATTACTGATTCTTCTTTTGTTGCGGAGACGTGGCTTCATAGGCTTGGTCACATGAGCAGGAAGGAGATGCATGTTCTTAAGCGGAAGATAGATATATTTGACAGGCTTAAGAACTGGAAAGCCTTGGTGTTTATGGAGGAGATGACGGACAGAACCCAGTGGATGTGGCTGGATACTTCTGAGCAGGGCAGTTTGGACATGGGTTTTGATTCAAAGAAGCTCGTGGGTAAAAAGTCATCACTCACAGGTGAACACAGGTACCGATGTCGGTCAGGAGGAACCGGCGTCGAACAGACAGGTGCCGATGTCGGTCATGTGCAGACCGAAGCCGGCGATGCCGGGCAGGGTAAGACCGATGTCGGTCATAGGACCGACGTCGGTAGTATATAAGACCGATGTCAGTTAGGAGAACCGACGTCGGCAGCAGGGACACCAGTGCAGGCAGGTTGGTAGTCAGGTACAGACGCATGGAACCGACGTCGGTCGGATGCAGACTGTGGGGTGATCGAGGTCGGTCACTGTAACGAATTTTGGGTGGACAGCAAGCTGTCAAGGAGTCTCAAACACCCACACAGAGGACTGAAGGCGTAAGTAGGCCCTCAAATTCGTTGTTCCTCTTCTTCATACTTGTTGCTGATTGTATATCAGGAAGGATCCAGGAAACAGGTGTGAGCTTGGCATGGATGAGGATGTGATTCCTTGGAGGAGAACCAGACAGGTGTGTTTTGGTAGGGATGCCAGCAGGTATAAAAGCACAGAGACGAATGGATACCTTAATAGAAGAATAGAGAGAACGGATACGTAAGACGGAAGACCAGGTATATGGTCTTTTGGAGCTGCAGGACAGTGGTACAGGTTTTGACAGGTGGAGGACGGAGCATGGCTTCAGTCAATGTCAGGGTATCTACTGTGATTTGACTTACCAGGGGGATGGTGATTGCAACATCATTCTGTTGATGTATGTGGATAGTATGCTAGCTAGCAGGGGTGTACATACAGGGTTTTGCTGAGCTAAGGGTAAGATTAGTTTAGTGGCATGTCATGAGGAGTTTGGAGCAGCGGAATTCTTTGACATGGGAGGCATGGAGATCAAAGGTTGATTTTGTCTCGAGTGGGAGCTGATGTGAATCAGGTGTTGGCGAGGTTCGGGATGCAGAGCCGGAGCACACTAAGGGCTGGACAGGTACAGTGTCCGAAATCACATGAGGTCTGGTATAGACCTGAGTATTCCCATGCAGTGGGAGCTGTCAGAGAGTTAGGAGCCAATTCGGGGAAGTGGTTCTCAGGTTTTCTGAGAGGGACCGGCAGCAGGTGTTGCTATGCAGGGTCAGGACTTCACTACATGTATTTGTAGGTTCGGATGTGGCAGGTTACTCGGATGACAGGTGGTACACCACGGAATGTGTGGTGGGTTGTCTTCAGGTGGGAGCTTGAAGAGGGATACAAACCAAGAAACAGATTAGACAGAGTACAAGTACAGGTACAGTGCAGCTGTTTATCTCCAAGTGGGAGATTGTTAGGATTGTGGAGCTAAAAGCTTCACTGATGCAGACATGGAGGAGGTTGCAGAATGAGTTGCTGAGTGTCAGAAGTGTTTGGCGTTGGTCTGGCCAACCGGCGTCGACAGGGTAAGACAGGAAGGCAACCGACGTCGGTCATATATCGGCCGGCGTCGGCGACCCCAGGCAGACAGGGACCGACGTCGGTCGCCTGTGTAGTTCGACTGCGAGTTAATTACGGGCAGTGAGCTAACGAACCAAGAGTTTGCATGATGAGTGCTAATTTTAGACTCATAGCTGCAGATCTAATTATTGTAATTAGATGTCTAATCATTGTTTGGATGAGATCTATATAATAGACTCATGGTTGTATTGGAAAAGTGTGCTAGGAAGTAAGAGAGCATAATTATAAGCTCCTTCTGTGTGTGAGGTAGAGCTATGGTGCGTTCCTCCTAGTGCCACAGTACCAGGTGTGTTGGTGCTGGATTGGAGAGCCAGCTGGGTTCTTCAAGAGTGTAGGATCTTGGTCACAGTTGCATGGCCTATATAGGAGATCTACATGGTAAGTAAGATCGTTGATCTGCATGGGTATGTGTGTGCAAGGTCGAGGTTCACAGGTGAATAGAACCATTACTTGATTTGCAGGTGTGCAAGGTCATACAGACAGCAACACAATAGGGAGCAGTATCAGGCAGGATCTACTTGGAGTACAGGCGTGTACTCGGATAGAGCAAGAGGAAGGCAAGGGAGTTCCTTCCATAAGTATGGTCTGTTGAATTGCAGGTTGTTGCAGATTCATGGGAGATCTACTTGAAGTACCTTGAGTACTTGTGGAGCACGTGGAGTGCTTGTGGAGTGTGTGGAGCACTTGTGGTGTGCGTGGAGCACGGGAGGTGAACACCAACTCTGTATTTGAGTTGGGTGTTGGGACCTGTGAGAGGGAGAGCTTTGGGGAGAAGAATTACTGTTCACTTGAGGTGTGGGAAACCTCTGTAAGGTGGTGGAGAAGAAGTGGCATCTTCTTTATTGTATTCTTTTCTGTATAAAGTGTTAATACAATTTGGTATTGTCTCTCATATGCTGTGTTATTCTGAATTCTAGTTACTTGGTGAATCTGGTTAATTTCCGCATATTAAGTTGCTTGGTTTGGTAATCAAATTGTGTGCTTCCGGTTTTATCCACCCATCCTCCCAACAAGTGGTATCAGAGCCTTGGTTGTAGGTTCTTGAGCTTGATACCAACAGGTGGTATCTGAGCTGAGGTTGGAGGAAGCAGGTTTTGTGTTTGGTTACAGGGCACTCTCAGGGGTTTCTGATCGAGTGGGAGTAGAGCAACGGCAGATCAAAGTAAGCTAAGAATGGAGGAGTTGAAAAGCACAGATGGTCACTCACGGTCCTATGGAAAGAAAGAGCAGGTAAAAGATTATTGTTGGTTGGTAGCAGATCAGCATGAAGAAACTGAAGATACAGATGTAGCAGGTGTTGTTGCACAGGATGTGTTTGCAGGTTTCTTGGATAAAGTTGAATCTTGGATAAAAGATTCGGTTGCCTCTTTCCATGCAGTTCCAGGTAGAGGAGCTGGTGAGCCTTGCCAAAGAATTGGCAAAGGGGAAGTGAAGCTGAAATTGCAGGCGGCCAACACACAGGTGTTGATGAAGGTCATGCAGGTCCCAGGTTTGGAGATATGGCTAATTTCTTCAGAAAGATTGGGTGATGAGAGATGCACAAGAACTCTCACAGCGGATGCACTTGAATTAGCTGGTGGTAAGAAAACAGGTATCCTTTATCTACTTGTTTATATTACTGATTCTTCTTTTGTTGCGGAGACGTGGCTTCATAGGCTTGGTCACATGAGCAGGAAGGAGATGCATGTTCTTAAGCGGAAGACAGATATATTTGACAGGCTTAAGAACTGGAAAGCCTTGGTGTTTATGGAGGAGATGACGGACAGAACCCAGTGGATGTGGCTGGATACTTCTGAGCAGGGCAGTTTGGACATGGGTTTTGATTCAAAGAAGCTCGCGGGTAAAAAGTCATCACTCACAGGCGAACACAGGTACCGATGTCGGTCAGGAGGAACCGGCGTCGAACAGACAGGTGCCGATGTCGGTTATGTGCAGACCGAAGCCGGCAATGTCGGGCAGGGTAAGACCGATGTCGGTCATAGGACCGACGTCGGCAGTATATAAGACCGATGTCGGTTAGGAGAACCAACATCGGCAGCAGGGACACCAGCGCAGGCAGGTTGGTAGTCAGGTACAGACGCATGGAACCGACGTCGGTCGGATGCAGACTGTGGGGTGACCGAGGTCGGTCACTGTAACAAATTTTGGGTGGACAGCAAGCTGTCAAGGAGTCTCAAACACCCACACGGAGGACTGAAGGCGTAAGTAGGCCCTCAAATTCGTTGTTCCTCTTCTTCATACTTGTTGCTGATTGTATAGCAGGAAGGATCCAGGAAACAGGTGTGAGCTTGGCATGGATGAGGATGTGATTCCTTGGAGGAGAACCAGACAGGTGTGTTTTGGTAGGGATGCCAGCAGGTATAAAAGCACAGAGACGAATGGATACCTTAATAGAAGAATAGAGAGAACGGATACGTAAGACGGAAGACCAGGTATATGGTCTTGTGGAGCTGCAGGACAGTGGTACAGGTTTTGACAGGTGGAGGACGGAGCATGGCTTCAGTCAATGTCAGGGTATCTACTGTGATTTGACTTACCAGGGGGATGGTGATTGCAACATCATTCTGTTGCTGTATGTGGATAGTATGCTAGCTAGCAGGGGTGTACATACAGGGTTTTGCTGAGCTAAGGGTAAGATTAGTTCAGTGGCATGTCATGAGGAGTTTGGAGCAGCGGAATTCTTTGACATGGGAGGCATGGAGATCACAGGTTGATTTTGTCTCGAGTGGGAGCTGATGTGAATCAGGTGTTGGCGAGGTTTGGGATGCAGAGCCGGAGCACACTAAGGGCTGGACAGGTACAGTGTCTGAAATCACATGAGGTCTGGTATAGACCTGAGTATTCCCATGCAGTGGGAGCTGTCAGAGAGTTAGGAGCCAATTCGGGGAAGTGGTTCTCAGGTTTTCTGAGAGGGACCGGCAGCAGGTGTTGCTATGCAGGGTCAGGACTTCACTACATGTATTTGTAGGTTCGGATGTGGCAGGTTACTCGGATGACAGGTGGTACACCACGGAATGTGTGGTGGGTTGTCTTCAGGTGGGAGCTTGAAGAGGGATACAAACCAGGAAACAGATTAGACAGAGTACAAGTACAGGTACAGTGCAGCTGTTTATCTCCAAGTGGGAGATTGTTAGGATTGTGGAGCTAAAAGCTTCACTGATGCAGACATGGAGGAGGTTGTAGAATGAGTTGCTGAGTGTCAGAAGTGTTTGGCGTTGGTCTGGCCAACCGGCGTCGGCAGGGTAAGACAGGAAGGCAACCGACGTCGGTCATATATCGGCCGGCGTCGGCGACCCCAGGCAGACAGGGACCGACGTCGGTCGCCTGTGTAGTTTGACTGCGAGTTAATTACGGGCAGTGAGCTAACGAACCAAGAGTTTGCATGATGAGTGCTAATTTTAGACTCATAGCTGCGGATCTAATTATTGTAATTAGATGTCTAATCATTGTTTGGATGAGATCTATATAATAGACTCATGGTTGTATTGGAAAAGTGTGCTAGGAAGTAAGAGAGCATAATTATAAGCTCCTTCTGTGTGTGAGGTAGAGCTATGGTGCGTTCCTCCTAGTGCCACAGTACCAGGTGTGTTGGTGCTGGATTGGAGAGCCAGCTGGGTTCTTCAAGAGTGTAGGATCTTGGTCACAGTTGCATGGCCTATATAGGAGATCTACATGGTAAGTAAGATCGTTGATCTGCAGGGGTATGTGTGTGCAAGGTCGAGGTTCACAGGTGAATAGAACCATTGCTTGATTTGCAGGTGTGCAAGGTCATACAGACAGCAACACAACAGGGAGCAGTATCAGGCAGGATCTACTTGGAGTACAGGCGTGTACTCGGATAGAGCAAGAGGAAGGCAAGGGAGTTCCTTCCATAAGTATGGTCTGTTGAATTGCAGGTTGTTGCAGATTCATGGGAGATCTACTTGAAGTACCTTGAGTACTTGTGGAGCACGTGGAGTGCTTGTGGAGTGCGTGGAGCACTTGTGGTGTGCGTGGAGCACGGGAGGTGAACACCAACTCTGTATTTGAGTTGGGTGTTGGGACCTGTGAGAGGGAGAGCTTTGGGGAGAAGAATTACTGTTCACTTGAGGTGTGGGAAACCTCTGTAAGGTGGTGGAGAAGAAGTGGCATCTTCTTTATTGTATTCTTTTCTGTATAAAGTGTTAATACAATTTGGTATTGTCTCTCATATGCTGTGTTATTCTGAATTCTAGTTACTTGGTGAATCTGGTTAATTTTCGCATATTAAGTTGCTTGGTTTGGTAATCAAATTGTGTGCTTCCGGTTTTATCCACCCATCCTCCCAACATGTTTAGAGTCCAAACATGTACAAAATATTCAAACAAGGTAAGTGCAAAATGTCCAATCTAATCCAAAAGTCACTCTTAAGAGACCACCTATCAAGACACCATATCAAAAGAGGATCCTTGATCCTCTTGGAGAACCCATAAAATTAGTTTTATAATAGCTTTTTATGACAAACATGATTGTATTCCCACTAACAAAGCCTTTTGAATTGGGAAAACCTAAGCTATAATGGTACAAGGATGATGAATACTATGGGTATCATCTTTTTAAAGGTCATGCTATTTATTGATGCATGCAACTCAAACACAACATTTGATAGCTATTATATTGTGGTGATATAGAGATTTATAATAATGCATTGACATCATAAAATCAAAACATGTAAATTTTCAAGTATCCATTCCCAAAACATGATCACAATCAACAATAATAAAATCAAGAACACCACCATGGTCAAAACAACTGCGCCAATCATGTAGACTATCTTAAATCTCACATAATTATGATAACATTGTGGTCACTATAAAAATTAATTCTTTCCATCCTCCTATCATAGTTCAATGTGCTAGAGTTAATATCCTGAAACCTTCTATGTCCCAATCTAATAACCCCGTCCAAGCCCTAGAATTTGCTATTACCAATTGATGTTTGAAGGTCATAATGCAATATAATTACACATAAAAATCACAAAATCAAATCCCAATTCCTTCCATAACCAAATTAAAACAATCCACATCCATAAATGAAAATTAGTATGGCCTTATAGAATAGTTAGAGAAATCCTCTCATAGATATCCATCTTGGATTTATTATGAACATTCTTTGTTCACAAAGACATTTTATATCAAACCCTACAATAATGAAATGTCCCTACTGATATTGACCCCTCATAATTTAAATATCTTGTAGGGCATTTATCTTCAGGTCAAAACATCATCTTTGGTCATAGTGATATTTCATCAATAGGGACATCCCATGATAATCCTCTCTACATAGAGGTGATTATTTCCAAGCATAAAATCAAGTGGGTACTCATAGTTAATGGGTCAACACTAAACATTTACACATTCAAGTTGATCAAGCACCTCAGGTACTTAGAATAAAACATGGAATACAATATCATTATCATCAAGGGGTTTGATAATGTTGAAAGAGAATCATCTAACACTATTTATATACACATATTTGTTGGGCCTATCACACATCAAACCCTATTTCATGTAATTGAAATTGATCTAAAATATAACCTCATCCTCGACCATCCATGGATTTATGACATGCACATCATTCCTTCCACTTTGCATCAAATTTTAAAATTCCCACACTTTGGTATGGAGGTCATAATTTTTGGTGATACATAACCTTATCAATATTTTAAGATGCTAGAAGCTAAATATTACCACACCCATCATTGTCCCATTTATGAATATGAACCTAAAAAGGATAATAATGTGATTTCAAATCATAAATCAACCTACATTCATCTAGACAACTTTCCCTCTACATCCAATAATACCCATCCAAAAACATCTACACACTTCACAATCAAAGATAATGTTGTGGAGAATGTGAAATGAAAGATGATTTATACATTTCAAAGCTTCCATTATCCCCAAAAACTCATGGCAGACCCAACATGGTATGGCAAAAGAAGGTTAATTCATATAAGTTAGGTTATATTTCATTTTCCAAGAATGGTCTTCTTAACAATGAACAATTAAAAGGTCCTGATAATTCATGGTTGTATGGTGATGGAATAGCTTCAGGTTATTAAAAAACAAATATCCTATCCCTAATAAGATGTTAAAAAAGGTAAATTACAAGGGTATGGGCTTGGGAATGAAGAAGCAAGGAATTATTGAGCCTATCCCATCTACTCAACATGAAAAAAATTATGGCATCAGATATAAACCACTTGGAAGGAACCCCCCTGATCTTGAAAGTGATACAACTATAATGAGTAATGATGAATTTACTAGTAATGACACAAAGTCATTTTATAACATCTATGATGAGCTTATCGATACTAATATTTTGATACTAATACCATCATTACCATCCATCTAGACCTCCCTTATTCTGACCTCATAGACTAGGACCAACATGATCACGTACCTTTGGATGTGTTTGAAAATAATGAGGCAATTACAAAATCATTGGGAATTAAAAATGGTTTCCCACTTGGGGACCATAAGGACGGATTTGAAATCAATATGGACCCTTATGCCTACTTTAGAGAGTAGGTGGATTTATTTAGTCAAGAAAATAAATAAATTAAAAAATTAATGTCCTCTAGTGAAAACCTCTTTGAGTTACTATTGAATAGTGAAAAAAGTAAAGACAGAGATGTGTTCATTAGTGAAAACCTTTCTAATGTAATAATCAATAGGGAAATCCACTCTCTTCTTTAGAAATCATAGAGTCCTAGAAGTCCTTACATCATCTTTAGTTTAGATGTTAGTCCTAAGGAGCAACACGTATTTGAAAAATTGGTTTGAGAATATCTATAGACATTCAATGAGTTGTCATTGCCTGAAGTGAATGACTCTAATTATTATTATATGTGTGAATTCAATGAATAAATTGAACCACAATTAGATAAATATTATCAGCTCCTTTCAGTACCTCCTTTGTTGGAGGATGCATCTATTATGCCTATTTTTGTACCCCTACAATTTTTTGAAATTTGTACTCCTATCTGCCATAGTGATGACCTAGTCATAAAATCTAAAACTACAATCGAGAACCTAAGTCAATTAGTAGTATTATGAATAGACATATTTTCAATTAAATTATTTGATAATGATTTATTTATGAATTCATATTTATATTATAGTGGTTTTGAAAAGCATTAATGGCCGAATGAATAAAATTAACATAGATATATATCATTATTGAATGTTTATTTTTAGTCATGAGATTGTAGTGGCTGGAGTTGAGCATATTACATTTAATTGATGTGATTAATATAGTGTTTTCATTTTGAAAATGATAATGATCACTATTATTTTATCAAAATTGAATGCATTATATGATTTTCCATGATGGTATTCAGTTAGTTTCATTAAAAACCCAATTGCAAATATGAATATTGGCATTACAAATAGTTGTGTCATAAATAGAGTTTGGTTTAATTTGAAACCTAAACTATTGTATTAAAGGATTATCAAATAATCTTAAGTGGTCTAGGTTCTAATATAAAATATTATTTCATGGTAAGTGTTCAATGTAATGTGTGGACCTAACACGAAGACTTTAAATTAGACATGGGGTGATTTTTATTTTGTGAGCTATTAGAAATTAAACTAGGTTTGATATTGGTAAACTCGAGGCTCATATTATTAATGTTTGATGGGGTAAGTTGGAAAGTTAGAAATATAATTGGAAAGATAGTTTAATGCTAAGAATGATGGATGTTTTGAGATCTGGATAAAATCAAAGAAAGTTTAAAGAATTAAATGTAGATTATACAAGCCTTGAATTGCGTAGGTTAGTTGGCATTTTAGTGAGAATTTTGGTCATTAATAAGTTTAAAAGTCTTGATAAATAAGTTAATAGTCAGATAATGTCATACCATGAGTTGAGAATCCGAATAGATGACAACATGTAAGCAAACATAGTTAAGGCATGGGTTATGGTATACAAATGACTTTGTTTTCATTTTGAGTCATTTTGAGCAAAACATGCAGCAAAAGCCATACTTTGCCTAGATAAGTTTGGGAAGTTCTAGACAAGCATTAACAGGTATGCCATTGATGAAAGTGAATAATTATTAAAGGGGTAATTATAATTTATCAATGGAATTAGTTTGCATCGAAATAAAATTATGATTTCAAGTTTGCATGATATTTTTGATAAATTCTTGCAAGATAAATTGTTTGTTTTAATTATTTTTCATTCATGAATTTTGAGGCTGTTGGTGATAAGGTCAGTTGGAAAGATTAGTATTAATTTGGAAAATTGGTTGTTATTTTGGTTTTATCATATTATATTCTATGGCATGAGATTTAGATGACTGAAAGTGTTTCATTGTCATTGATAAATCTGTTCATCCTTAGTTTTGAAGTCAAATTTTGTAAATAATAAGGATTATCATTTGAGATATGAAGCACTGAGAATATTAGAACTGTATTCTAAGAGATTATTATGGATATTATCTTCAAAATATGTGATATTCTAGCTTTTGGGGTTTTTAGTTTGTTGATAATTTGTTATAGTGATGATTCTGATCATATCACTTTGGATTTCAAAGTTATGGTTTCATTTCAAAAATGGTTTTTCTAAGCATGGTGTTAAGAAATAATTTTGTTAAATATGTTTGATATACAAAAATTAATGGCATGCAATATATGATTTTATGAAATTTTGAGGTTTATTTCAAAGATATCAAAATGCATTTTTTGGGTTTTATTTTCGAAGTCATAAATTGAAGAATAGTGAAAAAATGTTATCATTTTTGGAAAGCTATGATAAAGTTGTTATTCTGAGTTTTGAAATGATGATTTGAAAAAGGTATGACCATGTCAAAGCTTATAATATTGTGAATAAAACTTATGTCAAAATTATTTTTCAACAGTTTTGAATTTGCTGTTAGTTTGATAATAAATATTTACAATTTGTAGTTTATGAATAATACATATACTGTAAACATTGAGATGACATTTGTGCAATAAAAATAGAATGCAATAAAGTATAGGCTGAATATTTAAAATAAAATTATGAAGAATATAATTTTATGTAATTATTATGATTTTGAGTTTGATCAGTATACTGATTTATGACATAGTCGAAATTGAAAATCATATAAATGAGTTCAGTTTCAGATAGTTGAATGATATAACTAAATTTTTTCATAAAATGGTTGAAAGCTAAAAATATAGAAGTGTAGTTTTTATTATTAATTTTATAATTGATATATATATTCATTTTTGAGTTTAGTCAAATGATGATGATAAGATTTTGAATAAATTTTAAATTGTATTTAGAATGTCAGGTTAGGATCAACCAAATTCAAATAGAAATAATGACAATAATAGTTGGGAAAAGAATCATAACTCTAACATCATGAATCAAAATACATTTAATAGGAAAATTGTTAGAGGAGGTTTTAAGACTAGACGGTTTGGTCCTAGATATTTAAGTAGAGGATCCTAAATGTTCATTCATTTTGATGCCACTGACTTAATGTTTTGGAATATGTTGAGTAGCTTTCCATTTAATCCTACTAGTCATAGGGGCAATACAGGGTTTTGTGGTCATGGATTCAGATCTAGATCCCATTCCCATAGTAGTTCTTCTCATCATTTACAAACTAGTCCTAATCATTTATCTATTCAGACACCAAGTTAGAAAGGAGTTATTATTGTTAATGAACCACTACATCAATTTTATGAGCCAATCCCTAAAGAATTTTATAAATATTACTTTTCCATCTTGTTTTAGTGAGCCTATATGACCTCAAAGGATGCCTATTATAGAATGCAGGAGATTCAATTTGGAAAAACCTCTCGCTATTATACATCCATCTATTTCAAGGGAACATACAAATAGTCAAGCTGTATTTGAAACTCTAATAGAAACCAGAATAGTGAAGTGAATAAAATTAGAGATAGATGATGGTGAGAGTGATTTGGGGTTAAAAAATGGTTTAATTTCCTATATTTCAAATGGAATATAATGAATGCTTGAATGAAATGGGTGAACCAATGATATAAGTTTTATCTGATTCTGATGACTCTTGATTGTTAAAAAAATTAATTTTATTTCAAAATTAAATTTTTAGTTGATAAAACTTAGCACATTTCAGAATTTTGATACTATAGTGATGATATTTTTAGAGTGCAAACACACACACACACACACACACACACACACACACACACACACAATTATGCTCAAGTAATTTTGATCATGTATGAAATGTAATTAATGTAGATAAGAATTTCATTTAACTATGAATTATCTTATTATTTATTGAAATAATGTTATTCTTATTATTATTAATTGACTAAAGGGTCCCGTTACGAAATACCTAGTCTAATTTTAAATAATTGATCTCTTAAGACTTTAAAAAGTCTTAAATAAAATCAACTTATAACTATTAAATATTAATTGAATTTTTTAAAGTCTCTTATTTTAAATTAACAAGTAAATAACTAAAGTTAGTTATAACTTAGTTTTTCAACCAACTTGGAAGTATTAAAGGAGATCAAGGATTCATTTGAGGAAGAGCAATAACATAAGTATTGAAGACTATTACATTCTAAAAGTCAATCACTTATCTCTCTCTTTTATGTAATTTATCTGAGAGAGTATGAATTTTACAGATAGATCAGTGGTACTTTCTTTGATGATTGAGTATATTGCTTAGGTAATGTAGATATATCCATTTTTATATTATCATTTATAATAGATTATTTAAAGTTTTCAAGTTCAACATCTTTTTGATAATTATTTATTGCAGTCATATGTGCAGAATCCCAATATTTAACTAGAATAATGTTTAAAATTTTGCTATTTGTGATATATTATTGATTTAATTGATTATGAAAATTATATTTTAAAGATATTTTGTAAGAAGAATGTTTGTTTCTCAAATAAAATGATTTATTTGTTAAGATGACTCTTTTTTGTTGAGACTCACATATTTAGTTTATATTATAATTTTTTAACTTTGACTTCAAATTCAGTTTAAATCTAATTTCTTAGCTTAGTTCCTAATTGATCTAATTTCTTTTTTGCTTATTGCAGTTTTAATATAATTAGTTGTATTTATTCTTACTATTTATTTTTGATTGGTTTTATTAGATTAAGTTTTTTAATTTAGTTTAGTGTTAAGTTTAATTAGTATTAGATTAGTTTTGTGTTAGTTCTAGAATAGTTTAGATTAGATTCTTTTAGTTTTCTTAATTAGTTTGTTGTTTAATTACTTTAGTTGATAGATGTCATTATTTGTATCTTTTCTTGTGATTGTTGAGTTATGTTTCTGTTACTTGATTATTGAAGATATGCTTATAAATTGATTTTTTTTTTGATCTTTATTTTATCTTTATGCTTCTTTGTTTATTGTCTTGGTATTTACTTGAAAGTTATAACAACAAAGCAAGATATTATTCTTAGAACAAATTATATTACTAAATCAAATTTATTTTCTTCAAGAGATTGTCTTGTTTATAGGCTTTCTCTGTCAAATAGGATTGATTACATATTTATATATAAATTGATTCATTATTTGATAGTAGATTTTTGAATTATAATGAAATATGTTATATCTAAATAGCATTTTTATTATTTTTTAGAACATTTAAAAAACCTCTCGCATCTTTAAGATTGTATTCAAACCTTTAGAACCTTACAATTAGATTGGTGTGATTCCAAATTAACCTTTACAATAGATGAAAGGGTTGATTAGTTGATGGAACATTTTTCATCATCAACAAGTTTCAGTTTCTTGTGGAAGATACTATTAAAGTTAACCTTGGTACAGAGGACAATCCATACACCATTACACTTGGTGCCTCTCTCACTAAAGAGAAATGTGAACCCATTATTTTTATCATCAAATAATTTAGTAATATCTTTGCTTGGTCATATTGTGATATGCCTAGATTAGATCCATCCTTGGTCATCCATTATCTTGTAGTGCATCTAGATACCAAACCCATCAAAAACAATTTATAAAAAATACATCCATGTATTTTCATTTTGGTCAAGAAAGAACTCTAAAAAATCTTGGAAGTCAAGTTCATCATGTTGGGAGGAGGAGGTAAACCGGAAGCACACAATTTGATTACTAAACCAAGCAACTTAATATGCGGAAATTAACCAGATTCACCAAGTAACTAGAATTCAGAATAACACATGATATGAGAGACAATACCAAATTGTATTAACACTTTATACAGAAAAGAATACAATAAAGAAGATGCCACTTCTTCTCCACCACCTTACAGAGGTTTCCCACACCTCAAGTGAACAATAATTCTTCTCCCCAAAGCTCTCCCTCTCACAGGTCCCAACACCCAACTCAAATACAGAGTTGGTGTTCACCTCCCGTGCTCCACGCACACCACAAGTGCTCCACGCACTCCACAAGCACTCCACAAGCACTCCACGTGCTCCACAAGTACTCAAGGTACTTCAAGTAGATCTCCCATGAATCTGCAACAACCTGCAATTCAACAGACCATACTTATGGAAGGAACTCCCTTGCCTTCCTCTTGCTCTATCCGAGTACACACCTGTACTCCAAGTAGATCCTGCCTGATACTGCTCCCTGTTGTGTTGCTGTCTATATGACCTTGCACACCTGCAAATCAAACAACGGTTCTGCTCACCTGTGAACCTCGACCTTGCACACACATACACCTACAGATCAACGATCTTACTTACCATGTAGATCTCCTATATAGGCCATGCAACTGTGACCAAGATCCTACACTCTTGAAGAACCCAGCTGGCTCTCCAATCCAGCACCAACACACCTGGTACTGTGGCACTAGGAGGAACGCACCATAGCTCTACCTCACACACAGAAGGAGCTTATAATTATGCTCTCTTACTCCCTAGCACTCTTTTCCAATACAACCATGAGTCTATTATATAGATCTCATCCAAACAATGATTAGACATCTAATTACAATAATTAGATCCGCAGCTATGAGTCTAAAATTAGCACTCATCATGCAAACACTTGGTTCGTTAGCTAACTGCCCATAAATAGCTCGCAGTCGAACCACACAGGCGACCGACGTCGGTCCCTGTCCGCCTGGGGTCGCCGACACCGGCCGATATATGACCGACGTCAGTTGCCTTCCTGTCTTACCCTGCCGACGCCGGTTGGCCAGACCAACGCCAAACACTTCTGACACTCAGCAACTCATTCTGCAACCTCCTCCATGTCTGCATCAGTGAAGCTTTTAGCTCCACAATCCTAACAATCTCCCACTTGGAGATAAACAGCTGCACTGTACCTGTACCTGTACTCTGTCTAATCTATTTCCTGGTTTGTATCCCTCTTCAAGCTCCCACCTGAAGACAACTCACCACACAACCTGTGATGTACCACCTGTCATCCGAGTACCCTGCCACATCCGAACCTACAACACCTGTAGTGAAGTCCTGACCCTACATAGCAACACCTGCTGCCGGTCCCTCTCAGAAAACCTGAGAATCCACTTCCCCGAATTGGCGCCTAACTCTCTGACAGCTCCCACTGCATGGGAATACTCAGGTCTATACCAGACCTCATGTGATTTCGGACAATGTACCTGTCCAGCCCTTAGTGTGCTCCGGCTCTGCATCCTGAACCTCGCCAACACCTGATTCACATCAGCTCCCACTCGAGACAAAATCAACCTGTGATCTCCATGCCTCCCATGTCAAAGAATTCCGCTGCTCCAAACTCCCCCTGACATGCCACTGAACTAATCTTACCCTTAGCTCAGCAAAACCCTGTATGTACACCCCTGCTAGCTAGCATACTATCCACATACAGCAACAGAATAATGTCATGACTCATCATTCCCCTGGTAAGACAAAACCACAGTAGTTACCTGACACTGACTGAAGCCATGCTTCGTCCTCCACCTGTCAAAACCTGTACCACTGTCCTGCAGCTCCTCAAGACCATATACCTGATCTTCCGTCTCACGTATCCGTTCTCTCTATTCTTCTACTAAGGTATCCATTCGTCTCTGTGCTTTCATACCTGCTGGCATCTCTACCAAAACACACCTGTCTAGTTCTCCTCCAAGGAATCACATCCTCATCCATGCCAAGCTCACACCTGTTTCCTGGATCCTTCCTGCTCTACAATCAGCAACATGTATGAAGAAGAGGAACAATGAATTTGAGGGCCTACTTACGCCTTCAGTCCTCCGTATGGGTGTTTGAGACTCCTTGACAGCTTACTGTCCACCCAAAATTCATTTACAGTGACCGACCTCGGTCACTCCACAGTCTGCATCCAACCGACGTCGGTTCCATGCGTCTGTACCTGACTACCAACCTGCCTGCGCTGGTGTCCCTTCTGCCGACGTCGGTCCTCTGACCGACATCGGTCTTACATACTGCCGACGTCGGTCCCATGATCGACATCGGTCTTACCCTGCCCGACATCGCCGGCTTCGGTCTGCACATGACCGACATCGGCACCTGTCTGTTCGACGCCGGTTCCTCCTGACCGACATCGGTACCTGTGTTCGCCTGTGAGTGATGACTTTTTACCCGTGAGCTTCTTTGAATCAAAACCCATGTCCAAACTACCCTGCTCAGAAGTATCCAGCCACATCCACTGGGTTCTATCCGCCATCTCCTCCATAAACACCAAGGCTTTCCAGTTTTTAAGCCTGTCAAATATATCTGTCTTCTGCTTAAGAACATGCATCTCCTTCCTGCTCATGTGACCAAGCCTACGAAGCCACGTCTCCGCAAAAAAAGAAGAATCAGTAATATAAACAAGTAGATAAAGGATACCTTTTTTCTTACCACCAGCTAATTCAAGTGCATCCGCTGTGAGAGTTCTTGTGCATCTCTCATCACCCAATCTTTCTGAAGAAATTAGCCATATCTCCAAACCTGGGACCTGCATGACCTTCATCAACACCTGTGTGTTGGCCGCCTGCAATTTCAGCTTCACTTCCCCTTTGCCAATCCTTTGGCAAGGCTCACCAGCTCCTCTACCTGGAACTGCATGGAAAGAGGCAACCGAATCTTTTATCCAAGATTCAACTTTATCCAAGAAGCCTGCAAACACATCCTATGCAACAACACCTGCTACATTTGTATCTTCAGTTTCTTCATGCTGATCTGCTACCAACCAACAATAATCTTTTACCTGCTCTTTCTTTCCATAGGACCGTGAGTGACCATCTGTGCTTTTCAACTCCTCCATTCTTAGCTTACTTTGATCTGCTGTTGCTCTACTCCCACTCGATCAAAAACCCCTGAGAGTGCCCTGTAACCAAACACAAAACCTGCTTCCTCCAACCTTAGCTCTGATACCACTTGTTGGGAGGAGGAGGTAAACCGGAAGCACACAATTTGATTACTAAACCAAGCAACTTAATATGCAGAAATTAACCAGATTCACCAAGTAACTAGAATTTAGAATAACACATGATATGAGAGACAATACCAAATTGTATTAACACTTTATACAGAAAAGAATACAATAAAGAAGATGCCACTTCTTCTCCACCACCTTACAGAGGTTTCCCACACCTCAAGTGAACAGTAATTCTTCTCCCCAAAGCTCTCCCTCTCACAGGTCCCAACACCCAACTCAAATACAGAGTTGGTGTTCACCTCCCGTGCTCCACGCACACCACAAGTGCTCCACACACTCCACAAGCACTCCACGTGCTCCACAAGTACTCAAGGTACTTCAAGTAGATCTCCCATGAATCTGCAACAACCTGCAATTCAACAGACCATACTTATGGAAGGAACTCCCTTGCCTTCCTCTTGCTCTATCCGAGTACACACCTGTACTCCAAGTAGATCCTGCCTGATACTGCTCCCTATTGTGTTGCTGTCTATATGACCTTGCACACCTGCAAATCAAACAACGGTTCTGCTCACCTGTGAACCTCGACCTTGCACACACATACACCTGCAGATCAACGATCTTACTTACCATGTAGATCTCCTATATAGGCCATGCAACTGTGACCAAGATCCTACACTCTTGAAGAACCCAGCTGGCTCTCCAATCCAGCACCAACACACCTGGTACTGTGGCACTAGGAGGAACGCACCATAGCTCTACCTCACACACAGAAGGAGCTTATAATTATGCTCTCTTACTCCCTAGCACTCTTTTCCAATACAACCATGAGTCTATTATATAGATCTCATCCAAACAATGATTAGACATCTAATTACAATAATTAGATCCGCAGCTATGAGTCTAAAATTAGCACTCATCATGCAAACACTTGGTTCGTTAGCTAACTGCCGGTAAATAGCTCGCAGTCGAACCACACAGGCGACCGACGTCGGTCCCTGTCCGCCTGGGGTCGCCGACGCCGGCCGATATATGACCGACGTCGGTTGCCTTCCTGTCTTACCCTGCCGACGCCGGTTGGCCAGACCAACGCCAAACACTTCTGACACTCAGCAACTCATTCTGCAACCTCCTCCATGTCTGCATCAGGGAAGCTTTTAGCTCCACAATCCTAACACATCAAACCTATTGGTTATTCAGAGTGGATCTCCAACATTGTTCTTATCAAAAATAAACCATCAAGAATATATATTTTCCTTGATTTCCATGATATCAATAAATCTTTTCCACATGATGATTTTTATTTACACAATATTGATATGATAGTTAATTGCACTACCATATATGATATGTTATCACTTATGGATGGATTTTTAGGCTAAAACCAAATCAAGATAACATCTGAGGATCAACATAAAACTACATTCACCACCTCATGGGGAACATTTCATTATCAATACATACCTATTGGCTTCAAGAATGTTGGTGCCACTTATTAGAGAGCCATGAATATTATCTTTCATGACATGATGCAAGATATAAATAAATATGATGTAAATGATATCCTTAAAAATTCAAAAATAAAGTAAAACATTTGATAATTTTACATAAATTTTTTGAATAACTTCAAGAGTAGAAGGTTAATTTAAATCCTAAGAAGTGTGTCTTCAGCATAAATTTTAAAAAATTGTTGGGTTTCAATGTCTTTAGGTGAGGTATTGAAGTGGATCCAACTAAGGTCAAGGCCATAACAAAAATGCTCCACCATCCAATATAAAACAACTATGTAGCTTGTAAGAATTTTTTTAGGTGATTCATTGATTAATTTCAGAACTTGTAGACCGTTATCATCCCTTCAAACACCTATTAAAAAAGGGAAATTAATTTGAATGGAACAAGGATTATTAAGAAGTATTTGATCAAATAAAATCCTATTTGGATAATACACCAGTGTTGGCCCTCTAATGGTAGGCAATCCATTGTTAATTTATATATCAGATACTTAACATGCTTGGGGGAACTTTTGGCTCAACATGATAAAAATAGTAAAGAAAGAGAAATTTATCACCTGAACATGACATTAGTTACCTATGAACATAATTATTAACTTCTTAAAAAGGCATGTTTATCAGTAGTTTTCAAATCTCAAAATTTATGACATTACATGCTCAACAATCAAACGATCATCATTGTAAACATTGATCCACTCAAATATATTCTATCTAAAGCAACATTGACAGGTCATATGGCCAAATTGATTATGATCTTAAGTGAATTTCACATTAAATACACCAATCAAAATGATATTAAAGGGTAGGTCCTTGCTAATCAATTAGTAGAAGCTCTATTAGAAGATACACAACTATTAACCTTTGGGCTTCCATATGAGACCATTTTTTTCATTAAAGAATCAAAATATTAGAAGCTATATTTTTATGGTTCATTCACATCCCATAGCTCGAAGGCATGTGTTTTATTTATCACACCACAAGTGGATCTTATCCCTAAAGACTTACACATTGACTTCCCATGTACAAATAACATTATAGAATATGATGCCCTTCTTATAGGACTTTACATTGCCATTTATTGGGATATTCAACACTTTTTAGTCTTCGATTATTATCAGTTAATAATCAATCAAGTAAACAATTAATATAAAATAAAAGACAAAAATCTTATGCCATACAAATCGTGATGGATAGTCTTAAGCAATATTTTAAGCACATATAATTTTAGTGAGTACTAAGAGCCAATAACAAGTCAACATATGCAATGGATACTATTGATTCACTTCTTAAAATATCTTCTAATATTCATTAGTATTAGTTCATAAGTGAAAAACTCATCATCCCTGCATATGGTCATCCATAATAAAAAAATGTTATGTGAAATTATTGGTCCCAATTTATCTTGGTATAACAATATTTTCATCTACCTTTATGATCACATCCTTCCAAAAGACTTAGCATGTAACCAACATAAATTTTTCATCCATAACACATCCTAATATACCTTGCTTGGTGGCACACTCTATCATAGAGGCTATGATAGAAATCTGCTTCATTATTTAAAATCAAGAGAGTTTGATTTATCTATCAAAGAAATTCATGATGAGATTTATGGGGCCCTTACTAGTGGAATGATACTTACTAAAAAACTCCTTGACTATTAGAATATTCCAATAATAGAATGTTAAAAATAAGTAAATGAATAATATTACCTTGAAAAGTAGAGAAAACCACAAATACGAGACAACAAATTTGATAAGTAGAGAAAACCATCAAATGATGAAAAAATGTCATAATCTATTAAGAAGCTTGAAACAATGAATCACTCCAAATACAATAGCATGTAGAATCTTAAAAGAAGAATGAACGTAGGCAAAGAGCATCAAGGATGCAAGATCAAGACATAGAACAATAAGAATGAGTTATGTGTTAAGAGTGTTGAGGAATGAGAGAGGTGATCTCTTAATATAGAGCTAAGAGAGAAGAGGAGTTACATATGCAAGCTTAGACATATGTACCATGTGGCCCTAATCCTCTTACAAGTAGAGAGGATGCTTGTGTCATGTGGAGGGGAAGAAGTTACATGTAAGTAATGCCAAATTTAAAAAGTGGACAAAAGAGGTGAGTGACACCTCAAAAGACTAAAAATAAAGTACATTTATAAATATAATAAACAAACACACACAATACTTAGGATAAACCTAAAAGACTATAAAGACTCAAATTAAGGTTAATTCTCCAACACTCCCTCTTAAGATTAAAGGTTATAAAAATAGATAAAACCTTCTACAAAAAAATAAGAGAGTTAAAATTATATAGTACTCCCCATTAATAAAAACTTAATTTAAGAGCAATTACAAAAATTAAGAGAAGAAAGAAGAGAAGGTGCCATCAAAAGTTGTAAGGATGAAAGTACGATCATCAAAAATCTCCAAGAATTCTCTTCGAATAATGTGATCAATCCACAATAGAATAAACACCAAAAAAAAAGTAGTGATCTAAAAAACCTTTAAGACAAACATGCTAACACTAATATTTCAAGTTAAGTAACTAATAAAAAAAAAATACAATATCTATATATAATATAATAAAAGTAGATGTACAATCAAACAAAATTAAACAAAAATAACTTTCATCATAAAGTGCATAAATCTATATGAAAATAAGTTAGCCAAAATAATTAAATTATATATCCCATACAATAAAAAATAAAGAATTTAAAAAGATATTTAGTTAATTAAAATGGAAACAAAGAAGATGTGTCACTTAAAAAAGATATTTTACATAAAATACTAGAGGAATTATTATAAGAAGACATATCAAAGTCTCTATTTTTTTTAAGAATTAAAATAGTTTAACCCTTATAAGTAGGATATTTTATCATTTTATAATAATATAAATTGTCATGAGTGGATTTACCATAAGATTTACACGAGTGTAATTTTCTATATTTAGATATACGATGTCCATATTTTTCACAATACGTACAAATTTTAGTAGTTTTAACCAAAATATGAAAATTAAAAGTAATATAATAAAAAAATTGTATGATAAGTCTTTCGATAACGAGGATGATAAGATTATGAATTTGCATTAGAAGTAGGGGAATCATTAAAATTGAAACCTTTACAATTTATATTAAAAATAGGCAAAATAGGTTCAAGTATACTAGTTTCATACTTCCAAGTCTACAATCCGAGTAGTCCATAAAATTCATGATTTTTATGTCGAGATTGGTAGAAGTGTTCACATGAGTTTGAGTGTGTCTAGGAGGACAAGTAGATATTTCATCATTAGAACTATTAATATTAGTAAAAGATGTAAATTGAGAATTTAATGCATCAATAGAAGATTGTATAGACATCATTTTCTTATTAAAAGAATATTGTAAAGTATTTAAAATTTTATTTTGACATGTAATGTGTGTTTTAAGAGAAATAATCTCATCATTTTGAATAACAATTTTGTGCGTAAAATTTTTAAATGTCAAAAAATGATTAATTTGAATACTATTTTGTAAAAATAATTCAAAAAGTGCTAAATAATGTGTTTTATAAAAAACTTTAAAATTATATCAATAATATTATAAGTCTAAACCAAAATATCAAAATATAAGTTTGATAATGCCACTTAAAATATTTACTAATTAATTAAAGCTTTAGAAAACAAATTAAATTGTAAATGTAAGTGGAATAAATCACTTATTAATGTGATATAAGAAGAAAAAAACACATTGAGTATGCTCATTTACGTGATAATATAAAAAAACTTGTGTGAATTGTTTTGAAAAAGAAATAAAAAGATTCATTTTTTAAATTTATATGTCTTTGAAGGTATAAAACAAAAGGCTTTTAAATTTACAACGTGGCATATAACAAGAATGAAGTCTATAAAAGACAAAAGATATTTATTTTATTTTATTTTTTTATTTCAAAGCATTGATTAGATTTAAAGCATAGAAGAAAGCGTATTTTGTTATTAAAAAAAAAATTCTTCAAATGATATGTATCAAGAGGTATTCATTTAAAGTAGTTTTTTTTGTGTTTTTGTTTATTGTTTTTTATAAAATAAATAAATAAATGTACGTTCATGAATAAAGTTATGTGGAGAAAGTAAGATAAAAAGGTATTTTTTTTGAATTGAAAAGATGAAGGTTATGGAAAAATTAATTTTAATTTGGGTCCTTACAATTTTCTAGATTTTTTTTAAGTCTTGTGTGTGTTTGTATTTATTATATTTATAAATATACTTTATTCTAGCTTTTTAAGGTGTCACTCACTTTTTTAGTTTATTTGTTAGCTTTGGAGTTATTTGCACGTAACTCCTCTCCCTCCACATGACATATATCCTCCCCACGTATAAGAAGATTAAGGACATATGACACATATATTGCAATTTACACTTGTAACTCATTCCCTCTAGCTCTATTTATTGAGATCTTCTTTTCCTTTTTATTAATTTCATGTTCTACAATTCTAGTTTTGATCTTGCATCTTTGTGATGTTCTTTAGTTTAGGGCCATTCTCTCTCTCTCTTATGGCTTAGTCATGCTATTGTTTTTAGAGTGACTCTTGTTGCAAGCTTCTAATAGATTGTAGTGTTTTTTAATTTATGATGGTTTTTCCACGTGTTATATTTGTAGAGTGGATTACAAGAAATAATTAGTCAAACATTAGTCCAAGAAATCAAATAAAAATGCCTAAAGAGCTAAACACATCAAGCCAAACTATTCATGCAGAGGTTGCTAATGACAATGAAAAACAAAAAGAAAGATAACAATACTAGTTACCTTCTCAAATAGATTCCATCACCGAAGAGTGACTCCAAGCGTGTTCTTCCCTTGATCAAGCATTCTTGTCTTCATCAACAATGATGTCAAACTCCTCTAATGTCTCAAGAATACTCCATAAAACCTAGGCTCATGATATTGAAACTATCTAATTACCTATCAAATGAAACTAATCCAAATATGAATAATACAATAATCAAAACACAAATGAGTTTTGAAAATATTTTAGCATTATAACATTACAATAATTGAGCTTAAAAATGATGTTCATAGCCTCTCTATTTATAGATTTTTTAGATAGATCAGAATGAATTGTGACCATCCATCTTAAGATCAAAATATGTGGCCAAGAATCCATTCAGTTTTAGAGGCTAAAATAAATAAATGCCTTCATAATGATTTTTGAAGAAGGGGAATTAATGAGGCATGGGATGCATTAATAAGGTACGAGAGGCCATGACTTAGATATTTTATACATTTATGGCTTAGAGATGCCATTTCAAAAAATGATGTCACTAGGTGATATAGTTAATATAAATCAATTTTCAAAAAGAAATATTTAATAACTTCCATAGAAAATCCACTTAAGCTCTTGATTTGGATTAATTATCTTTAAACAAGATTAATCAATATTTGTGTAAATCTTTAGAAATTGGTCCTCAGTTAATCAAAATGGTCAGAAAGTCATATTATTGAGTCATAATTTGATTGGAGAAGAATTAGAAGGCAATGTTAGATGCATTAGAACCGTATTCCCATTTAGGATGTTGTCAACATAAAATAACAAAGGTATGTGACATTTACTAATGAATTAAAATAAAAGAGTGATCTAGAGCATAAAAAGATGAAATTGTCATTTTGACTTGAAACAAATTGATCAAAGCTAGGTATCATATAAAATGCATTGCCCCATTTAGGGGTACTTTGGCTTAAATCAAAACTTGTAAATAATAAGTTCAGACCATTTAGTGCATTTTAGTGATTTTGACCTAAAATGTGCAGTTGAGTGTAATTTGAGTAAGATTGATAATTTCAACACAAGTGGTGTTAGGAATTGGATGTCTATATGTTGCCTCTATTTGAGAAGGTGTATCGAGACATTCATGGAAAGAAACATCTTTTCAAAGAAAAGAGTTGTCAAGAAGAAACGAGAAATGACCCATGATGCCCCCTCAAAAGGACATACTGAGATGAAAGAGAAGGATGGACTTTCAAAAAGAGAGAGAAAGTGAGATTAATCCATGGAATAGATCATATCTATACGAGCTAATGCTTGTACACATGGTTACCATCAATGATCAAAGTATAATTAGAGGCATAATAGGCCCCAAATACAGGGGGAATGGGAAGGATTCAATCCATAAATGTAAGTTACACACTTTGAATGCACCTAATTTGAGAGTACAATATGTGCACTTATGACATTGATCAATCATGAGACAAGTTACACATTAAAACATTGCCATCATGGGCAAAAGTGTGGAGAGATTGGAATTAGAGGAAAAGAAGAACGTGGTATCCATAAAGATGATAATAAAAAGTGCCCCATTAGATCAGATTTGATCATGATAAAATAATTGTGTCCCAGTAGGGCTAATTTTGATCATTAAGAAAGAATAACTAATGGTTTGCCCCTCTAGGGTGGATTTGATTCGAACATTGTTTAGGTGTTGTGCCTCTTCATGGGAAAATTAAAATAGCTCAAGGAAATGACCTATAAGATATATTAAAATGAGTGGGTGAAAACATAGATGTGATGGGATAATGGCTTGAGGAAGCCATAAAAAACCAGGCATACAAGAATGCACAAAGTGATGAGAGAGATGAAAAGAAGAATGAAGATTAATCTAGATGAATCCATATACACTCCAAAAATGAAGTCATCAAATTGTAGAATGATCAATGACATATTGTAGAGCTCATTGAAGGATTTCCAACTAATTTGAATAGGTCGATTTTGAGTGTGTATGCACAAGATATCGTGCATTAAAGTTTCCAAATTAAACAAGGAAAAAATATGGTACAGGGTGTCACAATGTGTCATAAAGGACATGTGGCATAGTTTTAAAAAGTCACATTGATCCATGGTATAACATGTGGTGGAGAATTCATGTAGAAAGATAGTTGGTTTCATAATTGGTCTTTGACAAGTGTAAAATGCTAGCTACAGGGACCGTAGCCGGTAGAGTCCACTTTTGTCATAGAGGGGGGACTTGCCACTAATAGAAATATGGAGCATCCATTTAGATGTCAATAAGTGTCAGATTGGGAGTGGTCCATGTGGTGGGTCTTCAAACCACCACATGGATTGCCACCATTATATTATTTCCATGGTCAAATTTTTAATAGTCACATGCTAATCATCCCACATTAATGCCAAGTCCAACTTACCATGAAATACCACAACATGCCAAGTTGTCATGAAAACCACTAAATCCAAATATAGCCTATCATTACATGCTAAGTCCATGCCATATGCTAAAGTCAATGAAACACCACATAGCATGCCCAATGCAAACACATATGCATCTATAACCATGAAGTTCATGGGATTTTAACCACTAAATCTATTTCACCTCCCAAACGTGGGATACATGTGGATATGGGTTAAAATAAAAAGCCATGTCATGGGATTCGATCCAAGCCCATTTTGGGTAAATATATAATGGCTTGATTGATACACCAACAAGCCTGAGCACTATATAAAGTGCTTGAGGTTCATTTTAAAGGCAAGTTTTGGTGGAGACCAAACATAGTGTAAAGAGTGTTTGGAGACTTAGGAAGAATTTGAAGTGCCTAAAGCTTTGTAATTGGGTTTGAGAGTATAATTCAAATAGAAATAATCTTGTGGAGATGATTTCGAGTGACTTCTAAATAATTTTAAGCATTTTTACAATATTTTTAATAAAGAACAATCCTCCATTAGAGCTGATCCAGAGACGTAGGCTTTTAAGCTAATCTCCATTATCAAATCGATTTTTTATTTTTCTATCCTTTTGTCTCTTTATTAATTTGCACTCATTAAAAATAGTCTTGAATGAATTTTAAAATTCTGTAATCTTTAAAAAATCAATTTTGTTAAATCATTAAATAAAGGTTTTGATCCATTACAAGTGTGTTTTCCACTATTTATGACATTTGTTTATTGTCGATTACAAATCAAAGATGGCTGAGCTGACTCCATATATACAAGACAAGTGGATGCTACCCGTATATTTGCATGGACACATGTTCTAACATGAATTTTAGGCCAATTTAGTTCACTTAGAAATGGAAGAGAATGGAATGAAGGATGATGAAAACTAACCAAGAATTGATTAGAGTCTCAATAGATACGAAGAGATACATGTCTAAGAATTGATTTGAGTGCTAAAATGCACAATACCTAGATACATATTTTCATATCATGAGCCTAGATTATGCATAGTGTTCTTGAGAACTATTCATTGAAATGATGTTGACATTAAGAATTTTAAACCTGAACACAAAGTAATTGCTATAGAAAAATAAGTTAGGCATAGTATGTATGAATAACTTAGAATGACATAATATTCCAATTACACAGAGTCGGTTCAAATGTGAATACTTATAACTAATTATAATGATGAATAATGACCAGAACTAGAGTTATAACTATTTACATTTAAATAAAAAAGTGAAGATAAATAAAAAGATAAACATAAATGAACCTAACTTAAAATCAAGATATGAATAATCAAGACTTAAGGATGGATAAAAATGTTTAAAAATTGAAAGAAAGAACATCTAAATGGCATAAGATTTTGATATGAATAATCAAGATCTATGTGGTCCATCAATATTTTCTTGAATATAGAAGAGAAAAGAAAAATCAAATAAAAAAATAAGACACTAATTGTAATCATATAAAATGCAAAATTTGTTTACTTGAGTATGGCTAATGACACCCAATCCATAGGTCCTCCTACTTACTTGCACAACCCTTTTAGGCTCTTCTTTCACTAATTCCTAGTCATCCACTAGACTTAACCCTTGCCGAACTAGGTAGATCTCTAAGGCTCATATCCACCCCCATAGGTCTCATTCCATCTGAACAATAATACCCAAGTTGGATAGGAGTGCTAAAATTTAGGGTGTCTAGTTTTTAGCACTGTTGTCCAAGTACAAAATAAGTTCTAACGATCATATTTTTTTGAATCCTTATCTTAATTCATGTCAGCTTAATTTGAATTCATTTAACCCACAATCATTAAATATCTTATAAAAATCCATTCAAAGTCCATTTAGAAGGGTTGACACTCATTTGCAAGAGAGAAGCAAGAATACTAGCAAGATCACTTGAGCACTTATCCCTATTCTCTGCATATAACCATCCAACAATATTTCAAGATTAATCAAACCTTCATACTAGTCCCTAGTCATTTCAAGTACACCTAGTTTCACATTTAATTGCATTTTCATCATACTATTACACCAAGCACTTCAATGGGAGAACTACATATAGCTTGATCGCTCCTCGAAGTATTGGTATGTAGGTAGCATGCCTACACATAGGGTGTGAAGTACATCCAATTTATCATTTACTCATTAACTCCTTTTTTGTATTTGCCAAAGTTTCATTTAATTACATAGAAGACACAAGCACATAAATAATTAGCTCTACAAGAAGTTTCATTAACAATAAGGATCTAAAATTTGGCACACCAGCTCACACAGATATTGAAACAAAAATAAAAAAAATCATATCTTTGTGAGTGGTTTGGATAATGGCAAAACTAGAACTAAAACATTAGATTCCTAATCCAATCAAGAAATGACCTCCAAATCTCAATTTGTGACAGTGTCCTTGTCTTGTCCCTTTAGTAACAGACTCTGTCTTAGCCGTAACAACCTAAAATAAGCTAAGTTATATTTTATCTAACTTATTACTATTTTTAGGAAAGGCAAAAATATTATTTATTTACATAAAATTAGTGGCTTAATTATTGCATATTATTTACTGATTTTATCTACTCAAATCCATTTATTATTTAAGAATTAAATATCTAATTTATCAAAAATAATAAAACATTTGGTGAACCTGACTTACTTTGAATTTTGTGTAAAAACTTTAAAAACCCTAGGGTAAATTTCTAGATAATTTTTCACATTAATTTTTGAATTTTTTATTGAATATTAAAATAGAAAATTCTTCTCAAATTTTAAAATTTTGTAGTAAAATTTAAAATAAATTTATTTCAAACCCTAATTGCATTAACTAGCTCCTAATAAATTTTTAGTGATTTTTCAATCATTTTCTAAAATTTCAGTTGCATATTAAAATAAAAAATCACTCCAAATCTCAAAAATTCATAGTAATTTTCAAATTTTTTATTTTCTCAAAACCCTAGTTGCATCTATTAGGTCCTATTAAATCAAGCATTTTACCATTGAATTTTAAATTTTATCTTGCATATTTAACTCAAAAATTCAAATTAAATTAAAAAAATTCATAGTATTTTACATAAATATTCTTGAAAAATCCCTAGTTGCATGTACTAGCTCGTATTTTGCTTCTTGAGGTATCACCTTACATGTTTGCCAGTTTGGTATATTTTTTATGTAAATTCCAATTCACTATTTTTAGGACCTTGTGTTTCTTATATTCAATACTTTCCCTTTATATCACATTGCCTATTTACACTTATAGCAAAACATTTAAACATATTTCAAGTTGTTTTCCTACTTTAACAATGGCCCAATATACCAGTTTTGATGATACTGATAAAAGTGAACTTCAAGAACTCTTAACCAAACATTTGGATATGCACGATGACATGCTTATAATTATACAAGAGGAATAAAAAAAAGAGAACAAAGGTCAATATTATTAAACCACATAACAACTAGTTGAAAATGACACTACAGGGGCAACTATGTCTCAACAACCTTCTATAACAACCCAACCTATCTCTATACCACTAGGTACAACTAATAAATCCCTCTCTCTTAATGTGGCAACCCTTGTGCAAGAGATAAGATCTCTTCAATTTAAGGTGCTACATCTTGAGCAAGGTACCACTAGACCTATGTAGGCTTTGGATTATTTTACTCTTTTGTATACACCTTTGGCATGTCACATTGCTTTTACACCTTTTCCATAAGGTTTTGTTCAACATAAGCTTAATCTTTATGATGGAAAGGGTGATCCAGAGACACATTTGAATATTTTCACATAGCATGCTTGGATTATGTACCAAATGAATAGCTACTTACCAAGCTATTTCCATAAAGTCTAAAATATTATACTTTACAATGGTTCTATGGTCTATCAAATCAATCAGTTAATGCATTCAATCCTTTAGCTGACATGTTCATAGCACATTTTAGTATCAACATTGGTGATAAGTGTTAGGTTGTGGAGCTAAAAGCTTCACTGATGCAGACATGGAGGAGGTTGCTGAGTTCCAGGGATACCGACGTCAGTAGCGCAACCGACATCGATCATATCCAGTGCAAAGGGAAACCGATATCGGCAGGAGTCAGCTGATGTCGGTCACCTTCAGACAGACAGGGACCGATGTCGGTCTCCTTTGCGGTTCCAAAACTATTTGTTGCATGAACAGTTAGTTTGTTGAACTGGTTGTTTGCATGTAAAGACTATTTCAAGTCTTGAGCTGAGTGTCTAATTATTGTAAATTAGAAGTCTAAGTTATTGTTTAGTATGGGATCTATTTATAGACTCATTGGCATGTATTGTAATTAGAAGGATTAAGGCAAGGAAGAGATCCTTCCAATTGTAAGAACAGGTTGATCTGTAGGTTGTTGCAAGATCAGGAAGAAGTTCTACATGGTAAGTAAGGTCATTTGAGTTGCAGGTTTTGCAAGTTCATGGGAGATCTACTTGAAGTACTTTGAGTACTTGTGTACTGGCAGTAGTGATATTGACTGGTTGGAGGTGAACAACAACTCTGTGTTTGAGTTGATTATTGTGACCATTTTTGGTAGGAGAGAGAACTGTTGATTGAGAATTACTGGGAGCCCTTGAGGTGTGGGAAGCCTTATAGAGGTGTGAGAAGAGTGTGGCATCTTCTTTATTATATTTTCTTTCTGGATGAGTTGAATACAAGATTGTGTATTGTCTCTCATATTCTGTGTCATTTGTGAATTCTAGTTACTTGTTCATTCTGGTATAATTCCATGTTTAGTTGTTTATACAAGGTAATCATATTGTACTATTATTGAGGAGTTGGATCCTGACAAGTGGTATCAGAGCCTGGTTGTAGGTTCAAGAGTGTGATACCACTAACAAGTGGTATCAAAGCTTTTGGTTGGGTTACTAACAGGTTGTATCAAATCTGGTTAGTGTTTGTTGATTAGAGGTCACTCACAGGGGTTTCTATTTGAGTGGGAGTATAGCAATGGTAGAAGAAAGTAAGCTTCGAATGGAGAAGTTTAATGGAAAGAATTATCAATTATGGAGGATGCAAATAGAAGATTATCTGTATCAAAAAGATTTGTACTTACCATTGGGTGGGGTTGCATGCAAGCCCATGGATATGAAGGATGAAGAATGGAAGGTTCTTGATCGAAAGGCTCTGGGATCTATAAGGTTGAGCCTTGCATCGTCTGTGATTTCCAACTTATCACAGGCTAAGACAATGGTAGAGTTGATGGAATCTTTGGCAAATTTATATGAAAAACCCTCAGCTTCGAATAAGGTATTTTTTATGAAACAATTATTTAATTTACAAATGTTGGAAGGTGGATCTGTACATAGTCATCTTAGTGATTTCCATGGTTTGGTAAACCAGTTAAATTCAGTCAATATTGTTTTTGATGATGAAATTAAAGCTCTCTTAATCTTGTGCTCATTACCTGAAAGTTAGGAGAGTTTGGTAATGGTAGTTAGTAATACTGCGTTTGCTTCAAAAATCTTAAAAGTGGATGATGTTGTGAGTGTAATCTTGAATGAAGAAATTCGCAAGAAAAGCATAGGTGAATCATCAGGGAATGCTTTGAGTGTTGAAAGCAGGGGAAGGCAAAGAGAGAAGATCAAGCATGGGAGATCAAGGTCAAAGATAGGCAGGAGATCCAAATCCAGGTATCGCAGAATAACCTTCTGGAAATGTGGAAAGCAAGGGCATGTAAAGAAAGATTGTAGGTCGGTTGAAGATCAGCATGAAGGACATGAAGAAGTAGATGTTGCAGATGTTGTTGCACAGGATGCTCTGGTATGTTCCTTGGATAAAGTAGAATCTTGGGTTTTAGATTCTGGTGCCTCTTTCCATGCATCCCCAAATAGGGAATTTTTTCATGAATATGTCGAGGGAGACTTTGGAGAAATTTATTTAGGGGATGGTAAGCCTTGTCAAATGGTTGGAAAAGGGAAAGTGAAGCTGAAATTGTAGATAGGCAACACATGGGTGTTGAAGGAGGTCATGCATGTCCCAGTCCTGAAGTGGAATTTAATTTTTGTTGGAAAGTTGGGTGATGAGGGTTGCATAGTAACTCTCATAGTGGACTCTTGGAAAGTTTTGAAGGGTGCACTTATTGTAATAAGAGGTAAGAAAGTAGGTACTCTTTATCTATCTACTTGTATTATTGATTCTCCTTTTGGTTTATCTACTTCATCTGTAGATTCAAAGATGTGGCTTAATAGGCTTGGTCACATGAATAAGAAGGAGATGCATGTTCTTGAGTCAAAAGGTATGCTTTTGGATTTGAAAAGCATGGATCGAGATTTCTATAAGCAAAAGAATAAAGTGACGTTTCTTGACACTAGGTCAACAAAGAAGGTGGTAGCTTCTGTTGGAGGATCACAATATTGCAGAAGGAAGAAATCTTATGTTCATGACAAGAACATGAAAGCCTTGTTTTTCAAGGAGAAGATGACGGATAGAGATCAGTGTAAGGGGCTAAAGAATTTTGAGTAGAGCAAGGTTGATTTGGATAAGGTTTTGATCCAAAAGGAGCTCATGGGTAAAAGTCATCGCTCACAAGTAAAACATAGAGACCGATGTCGGTTAGAAAACTGACATCGAGATCCAAACAGGGACCGATGTCAGCTATGTACAGATTGATGTCGGTGACTCCAGACCAGTAAACATTAGCATCAATCAAGGAACTGACGTTGGTGATGAGGCAGTTGCATGGAACTGATGTCGGTCAGGTGTAGATTGAGATGTGACTGACATCAGTCACTGAGACAGATTTTAGGCAGACAACAAGCTGTCAAGGAGTCTCAAATGCCCATATGGAGGATTGAAAGGGTAAGTAAGCCTCAAATTCATCATTTCCCTTTTTTACACTTTTTGTTGCTCACTGATGGTCAAGAACCAGGAAGTTACTAAAGAAGTAGAGCAAGTAGAATCTAGGAAATAGTGGGAGCTTGGCATGGATGAGGAATGTGATTCCTTGGAGAAGAACCAAATGGGAGTTTTTTGGTAGAGTTGCTGGTTGGAAGAAAGCACTGAAAGACGAATGGATTTTTAAGATAAAGAAGAGAGGGAATGGACACGTGAGACGGAAGGCTAGGGTATATGGTCTTGTGTAAGCTGCAGGATAATGGAGGTTTAACCATTGTGTTTTCTTTACCAAGTTGGATAATATTAGCTACATTATCCTGTTACTATATGTTGTGCTTGTTGCAGGGTCACATATGTAGGGAGTTGCTAAACTAAAGGTAAAGTTAGTTCAGAGGTGTGTCATGAGGAATCTAGGAGCAATAAGATTCTTTGACATGAGTGTGTTCTAGAGACATGGAAGGTCACAGGGTGATTTTGTCTCTAGATGATTGTGTGAAACCAGTTAACACACCGATGGTTGGATAGTTCTATGAATAGTGTCCTGATTCACATAATGAGGTTAAGTACATGTGTACTAGACCTGAGTTTGCCCAAGCAGTGGTTGTTGTCAGCAAGTTTGGGGTCAATCTGGGAAAGAAGCACTGGAGGGTAGTTCAGTGGATTCTCAAATATCTGAGAGGGACCAGTAGTAGGTGCACATGCTATGCAGGGTCAAGTTCTTTTCTACATGGGTTTGTAGATGCGGATGTGGCAGGTGATTTGTATGACAGGAGTTGCACCACAAGATTTGTGGTGGTTGGTCTTCAAGATTGATCTTGAGGAGAGATACAAAGCCAGGAAACAAACTAGATGATGTACAGGTACAGGTATAGGTACACTTGTAGCTATTTATCTCCAAGTGGGAGATTGTTAGGTTGTGGAGCTAAAAGCTTCACTGATGCATACATGGAGGAGGTTGCTGAGTTCCAGGGATACCGGCATCGATAGTGCAATTGACGTCGGTCGTATTTAGTGCAAAGGGCAACTGATATCAGTAGGAGTCGGCCAATGTCAGTCACCTCCATACACACAGGGACTGATGTTGGTCTCCTGTGCAGTTATAGAACTGTTCATTGCACAAACAATTAGTTTGTTGAACCAGTTGTTTGCATATAAAGACTATTTTGAGTCTTGAGCTACGTGTCTAATTATTTTAAATTTAAAGTCTAAGTTATTGTTTAGTATGGGATCTATTTATAGACTCATTGGCATGTATTGTAATTAGAAGGATTAAGGCAAGGAAGAGATCCTTCCAATTGTAAGAATAGGTTGATCTGCAGGTTGTTGCAAGATTAGGAAGAAGTTTTACATGGTAAGTAAGGTCATTTGAGTTGCAGGTTGTTGCAAGTTCATCAGAGATCTACTTGAAGTACTTTGAGTACTTGTGTACTGGCAGTAGTGATACTGACTGGTTGGAGGTGAACAACAACTCTGTGTTTGAGTTGATTGTTGTGACCATTTTTGGTAGGAGAGAGAACTATTGATTGATAATTACTGGGAGCCCTTGAGGTGTGGGAAGCCTTATAGAGGTGTGAGAAGAGTGTTGCATCTTCTTTATTGTATTTTCTTTCTGGATGAGTTGAATACAAGATTGTGTATTGTCTTTTATATTCTGTGTCATTTGTGAATTCTAGTTACTTGTTCATTTTGGTATAATTCCGTGTTTAGTTGCTTATACAAGGTAATCATATTGTACTCTTATTGAGGATTTGGATCATGACAATAAGGTCTCTTATGCACAAATTTTATAACAAACATATAAATAAAATGAGCATCTCATAGAATTTGTGCTTCGATATAAGACCATCTTGGCTAAGATGACTAGCACCATGGCAGATCGGGAGCTATAGGATCTCTTCAAACAAAGCCTTCTACCAACATTTCATGAACCTATTATGTTCAAAAGATTCACTTCCTTCACTGAATTATGTCATACATTAAAAGAAAGAGAAGTGAAACTCATTTTAATAGGCAAACTCAAGTATACACACATTCTAGACATAAAAAACAAGAGTAATAGTAAACTCCCATACAAGGTTAAAGTCAATGACAATAAGAATCAAAATCAACCAATTGTCAATGTGGCTTCAGATCCCCCTTAGCATGTGGTTTTATCATCACCTTCTCAATGTACACTTACCAATTTATGAGTTTCTCTAGCCAGAGTTTTACAATAATTATTGGAATGTAACATCATTACTCTCCCTCCTATTCAGGAAGTTGACATAAAAAAACATCTTCCATGGGGATATATCAATAGGCATTTTATGATTTTCATAGAACATGAAGCCACACTACAAATAGATGCATTAGTTTGAGACATAAGATACATGTCTTGATAGATGACAACCTAATTGATCTTGGCACTTCAGTTGAGCCTCCAAAAGCTAAGCCAACAAAAGATAAAGCTTTGAAAATATTTTTAGTCCATTCCCACAACATTATAAGTAAGAAAAAGGAGACACATTAGGTATTCACCACATATACCATGCATATCCTCCATTGTTTACATACTAGGCACCTTCAATTGAATCACATCCTTTGCACAGTATGATGGGTGTGTGTGAGTCTAGGGTTCCAACTAGACCTTTGATATCCTTCTTAGATTAGGATATTGTTGAGGATAATTCATATTATAATACACTCTTTATCATATCACATATTCATAATCAACCCATTCAGAGTGTTCTCATCGACAATAGTTCTAGTGTCAACATGTGCACCATTACATTACTATAGTATTTGAGCTATTCAGAGCATGACATCACTTTAAAAAATATAGTTATCAGTAGATTTAGTGGGCACATAAAGATTTCATTGGGTGAGATTGTACTTACTTTAAAAACTAGTCCAACACATGTGACCACATAATTCGTTATAGTTCCTAGTGTAGGAGTTTTTGATATGTTACTTGGTCATCAATGGATTCAAAAAATTTGACCACTACTATCTATAGTTCATAGATGAATGAAATTCATTCATGCTAATTAGGTTATTACAATTGGTGGAGTTTCATATGAGTTACCACTCCCCATTTTAGATTCATCTCTTTTACAATCACCAGTTCTAGCTTCTACACTAGTTTTAGTTTCCCCACCAGTTACAATTCTTCCCTTGATATAGATTCAAACATAATCGAGGCATCCATCACCAATACAAAAGATTCATACACCTCCACCACTTCAAGATTCTAGACAACTTCCAACTATAGTATTTACACCCAGAGTGGTGTCATTGAGATCTCATGCATCTACACATAGAACACATGTTTAGAGAGCTTTTCTTACTTTCAGATAGGTCCCTAAAGTACCTACAATTGCATCCACTTCTCAAAGTTATAGAGGGACTCCATAGTAAATTTTTACTTTAGATATTTTAGAACATATACAATGCATACATCTTGTAGAATCATATTTTTAGCCTTTTCATCATGCTTCATGATCACACACGATACCTCTATTCGATACAAGACACCATGACATAGAGTCTCACCTAAGACTCATCAATTAGTATCATTTATTCTCAGTCTTTCTTGTATTTAGTTAAAAATATCAAAAATCTAAAAACATTCAAATATATCCAAAAGTACAAAAATATTTTGATTATATGCATCATCCATGATTTACATTGCTACTAATATGATAGGATTTACATTTGGTATTTCATGCTATTGTTTTGTCAATTTATCTATATCACCATGCTTCACTTGATCTTCTTTGAGTGTGTGCAATGACATCCAAATCCTTGACTACTTCACTCTACCCATTAAGGGGGCATCTTACTTCTACATTTGAGACACACATCTATATATGCACCCACTGGGGGCATCTTCTACATGACTACACCATCCAAGTTATGTCATTCCTACACTACACACTCCAAGTTATGATGCTATTATACATTAATTACTATATTACATAGATTACTATATCAAAATTTTACTAGTATTTAACACATGTATATCTCTTTAGCATATACTTAGTCTTGTACTAACATATATTGCATACTTTCACTCTTGTTTTGATTAGTTAGATGTGATTATATATTTTTAGTTATTACATGCTTTCTCTTCTTGATTAGAATAGCTTGTTGGATTACATTTCCATTTCCTACTTGTCTCCTATGTGTGCCTTAGGACATTTACCAATTTTATTTATTTCTATTCATTCATGTGTACCTTTGAAAATTTGCCAATGTCCCTTGATTTTAATCTTATATGTGCTTGTGGCCCTTGTGATAATCTTGTTTATTTATATTATATGTGTATGTGGCATTTGAACATGCCTTGTATGCTTGTTTTCCAGTTTGAGTGACATGTGCCGATGTCCCTTGTTTGCTTGACCCCTCGACCACTCTTGTATGGTTCTTGATTCTTGCTCCATGTGTTTGTTTGCTTGATTGCCTTTTTGATTTTTACAATGCCATGATCCATATCATACATTTTTCCTTGCTTTCTTGGATGCCATGATGGACATCATGCTCTATCCCTCCTTGACAACTAACAACTAACAACTAACAACTGACAACTAACAACTAACAACTAACAACTAACATTTCTATTTCCATTTAAATACATTACACATGTTATTACATTATTATATCTATCTAGGTATACCCCTATTGATCTAACAATATCTCAATACAAATATTGCTATATCTTGATATATCTTATTGATTATCATTGCTATATCATGTATATTTTTAGCTTAACACATTTATAGGGCTTATTCTTGTAAGGATAGTCATTATAGGGTACTTATTCTTACCCTCAGAAGAGGGGGTAATAAACAAGGGTCTTATCATAGATATCATAGGTCCTAAGTGGTTGAAACAACATTTTTTAGAATACATCAAACTAGGCAGAATAGAACAGGCAAACATTAGAGAATCTAGAATAGTCATCAGATTTGGCCTTGAACAAAAACATCAAAGTTGAGATATAGTACCAGATAATAGGGTGTCTTATTTTTGGTGCTCCTATCCAGATAATAAAAAAATTAGTTTTTCCAAAAATAAACAAAAAGGTTAGTTCAATCACAGGTTTGTCAGTACAACATAGTCTAGATTTAGCATATATTAGTATAGTTTTTTGATTAGAAAATATAGATATAGGGGTCATCATGCATGACATGATGGATCCCACTTCTATTTTTAGATTAGGTAGTTTATATAACTTCTAGATTAGAATCCATGTTCTCGACAATAATTATTAGGGGCAATATGCATGGCACATTGGTCCTCTCATTTTTTCAAGTTTAGTTTATCTTCCAGGCATTCCTTATAGTTGCATGCCTTACTCTATTTGCAGGTGGTTGGAATCATTTATAAGTTTTGGATTTTTATACAAGCTCAAATTCTCAAGTACCCAAGTTGGCTTCCATCTAAGCCTATTGCACTAGTTTTGGAGTGGATCTCATACAAGTCTAATCTCCATCTTTTGAAATGGCCAAGAGTGGCCTAATTTACAACATACACTTAGCTATCCACACCAACATTATTATATTATAGTAAATTCATGAGCTTTAGGATCCATTTTATAAGACATCTATTCTATACTAGTATCACTACATAGATTCTCTTCATGGGGTAATAATGGAGCCAAAGGTCTAGCTAGCCTTTGTATTCTTGAACCACCTATTTAGAGGTATTAGACACATAGTACAAACATTTATTAACACACATACGATTTTTTAGATTCACTTAGTAGGAGATGATGGAGCTAAAGTGCTTGCCTTTGCATTCTTGAGCTACTTTCTAGGGAATTAAGCATTCATCTCTATTCATGATATAACTTTTTGGTACAACACACACCCAGTACAATCAAACATCACAATAGGTTTTGTATTGGTTTATGTACCTATTGAGGTGTATTAATTCCTTTATATTCCTCTCTCTTACCCATATTTTGTATGTTCTTATTTTATATATAGCATATTTAGTAAGAACTAATCTACTCTATGTTTTTTATTATAAATTCACAGTTCACATCGTGCTCTCTCTACGCACATCTAGCATCACATGAATTCATGAGATTCACCTTCATAGGTAAGTTTAGGTATGATTTATTATTATTTTTTCCCTTTATCCTAGTATTTTTTTTTACTACATCACTAGAATAAAGGGAGAGTAAATGTAATCATATAAAATACAAAATTTGGTTACTTGAGTATTGCTAATGACACCTAATCCATAGGTCCTCCTATTTGCTTGCACACCCCTTTTAAGGTCTTCTTTCATTAATTCCTAATCATCCAAAACCTTCTAGACTTAACCCTTTTAGACCTAGGTATCTCTCTTAGGCCCAAATCCATCCCCTAGGTCGCATTTCATTTGGACAATAGCACCTAAGTTAGATGGGAGTGCTAAAACCTAGGGTGTCTAGTTTTTAGTACTATTGTCCAAGTGCAAAATAGGTTCTAATGATCATATTTTTTTGAATATTTATCCTAATTCATGTCAGCCTAACATTAATTCATTTAATTCATAATCATTAAATCCCCTATAAAAGGCCATTTAAAGTCCATTTAAAAGGGTTAGCACTCATTTACAAGAGAGAAGGAAAAATACTAGTGAGATCACTCAAGCACTTATCCCTATATATATATATATATATATATATATATATATATATATATATATATATATATATATATATATATATATATATATATATATATATATATATATATATATATATATATATATATATAACCATCCAACAATATTTCAAGCTTAGTCAAAGCCTCATACCAATCCCTAGTCATTCCAAGTACACCTAGTTTCACATTTACTTGCATTTTCATCACACTATTGCACCAAGAAATTCAATGGGAGAACTACATATAGATTGATCCCTCCTCAGAGTATTGGTATGTAGGTGGTGTTCCCACACGTAGGGTGTGAAGTGCATATATTATATCTTTTACACACTAACCCCTTTTCCATATTTGCCAAATTTTTTATTTAATTGCATTGAAGACACAAACACATGAATAATCAACTCTACAGGGAGTTTCATTGATAGCGAGGATTTGAAATTTGGTACACAATCTCACACAAATTCTATGAACAAAATATAGAAAATTCATATCTCTATTAGTAGTTTGGAAAATAGTGGCAAGACCAAGACTACAGTGCTAGAAAATAAGGTGTCCTATTTTTATTAGTCTTATCCAATCAAGAAACAAACTCCATATCTCAGTTTGTGATAGTGTCCCAATCTTGTTCTTCTAGTATCAGACTTTGTCTCAACCATAACAGCCTAGAATAAGATAAGTTATATTTTCTCTCACTTATTAATATTTTTGGGAAAGGCAAAAATACTATTTGTTTACACAAAATTAGTGGCTTAATTATTGCATATTATTTTCTAATTTTATCTACTTAGATCTATTTATTATTTAGGAATTAAACATCTAATTTTTCAAAATTTATAGAACACCAATAATAATAAAATAAATAAAATGGTCCAAGAAAAACTTAACAACATAAGATCAAGATATAAATAATCAAGATCCATGTGAATCATCAATATGTTCTAAAACATAAAAGAGATAAGTAAAAACATACAGGGAAACATAAGACCAAGATGAGACAAGAAGTAATAACAATGGAAAAGAAGAAGAAATAAAAGGAGAGGTGCAAAAGCACAACAAAACACAACAAAACATTAAGAAAACTCAAATAAACACATACAAACAAAAACCAAGTTAGTTTTATTTAAAACAATTATTCATGTATGTGTGGTAGAGGCGTTACTTTCCACCACAATGTAACAAAGAACAAAGACACAAGAGTTGTTCCTTAATTAAAGAGGAACAACTAAAACATAAATGGGGGAAGAGAATAAAAGGAAGGGGTTGGCTAAGCTGACTCTAGATGTACAAGACAAGTGGATGTTGTTTATAGAGTTCCATGGACACATGTTACAAAACAAACTTCAAGTCAATTGTAGTTCTCCCAGGAAGTGGGATAGAATAAAAATGATGATCAGACTGTTATGGTTAATGTATTAGAAGAAAATGGAAGACTTGAAAAATTTGATTGGTTTTGAAAAATGGCAAGGTGGTGGGATGAGAGAAAATAATCTTGAAAAATGATAAATATGTGGAATAAGCTGACTTACATAGTGGAAATTTAGTAGGATAAAATGCTTGCAAAATGGTAAGAGCTTGATGATCAGAATATAGAAAAGTGTAAGACAATATTTTTGTTCTTTTATGGATTGGTTATCTAATTTATTTGGTATTTTAAAAGTATTTATAATGTTTTTGGTGTTTTTGGGATAAAATATGCACAAGGTGGGACTATCTAGTCAAGGAGATGTTCGTCTGAGAGTAAAATTTCTAATAAAATAGCTAAGTTGGCTGTAACAACCCATGCTCACAAATTGAAGATCCTGAAAAGATAGAAACAATGTTCACCAAAGGGAAGTCAATATAATATAGAATAGTGTGCAGTGTGAAATTAATTTGAAGAACCATGTGGTAAGTAGATCTTGAGTTGAAAAGATGTTCTTGTTCACTTATCTATTAGAAGAAGTTGAAAAATACTATTCTAGCTGAGCTGCTTTATAGAACTAACATTGATGATGTTTTTAATGCAAATGAGACATAATCAAGATCATAAGTGATCAAGGGATAAGTGTTTAGTGTATAACAAGCCCAAAACATAATAAATAATATGGTTCTCAAAGAGAATGGTCCAAAGAATATGGTCCAAAAGAGGATAATCCAAGATATGATAAAAGGTGTTTAAAGTACCAATAGTCTGAAAGCTTTCACTATCTAGATTCATGAAAGTAATAGGGTTCATGTGAGATCGATCTAAAGTAGTATAAAATGGTAGGAAAAAAAGACTTTAGCACAAGTTACCCCCAATAAGGGGTCTCGTAAATGATGGTTCAAAGCTGGTTATGCATAAAATCTCTTAAGGTATATGATATTCATGGGCTCTAGAAGTTATTCACCAATGGGTTTAGCCAATCGATATGCCCTTGATCCATAGTTTTTTAGATAAAAAATGGTCCCAACTAATTAGGTTGAAACTTACCTTTCTTTTTATGTTTAGCATTTATGTTCTTTTGGTTCTATTTTTGAACCAAATCACCAATCTCAAACTCCCAAGGGAGGATGTGCTTATTGTAGCTTCTCCAAAATTTGTTCTAACATGCCTATAAGTTTTGTATAGCAGCCAAATGCTTACCATCAATAAGTTACAGTTCTTGCAGTCTTTATACCCTACAGTCCTTATCATCTTCAATATGCTCCAATGATACTTGTAATGATGGTAGCTTAATATTGATAAGGATAATAGCTTTAGTGCTATAGATAAATGAGTATGGAGTGGCTCTTATTGGGGTTTAGTGACTGGTTCTATAAGCCTAGAGGGCATGAAATATTTGTAAATGCCAATTATGACCAACATCATTAACAATCTTATTTAAGATGGCTACAATGGTTTTTTTTGATGCCTCATCTTATTTGTGACCTTACGGGTTATATGGAGTTGATTTCTTGTGCTTAATCTTGAATTTTGCACAAAGAGCTTTGATATCTTGGTTTACAAAGGATCCACCATTAACATATATGATATGGGTAGGGATGCCATATTGATAAATGATATGGTAATGGATGAATTTGGTAATTTACTTATCGATAACATAAGTGAGAGGAATAGCCTTAATCCACTTAGTAAAATACTTGGTAACAATCAGGATATGCTTATGGCCATTTGAATATGTTGGGTTTATTTTTCTAATGAGACCGAGGCTCCATGTTGAGAAAAACCATGGTGTTGTGATCAGTTGTAGTGTTAAAGAATGTGCATGTATCAAATAACCATGTTGTTGATAAGGAACACACTTTTTCACATAATTTCAAGCATCGATCTCCATTTTTGGCCAATAATTTCCTGTTCTAAGGAGCTTCTTTGCTAAGACTACATCATTGGTGTGGGCTCCATATATTCCTTCATGAACCTCACTTAGTGCTTACTTAGATTCTATTGAAGATAAAAAATGAAGAAGCATTCCATCATAGACTTTAAAACAAAGTGTGTCTCTTAGGAGGGTATGACATGTTAAACAGTGATGGAAGAGTTTTTGCTAGCTATTAGATAGGTTAGATGGGAAACCCTGATCATAGAATTAGTTATAAAAGTCTTATAACCAAGGTAATTTAGGTGGGGGATTAGAACGAACAATGGTACATACCCTTTCTAAATCTGGTATAACATGTGTAGGCTAAAGAAGATTTTCAATCAAGAATTGATACTCTTTAGATTTGCCATCAATTTAGATCATGGATCCAATTATTTCCACTGCATCAGCTAATTTATTATTTGGTTTTAGAACTTATTCAAACTGTAGAGATTTAAAATGGCCTTTGAGATTATCAACAATTTTATTTTAAGGAACAAGATTGTCATCTCTAGTTTAATAGTAATTAGTGGTCTGATTGATGATTAGTTGGTAATCACCATAGACCTTCAAGCTCTGAATATCCCACTATATGGCAAGGTGAATCCCTACAATCAATTCCTTATACTCAACCATATTATTCGTATAATGAAATTGTATATGCAATGCTTTGGGAATCAGATCGCCCTAAGGTGTAATTAATAATATGATAGCTATATATCCATGGGATATAAAAGAGCCATACAAATATATATTCCACTATTCAAAATCATGTGATGCTTCTTCTATTTCCATAATAGAATCATCTAGAAAGTCAAATTTTAGATGTCAAGTATCTATGATAGGGCCTTCTGCAAGTTGATCAGCAATAACCTACCCCTTGATTCATTCCTAATTCTAATAATCAATGTCAAATTCACTTAGGATCATAACCCATTTATCCATATGTCTTTGAAGAGCTACTTTGGATAATAGATATTTGAGAGGGTCTAGCTTGGTGATGACAATAGTTTTATTATTTAGCATATAATGTCATCATTTTTGAGTAGCGAACAACATAGCCAAACACACCTTCTCAATAGGCATATAATTATGTTCATAATCCACTAAATTGTAGCTTAGATAATAGACTACAGTTTCTTTGCCTTGATTATCATGTTCAAGTAAAATTTCCCCTAACACATGCTCTATCACTAATATGCAAAGAAGCAATAGTCTTCTAGGTGTTGGTAGTCTCAAGACTAGTGGATTGGCCAAATATGTCTTGAGTTTTACAAATTCTATCTAACAATTTTTATCCCATTGAAAAGTTAACCCTTTCTTTCAAAAAGTGGGTAAATGGGTGGCTTTTATCTACCAATTGAGAAATGAACCTACATATAGATCGGATATTTCCTTGTAGGCTTCGTAATTATTTGAGATTGCTTGGTGGAGGCATCTCCACAATGGCCTTGACCTTGGTAGGGTCAACTTCAATACCTTTTTGTGATATAATGAAACCTATAAATTTTCCTAATGTGACTCCAAAAACACATTTCTTAAGATTTAAGCAAAGTTTATATTCATGGATCCTCTCAAATATTCTTCATAGAACAACAGGATGTCCAGTTCTTGTTATTGATTTTTCTAGTATATCATCAACATAGTCCTCAAAAATATCATGCATCATGGCATGGAAGATGATAGTCGTGGTACATCGATATGTGGCTCTAATGTTATTTAAGCCAAATGGCATGACATGGTAATAGAATATTCCCTAGGGAGTGGTGAACATAGTTTTGTGTTGATATTATTTGGCTATCTTGATCTGATTATATCTATAAAATCCATCCATTATGGATGACATCTCATACCCAATAGTTGATCTGATGATCATGTCGATGTTGGGTAGAAGAAAATCATCTTCGGGGCATATTTTATTGATATCATAGAAATCAATACAAATAAATATACTTAGGGTCTTTTTATTCATTAGGAATATTGATGAAACCTGATCTTACACAGCTCTAAAACCATCAACAAACTGATACAGACCTATCTAGATCATTCATTCCTTGTAGCCCTATTTTCCCTATTTATTGGCCATAACTTTTTATAGGTTAGCTCAATCATGAAAGTAAAACCATTTATGGATACCCATTAATCTATTATACAACATACTAAAAAATCTCCTAAGGTTTCTTTGTACGGAATTGTACTTCCTTCTTTATGCCCTGTTCTAATTAGCCCTCCTTGCGTGCAAAACACCTTGTCCAGAGTAAAGTATGGACTTTATAAGCAAACCAAGAATCATTAAAAATACCCATTACCTTCTTATAGGTGAATCAATCATTTTTTATGGCACTTCTTTGGATAAATTCACTTTTCCTATATTGGCCTGTGCTCTTTCCTTCACATGCACCTAGGTTCCACTTGGCAATTGTTCTTTTCCATATTTATCCGTACTGTATCACCTTCAAACCACTTCCAACAGTTTGATAACACCTTCAAGGTTCAGATTCCAAAGTTTCAAGAGTTTTCAAGCATTAAAACTCATTTTGAGGGCTAGAAGCTAATTCAGGATTTTCCCTTGGACAGTCATAGGCTGAGAGCTAATTAATTTTGCTGGGAGTGTTCAAGCATGTTTCAAGGGTTCCAATCACTTGTCTAAGGTCTGTTTTAACCCCCTACACCTTTTCCAATAATCAGTCAAGTCATATCAACCCTCTGTACCTTTCAATGCTTAACATTTCAGTGTCTTTTTACTGTATTTGTATGACAGTCAGCAGGGTTCAATATTTTCCTTATCTATTTCAATGATAAATGGAATTCAAGATGTTATAAAAACATGTCCATACCTTAAATTATTTCCCTATTCCCATACTTATAACAAAGAAGACCTTTTCAATGCATTCACCTTGCAAAAACATGTAAATGTTTGACCCTTGCATGTATACTGTCACCTACAGGCCAAAATTCCAATTGTGGAGTTTTTGGATATTAGAAGGGTTTATAACGCCTATTTCTTCTCGATATAGTTTTATTCTTGCCTTAGGGACCTATTGCCACACCATTTTATACTCCATACAAAGATTTTTACTTGGAGTTTACTTAAGACAGTGGGCTGTATTTTTAAATTCCTGAATATCTTGTTTAGGCCTGTTTAGGCTTCTTTTAGCTTTCAAAGCTCTTAAAGTCTTTTGTTTACATAAATACCAGTTTAAAATTATTATCAACATACAAAATACCCAGTATCTCTCAATATTCCATAGAGAACCATCATACACACACTTACACAGGACTGTTACCAGAATTCATAAGAAACCATATGTGAAACAAATACATTCATTCTTTCTTTCATAAATCAATAGAAGACTTAAAATTTAATACCAGATTCAATATCCATGTTCCATGGCTTTCAAAGCCTTTATTTCTCCTTCAAACATTCTCTTGACTTCAATCAAATTTGCTCCTTCTCTTTTCTTCTACATCTCTTGAGTGAGGTCCTCCCTCACTGTTTCTCTCCTCTTCTCTTCATTCAATCTTCTTTCCCTTGAATGAGAGGACTTTTCCTCTCTGTCCTTCTTCACTTCTACGCCCCTCTCATCCTCTCTTATTCTCTTCCTCTTTTAATGAATTCTTCTTTGTTTTCTTTTCAAGAACTTTCCTTCTAACTTCTACGCCCAAATTGGGCTTAAGGCAACAAAAGACTGTTTTTAAGTTTTAACAATTTACTAAGGTTGAAAATAGTTTCAACCATTTCCCCTTTATTTCCTCAACAATCTAACAATCACTATTCACCTTTTTACTTTTCACTTTTTACCATTACATTTACTCTTAAGGTGAAATTTTGAAATCTCACATAATTTGGAGGGAAAACCAAAATTTGAATTTTCATGCTAGAATTTCATTTGCATTTGCAACTAGTCCTCCATGGTGCTATTGTAGATGCTCCTGCATCATACTCTCCCTCTAGAAAATATTTTAACTTTAGTTCAAATGTCATGCTTCCTCCTTACTTTAGTCTTCACTCGTATACCTAGATCCTAAGGTCTTGTTACCAATACCAATGCTTGTGTTTGATAGTCTTTGTTCTTCATCTCGCTGTTCTTCCTCTTCTGGTATGTTCTTCTCCTCATCTCTTTCTCAGCTGCCATCTCCCACTTCCATGCTTCTTCATCTTCATATATGTCTTCTAGTTCTTCTTGTTCCATAAGCTTCTCCAATGACTCATTTATGTCATTCACTTCAACAACCTTCATACCTGCATACAAATCATTCAAAGCCACCTTAGAATCAAAATCTTTAGGCCATGAAGCCTCTTGGCTGTCTTCACATGCTTGCTCTTGTTCCTTGACCAACACTATCCTTGCCTCTTTGCTTTGATCTTTTCTTGTTTCACCTTTTCCAATGCTGTCTTCACCATGGCTTGTACCTTCTTTCATCTCTCTTGAATTACCAAACAGCTCCTCCAGCATCTTCAACTCTTCCTTTAGTAAGATCTCATCTATCTCACTATTTTCTTCATCAAACTTGGGCTGATCACTCACAAAGCTTACTTGCCCTTTACCTCTTATCTCTTCTTTTCTTAGCTTGTCTTCACATAAATCAACTTCTTTAATATACTCATCAAAAACAATTGAAACACCATTACCTTGTGTCTCCTTACTATCTTCAATTGCTGCCTGAAGCCATCTTGTTTGTTCTTGCCTCAATTCATTTTCCATCCTCTTGGAACTCTCTCCTTGCTGTACATTAGTTTTCATAGACATTTTACATTCCTCATTTCTCATGAAAGGATCATTAAATAATTCAAACACATCATCATAAACCAATTGTTTACCTTTTACCTCTTTGGTATACCTCTCAAGCGTCCTGTCTTCATGGAATGCTTCTTCCATACTCACCATCTCTCCTTCATTCTCTTGGCTGCTGGAATCACCTTCAATCCTCTTCCATTGAATTCTTGGTGTTGTTGTCTCAATACTCACATCTTTTCTCTTTGCCTTCTTAGGCACCCACATTTGATTCTTCTTCTTATCATTTGTCTTCATAAGCCATTTAGGCATCCTGTAACCATGCTCTTGTACCAGCACCTCCTCTTGCTTGAGAGTTTGCTTCTTTCACCATTTAGGCATCACATACCCATGCTTAAATTCTCTTTTTGAGGGCTCTATCATCTTCTTAACTCTTGCACCTGTACATTAGCAGCTTCATGCTCATAACAACAATCAAAATTAGGTCTTAACACTTCATTTACCTCTTTGATAACATGATCCATGGAGCAATCTTTCTCTCCCTTTATGCTTGGCTACTCTCTTTCTTCTTCTTGGCCTTCAATGGCATAATGGAATTCAACTTCATCTTCTACCTCTTCTCTTACTTGTATGGGTTCTTCAACACCTCCATTATGCATTAACCAATGCATCTCTTCTTCTTTATCAACAACAACAAACTTTCTCTTTTCTCCTACACATTCACTTATGTACTTGGTGTCTTCTCTTGCACCAATCTCTTCATTCTCCAAGGACCTTCTCTTGACCTTCACAAGGCTGCTCATACCTGCACTTACCCATGCAAAAACAACATTAGATACAAAAACAAGAGACCACAAGGTCCCTATGAGTGCTCCCTTCATCAACACTCTCATCTTCTCAAGTGCTCTTCCTGGCATTTCATCTTTTCTTTCTTCTCTTCTCTTGTTCTCCTCAATGAGAACCTTCTTCTCAACTTCTTCCTCTTGCTGCTCACTTGGCAACCTTTTTATCTTCTTCAAGCCTCTATGGGCTTCTCTCTTCATGGCAATCTTCTTTCGCCTTCTTCTCCTTTTCACTAGGAGATCTATTGGCCACTTTAACCTCCTCCTCATTGGCCATACCCATGCTTTCCTATTCAAATGTATCCAAGACTCATATTCATCTTTAATCTTAGCTAACTCTCTCTTCAAATTAGCAATTTCTTTATCAATTACAAAACTGTCCATACCTTTGATGCTTGCTTTCTTCTTGGTGCCCTCATGTACCTTGCTGCTCTGTAGTGCCTTCAACAGTACTTCCATCTCTGAGATCTTCACCCAAGTCTTTTCCACCTTGGTCTCTTGATCCCTTGTCTCACCCAAGCCTTTTCTCCTTGACTGGTCTGTTGACAATCTCCTTTGATCTCACCTAGGCCTTTTGCATCCTAGTCTTTTGATCCCCTTCTCAATCCTGCAACAACTCTTATACAACACTTCAAATACAAATCATAAATCCAAGCTTACCTTGCTTTGGATCTTCCTCTTGAGCATTCACTTGCTATTCTTCTAGAGCTTCTCTAAGCTTCAGACTCCATCCTTTACCTCACCTAAGTCTATTTCACCTTAGTCTTTTGGCAAACTATCCCAGCTTCTTCTTGGATCTTCACTAAGCCTTCCTTGGCTTCTTTTTCTCTTCTTAAGCCTCAATGGCTTGGCTACCTTGAACCTGCAACTTCTGTTAGGAACCCCTCCAAGGAAGCACAAATGATTACTTTTCTTATAAGCAATTAAACACGAAATTATACTAGAATGATTAAGTAACTAGAAACTTGAAACAACAAAGAATTTGAGAGACAATACATACTCTTGTATTAAATACTATTCAGAAGAAAATACAATAAAGAAGATGCCACTTCTTCTTCCACCTCAAAGGCTTGCCACACCTCAAGGACTTCTTCCCTCTCTCCCTTGCTCAACCACAACCAACTCAAAAACCTGAGTTGTTATCCCCTCCCTGAATGCTTCAGCTGATCTCCTTGACCTTACACCTTGTAGATCTCCTTGACCTTGCTTTCTTGCTTCAATGCTTTACTTGCCTTAATTACATTACATGCCTCATGGGTCTTTAAATAGAATCCCATGCGTACAAAAATTAGACCTCTAATTACAATAATTAAACATGCAGCTCGAGACTATACTTAGCCCTTAACATGCAAACACTCGGTTCAACGAACTAACTGTTCATGCAATGAACAGTTTTGAACTACCACAGGCGATCGACGTCGGTCCCTATCTGCCTGGAGGTGACCGACGTCGACCGACCTCTTACCGATGATGGTTGTCTTCAGTTCACACCTGCTGATGTCGGTTGCCTTCTGCACTATACTCTGTCGACACCGGTCTCCCTGGAACTCAGCAACTTCCTCCATGTCTGTAACAATTGAAGCTTTTAGCTCCACAACCTAACAACTTCTTCACTTGATTGTTTTTTAACACAATAAACTTAACTCAAATAGCAAAGATTCTCATACCTTTATCCATACTGTAGCACCTTCAAACCACTTCCAACAGTTTGATAACACCTTCAAGGTTCAGATTCCAAAGTTTCAAGAGTTTTCAAGCATTAAAACTCATTTTGAGGGCTAGAAGCTAATTCAGGATTTTCCCTTGGACAGTCACAGGCTGAGAGCTAATTAATTTTGCTGGGAGTGTTCAAGCATGTTTCAAGGGTTCCAATCACTTGTCTAGGGTCTGTTTTAACCCCCTACACCTTTTCCAATAATCAGTCAAGTCATATCAACCCTCTGTACCTTTCAATGCTTAACATTTCAGTGTCTTTTTACTGTATTTGTATGACAGTCAGCAGGGTTCAATATTTTCCTTATCTATTTCAATGATCAATGGACTTCAAGATGTTATAAAAACATGTCCATACCTTAAATGATTTCCCTATTCCCATACTTATAACAAATAAGACCTTTTCAATGCATTCACCTTGCAAAAACATGTAAATGTCTGACCCTTGCCTGTATACTGTCACCTACAGGCCTGAATTCCAATTGTGGAGTTTTTGGATATTAGAAGGGTTTCTAACGCCTGTTTCTTCTCGATCTAGTTTTATGCTTGCCTTAAGGACCTATTGCCACACCATTTTATACTCCATACAAATATTTTTACTTGGAGTTTACTTAAGACAGTGGGCTGTATTTTTAAATTCCTGAATATCTTGTTTAGGTCTGTTTAGGCTTCTTTTAGCTTTCAAAGCTCTTAAAGTCTTTTGTTTACATAAATACCAGTTTAAACTTATTATCAACATACAAAATACCCAGTCTCTCTCAATATTCCATATAGAACCATCATACACACACTTACACAGGACTGTTGCCAGAATTCATAAGAAACCATATGTGAAACAAATACATTCATTCTTTCTTTCATAAATCAATAGAAGACTTAAAATTTAATACCAGATTCAATATCCATGTTCCATGGCTTTCAAAGCCTTGCTTTCTCCTTCAAACATTCTCTTGACTTCAATCAAATTTGCTCCTTCTCTTTTCTTCTACATCTCTTGAGTGAGGTCCTCCCTCACTGTTTCTCTCCTCTTCTCTTCATTCAATCTTCTTTCCCTTGAATGAGAGGACTTTTCCTCTCTGTCCCTCTTCACTTCTACGCCCCTCTCATCCTCTCTTCTTCTCTTCCTCTTTTAATGAATTCTTCTTTGTTTTCTTTTCAAGAACTTTCCTTTTAACTTCTACGCCCAAATTGGGCTTAAGGCAACAAAAGACTGTTTTTAAGTTTTAACAATTTACTAAGGTTGAAAATAGTTTCAACCATTTCCCCTTTATTTCCTCAACAATCTAACAATCACTTTTCACCTTTTTACTTTTCACTTTTTACCATTACATTTACTCTTAAGGTGAAATTTTGAAATCTCACACAATTTGGAGGGAAAACCAAAATTTGAATTTTCATGCTAGAATTTCATTTGCATTTACAACTAGTCCTCCATGGTGCTATTGTAGATGCTCCTACATCAAATATGCTTATGAGTTCCATTTAGAGAAATCCAGTGGCCTAATAAAGCTTGATCTTAACAACTTTTCTAGTTCTACTTTAAGTAATAGGGTGATGCATGGATGCATCTGCCTCAATTTTTGCTTGACGCGTTTATCATCAGGATGGATAACAAAGCAATGCATAATCAAGTCTAGGTCCAAGCCCAAAATGTCAAAATATGCCCATGTAAATATGTCAATATAATCCCTTAGGAGGGATATAATTTGTTCACATTCTACTTCAGTAAGGGAAGCTCCAAAATAAACAATTTTGGGATCCTCATAGGTTCTTAAGTTCACTTTTGTTATGTTTTACACAAGGAGTGTGGATCCATCTTCTGGAATTGTAGGCAAGGTATGATCATGATCATCTTCTTCTACCACATCTTCTTGATATTCCTCCCAAAGATCTAGATAGTATGATGAATTAGAATTCACCATTTCAGGTAAAGGATAACTAATAAAAACCTCTAAAAACTCAAGAACACGATGCTCAAATATTTGTTGTTATTCTAAAGATATGATTGTAATAGATATAGAACTTAGGCTAGATGGACCTTTTGTATCCCGAGGGGATAAGCAAACTTTCCTGCCTAAGAGCACTTGAAGTAGTTTTCACTCAAAGGCTTGTATTTTTATTTACTTTTTCCCTGATCGATGAATGCCTCAAAGAGGTTTTCACCTAAAGATATTTATGTTTGATCTTTATTATGACCAAGAAAGTTTTCCTGCTCTCTAAAGTAAGTAGAAGGATCCAATGAAAAATTAATGCCTTGTTTATGATCGCCAATAGGCAATCCATCTCTTAGGCCCATATATTTTTCAAGGGCTTATTCATTCTAAAACTCATCAAGGCATATGACCAAATTTTCCTGGTCCCAATTAATGATTTTGGGATGGTAAAGGCATAGGGAACAATGAGGGTTTGCTTTAGGATGGGAAGCTCTAATGGTAAAAACATATTGTTCTACTTTAAGAGGGGAAGCACCAATAGAATGGATTCTTGATTTAGGATGAGAAGATTTAATAATTAAGTTTAAAATGGCATTTGAATCAAATAGGTCTATGTTTACAAGCTCATCAAATATGCTATCATGGGACACTGCATTACTACCAAGAGTCTCATTAATATTCACTTTGGAAGTGTCACTATCGAAAGTCATGAGGTCACCCCTAGGCAGTATATATCCAAGACCATGATTCAAATTAGGTATACCAGTAGATATGGGCTCCAACATTCCTTGTGCTTATGAGCCAAGGCCTTTTCTTGTATAATCAAAATGATCTATGATATACTTAAGGATAGGATACTTTGGATTCTGAAAGAAATTAGCAAGGCCTTCATAATCTAACCAATCTCCCTCGGTAAAAACCTCTTGATATTTTTTTAGCATAACAATAGGTACAAAAACCACGGGTGATTTTTTTTGTTGCTTCTTTGGTTGCCAAATCATTATGGGTTCACTAGGATTCTTTTCAAGGTTTGGGCTTACCAAATATTTTTGTATTTTTGGGTAACTTTGCAACATAAAAAGCATCCATAAGATTATACATGGAAATGCCCATGTCTTTAATAATAACCTACTTTGCAATATCTATGGGAAATGGATCAATTGAAGTGGAAACAAGATCACTAGGGTTGATATAATTGGATGGAGGTGAATGTTAAACTATAGTCTTATTCTTCTTTGTAACAAATCCAAAACCTAGACAATAGTTATAATTATGGAATTGGGCCTCAAGATGTTTGCAATATTCATAAGGCTATTGATTGGTGAGGTTAGTAACCTCAATCCATTCATGGGGAAACTTAAGGCACTGATGTAGGGTGGAAAGAATGGCCTATAATTCATAGATCCAAGGATGACCAAAGATTATGTTATAAGGTAATTCAATATCCACAATATGAAGCAATGTATGATGTGAAAAAGACCCAACAATGATTGGCAACAAAATAGTACCTACTGACTCCCTTTTGATGTTGTCATAAGCCTTGATAGTGATTGTCTCTAGTTGAATGTATTTCACAGTGTATCCCAATCTTTTTACCAAATTAAGAGATATGATGTTCAACCTCAAACCATTATCTAAAACAAACTGCTTGATCTTATGGTTTTCAATTATCACTTCAATGTATAGTTGGTTATTGTGGCTAGGCCCAAGTGTAGACATATGTTTTTGATCAAACATCACTTGATGAAATGAAGATAGATGTCCCATAAGGTTTTGGAATTGTTTAAGGTTTATATCATTGGGAATAATTGACTTTTGCAATAGATTATTCAAAATAGTTCTATGGACTTCAGATGTTTGCAAGAGATCTAAGATGGAAATCTATGTAGGGGTTTTAATCAATTAGTCTAATAGAATATAAGGTTTTTCAACATTGGGATGAGATGGTTTGGATTTAGTTGGGATAGTAGTCAGATCTGGATCCATTGGTGCAATGTTCACATTAGGTTCTGTGGAAGAAGTAGGTGAAGGGCCTTAGAGAGTAACTCGTAAAAATTTAGTTACAAATATGCATACTAGAGGTGGTAGGGACCCAATATAATCATAAGATGAAGGAAAAGGGCCTTAGAGGGTGAATCACAAGCATCTAGTTGTATTAATATAATTTTGATTCAACAAAGAGGCATTATAATTAAAAGAAGGGTGTTGTCCATGTAACAAAATTGTGCAAACTTGATGTGGTATTACTAGAGAGACAGAGTGTTGAGCCTATAATGATGGGCCCTATACTATGAGGACCTTGAGATGGTTCATGTGGTTTAATAGTAACATTGGCAATATGGGTTACAAAAATGCATCCCATGGTATTGTTATAGTTGTAAGGCACATTGTTGTAACCCACATTGTTAGTATGGATATTATGATCATGATTAGGCTCATGCTGATTATGATTCTAACCCTGATTCTAGTTATGATTATACCTATATCCTTGGTTTTGATTATTCCTTAGTGGTAGTTTATTATGTTAAATAAAGGGATTCCCATATCCTGATTTGTGTATTGATTAGGGGCTAGTTTAATCTCAACTTCACTAATTTCAATGAGATCTTCAATAATATGTTATAATTGGATGCAATTATAATCACCATGACCAAAAACATGATGAAATTTTCACCATTCATTCTCTTTGTACCAATCCATTTTTAGTTGATCTTAAGGAAATGGCCTTGGTACTAACCATACAATCAGGGTAGCTGCTACGAGCTTTTGAAACACTATTTCAATTGATTCTCATAATTTTCTAAAGATTCTAAAACCACTATGGTTTTCTCTTCATACAAGCTATCTCTTCAAGTTATATGGTGGGTTAGGAGGAGCTAATTGTATATTTGGGGTCGATTGAGCTTGCACTATTTGTACATGCCTTATTTTAGTCACCCCATTTCCAACCATGTTCTTGTTCTTATTAAAGATTTTAGGCTTATCTTATGCAACTATTTGATTAGAATATGGGGTTTGATTTGATGTTTGAACCTACGTAAATATATTAACAAGACCCATGGCAATAATATCCTTCTCAATCTATATACCGTTGTTTATGATCTCCTCAAATGAGTTAGCACAAGCTAGACGTAGATTTTGAGTGACCTCAGGGTGTAAGTTCTATGCAAATATATCTACCAACTATTTGTCTATAAAATTATGTTAAAAGTGACTTGTGAATTCTTTTCATATGTATAAATATGTGGTGAAGCTTGCTCCATCTCATTATTTGGATTTGCACAATTCAACAACAATCAATTCATGCTCTATGTTGTACGAGAAATGGTTGATGAAATTTTTAGATAAGTCATTCCAGTACATAATTTATCCCTTGGGTAACTTAAGTATCCAATATAAGGCTTATCCCACTAAACTTCATGGAAAAAATCAAAGTAAAAATATGCTACTGTAATCTACCTCTTGGCATAATACAAAATATGCTTGGATGTGTTCACGTGTGTCACCCTTTCCTTTGTATTTATCAAATTTGGGTGGGTAAAAATGGTGTAAAAAGGGGACTTGGATAATGCTTAAATCAAATGGATATGGACATATCTCATTGAATTTTTACTTTTTGATCTTATTCTTAGTCTCCAAATGTGACACAATCTCCTTCATGGAGTTCTACTCTTGCATGTTTGGTGCATTCATGGGTGGAACATATTTTTTTTGGGATGGAATGTGCCCTTGTTACTATGGTTATTAGGGTGAAATGCACCCCTATTATTGTGGTCGAGGTGGAATGTGCCCCTGTTGTTACTGTTGGGGTATAATGTGCCCTTATTGTTATGTGGATTTGTGAGGGATGTACACCCTATGTTCCATGCCTTAGTTTTGATTCCATCCTAGATTCAAGTAAATAGGCCATTGATTCCTTGGAATCTATTCCCTTGAACTATACATGTTTTTTTGATTTTGGGGAATCCTTGGTCTATATACCAATTTTTGCATTGGTTGAGATGAACTAGACAAATTGTCTTGAGGGTTCTCCTCAATTCGAATGGAATGTTTAGGTTTTTGTGTTTGTAAAGTAATAAGAGGTTCCTGATGGTTAAATAATGTGTGTTCCATGTCTAGTGGAACATTTTGCATTGCCTCTTACATCTTGTTTTTTTCATTTGAGACACCATGATCAATTGTTATTATGTCATTAACCAATGTTTATTGCATAGGTTCAATCACATTTCCTTATTCCTTGGAATGATCATTGTGGATTGAAGTAGTAATTAGAGAGTTTTTTAAATCCACAATAAGTTTATTGGCATATCATTGAGTTATCTTCTTAATATTGTTAAAAAGATCTTGATTAGTTGGTTTTGTCTCTATAATTCTTTCTTTTCCTTTGTTAGAGGAAGAAGGTATGTTTATTTGAACAAAAACTTGGTCTTCTTCTTCTTTTTGTTATCATTATCTAACTAAGATGTGTAATTTATCCATAAGAAAATTTGAGTGTAATCTAGCACTAGATTCTATCAACCTAAGGAGTGCTTCATCTTGGTTCTCTTGATATTCAGTGTAGTACCCTTCGAATCCTACAGTTGTAAGAATGTCTTCAAAGACAATGAAATTATGTTGTCCATCATAAAAGTTCTCATCCTCATATCTAGGGCCATAAGGGACCCCACTATGAGTGAACCTTTGAGTCATGTATAGAAAGGGTTGCTCTATATGTTTGACTAAATTTGAATCAATGTTGTGTAAATGTTTAATCAAGGCATGGATTTAATATTTCTTCTAAACAAGTGACTAAGGTACCAAAAAGACTATAAAAGGAGGGTGTCTTGTAAAAACACACAATTTAGAATAATGTGTTAACAAAATTACTCAACCTTGGGTACGGTTGAAATCGTATAAAATCAAAAGAGGGTATGATAACTTAAAAAGCCCTAGAGTGTTACTAGTACACTAAAATGTAGAGTTTTGAGGTATGTCAATATCATAAAATATAGTTCAAATTCGATGAGTTAACACTAGAAAACTAAAATAAAGATCTTCATATCATAAAGAAGACAATGTGAACTAAGAAACTCATGATGTGAAAACATGAAATAATTCCTAAGTATAAAACTAAAACAAAATGGGTAGCCAATGTCACCATATGGTGATAAGAAGTGGGGTAGTATAAAATGTGTTCTTAGACTCAAAGTATGAGCGATTCACAAGATGATTTAAGTCTAACAAGATTATAAGTATGATTTTGATTTTATAAAATGACCCTCAATTCAAAAAAATAGAAAATAGAACCCAACTGAACAAGTTTAATTTGTAAATGGTGAATCTAATTTTAGACATCAAAACTTAGAACTTAGAAAGGTTCAATTTTGAATGTGAATTATCAATGAAGGACTTAAGAAAATTTGGCAAATGATTTAGACTCAAATGGGAAACATAAAAACACCAATTAGACAAAAAATGACAATGTTTATGATGACAAATTTGAACAAGAAAAATATGATTCTTATTTTGACAACGTAACACCTCCTTGCTCAAAATTTTTGTAAACAATGTGTTTGGTTATGACATTTTAGTTAACAAGTGAGTTTTGAGCCAAAACAAGACCAAATAATATAAGACAAAGACAAATCAACTAATTAATCATCTTAATCCCTAAACTAAAAAGGTGTGCCAAAGTGGGGTTAATTAAACTAATAATTTTTTGAATGTTTCTAGATGGATCCCATGCACAAGACTTTCACATCAACATGCAAGAGAAGAAACACATCAATTGAGTCCATATAATATGGCTTGTTGTAAAATTGTCTTGCCCTTTTTACAACCACTACATCCATCACTTTTTTAGTATAGCGCAATTTCCAACATGATCATACATCTTGGGCCTAGCCTTAGAGATTGATATGATCTTGACATAATTCAAATATTCAATATATGCAAAAATACCCTTAAGATAGGGCAACACCATATAATACTCCTTTAGGAAGGAATAACTCCCAACTGTCTCTTTGATTGGAAAATCTCCAATATCCCCTTACAATAGAAGACTCAATGCTTACTTGATATCTTTACAATGATAATCATCTCCTTTATATAGACATCTATCTAACCAATGGATGGGTAACATCCTAATCCCAATGTAGGCTGACCATTACCCAATGTACTAATTCCACAAGTTACTCCATTAATTTAATATATTGTACCCATTTAAATAACTAAGGGGATGTGTGCCACATGTCAGCATCTCCATCAACTCATATACATTAATATATCATATCCCTAGGTACATAACATTACTTCCCTCCTTGACATGTTTCATCCCTGAAATATAGGAAACAACCAAATAATGAGTGTGCTTCAAATCATTGCACACTTGTCTCCAATCTCGATCATCTAGCCATCCATATGTGATCTTGGCAGGTGATAGCTCTCCAAGCTTGTTTCTAATTTCCATTGTGCTCCTCTAATTTCATTCATGATCATAATTATACTTATTTGGTGTCCAAGCATAATTATTCCTCTTTTTATTCCATGTGCCATATTCTACTGCGCTACTCTGATTCCAATCATGACCATAGTAAGTATTCTTCTATGCATAATAATTTCCCATTCATTCCATGTGCCATATTATTTTTTCTTTGGATTCCATGCATATCCATAATGATTGGAAATTTTATTCTTATATAGACAAAATGATTGTTGTTATGACACTTTCTCACCTGGTTCCATGATTATTTCCTCTCATGATGATGTGGGTGTCTATATACGTCAACTTTTTCCAATATTTTGACCTTATCCACCTTTGCTTCTACTTCTTCCATCTTTTCCTTTTTTGTCTCTTTAGTAAATGAAGTGTTCATTTCTAGTTTTAGTGTGTTTTTATCTATATCATCTAAATCTTCATCACTCTCTTCATCACCTGTTTCAATCTCATCCTCATGATCTACCTGGATTATTATTGGTGCCTTTTTCATTATGATATGTTGTAAAGTGATCTTCTTTTTCCTATACCAAAACTTCACGAACTTTTTCTAAACATTAATATTCATTATTCCCAAAGTCTCTAACCATGGATATCCAACAACTATATCCACATCATCCATATCCAAAGCATAAAAATCTGAATGCAAAACATATTTTTCCATAATGAGCTTCAAATCTTCAAACATTGAAATATTATTACCATCTACTTGAACCTCCTTGATATTATTTACTTGAACATATAGATTCTTGGCCACATTCATGTTAATGAATTTATACTTGTTGGTAGGGTTTATGGACATAACCACCTTCTTCTTTTGAATGCATCCATGAAATTGAAAAATTGACTCAGATTTATTTGGAGTTAAATTATTTGACCCTTCTCTTCTTCTTCTTCTTCTTCTTATTTATCATCATTATTTTCTTCCTCTTCTACATCGTATTTTTCTTTTATATATCATCAATCTAGGAAGATTTGTTCCATTGCTTCCCATGAAGAATACTTTTGCGCAAAGCTTAATTGATTAAACCACCAATGTTGTGTAGGCCCAGACAAAGAAAGAAATAATTCTATTTTCCATAAAATTGTTTAAGTATTATTCTCCTTAAGAATTATCCACCATTCTCTAGCATCAACATCATCTTCCCCTGAATTTTTTTGCAACTTCTTGATCCACAAAAAAAATTAGGGTTCATGAAATATTAAATTGTCAATAAATAATATAAAACTAATCCAAAAAGCCCAAAATTTTTATTGTATATTCCTCTTATGATATTGGAACCTCAGTCAAAATTTTGTTAAAAAATGTCACAAATTTTGATTTGTAGATTGAATATACGAAAAAACATAAAATCACACAAAAAAAACTTCAAAAAATTTGAAATTTTTGTTGTGATTATCTTATATCTTATTAAATCTCCATTAAATTTTTTGAATAAATATTCCTTATACATCATACGATATAGCGAAATTAGTATAAACCATAAAATAGAAATAACTCCCTCAAAACTAATAAAAAAATCTCTATTTTTTTACTGTGACTTATTTAAAATATTATCCATATCCAGTAAAACAATTGTGAAAAAATTCAAAACCAATAAAAAGATATTGACCATTACCCAATGTACTAATTCCATAATTTACTCCATTAATTTAATATATTGTACCCATTTAACTAACTAAGGGGATGTGTGCCACATGTTGGCATCTCCATCAACCCATATACATTAATATATCATATCCATAGGTACATAGCATTACTTCCCTCCTTGACATGTTTCATCCCCAAAATATAGGAAGAAACCAAATAATGAGTGTGCTTCAAATCATTGCACACTTGTCTCCAATCTCGATCATCTAGCCATCCATATGTGATCTTGGCAGGTGATAGCTCTCCAAGCTTGTTTCCAAATTCCATTGTGCTCCTCTAATTTTGTTCATGATCATAATTATACTTATTTTGTGTCTAATCATAATTATTCTTATTTTTATTCTATGTACCATATTCTAATGTGCTACTCTGATTCCAACCATGACCATAGTAGGTATTCTTCCATGCATAATCATAGTGATTTCCCCATTCATTCCATGTGCCATAGTATTTTTTCTTTGGATTCCATGCATATCCATAATGATTGGAAAATTTATTTCCTATCTAGATAAAATGATTGTTGTTATGACACTTTCTCACCTAGTTCTATGATTGTTTCCTCTCATGATGATGTGGGTGTCTATATACCTCAACTTTTTCCAATATTTTGACCTTATCCACTTTTTCTTCTACTTCTTCCACCTTTTCATTTTTTTATCTCTTTAGTAAATGAAGTGTTCATTTTTAGTTGTAGTGTGTTTTTATCTATATCATCTGAATCTTCATCATGCTCTTCATCACCTGTTTCAATCTCATCCTCATGATCTACCTGAATTGTTATTGGTGCCTTTCTCACTATGACATCTTATAAAGTGATCTTATTTTTCCTATACCAAAACTTCATGAAATTTTTTTGAACATTAATATTCATTATTCCCAAAGTCTCTAACCATGGATATCCAAGAACTATATCCACATCATCTATAGCCAAAGCATAAAAATCTGAATGCAAAACATATTTTTCCATAATGAGCTTCAAATCTTCAAACATTGAAATATTATTACCATCTACTTGAACCTCCTTGATATTATTTGATTGAACACGTAGATGCTTGGCCACATTCATGTTAATGAAGTTATACTTGTTGGTAGGGTTTATGGACACAACCACCTCCTTTTGAATGCATCTATGAAATTGAAAAATTGACTCAGATTTATTTGGAGGCATTATTTGAACCCTTCTCTTGTTGTTGTTGTTGTTGTTGTTGTTGTTTATCTTCATTATTTTCTTCCTCTTCCACATCATCTTTTTATTTTATATCCCATTGATCTAGGAAGATTTGTTGCATTGCTTCCCATGAAGAATACTTTTACACAAAGCTCAATTGATTAAACCACCAATGTTGTGCAGGCCTAGACAAAGAAAGAGATAATTTTATTTTCTATAAAATTGTTTTAGTATTATTGTCCTTAAAAATGAACCACCATTCTCTAGCATCAACATCATCTTCCCCAGATATTTTTTTTGACTTCATGATCCACAAAAAAAATTAGGGTTCATGAAACCCTAAAATGCCAATAACTCATACAAAACTAATCCAAAAAGTCCCAAATTTTTACTATATCTTCCTCTTATGATATTGGAACCTCAGTCAAAATGTCACAAATTTTGACCTGTAGATTGAATATATAAAAAACCATAAATCAAAACAAATTGCTCAAACCAAATTCAAAAATTTTAAAATTTTGACTGTGCTTCTCTTATATCTTATTATATCTCCAGTAAAAATTCCCTATATTTTAGAAGATATAGCAAACTTAGTATAAACCATAAAATAGAAATAAATCCCTCAAAACTAATCAAAACATTTCTATTTTTTTTACTATGATTTATTTAAAATATTATTCATAGCCAATTAAAAAATTGTGAAAAAATTCACAACCAATCAAAAGATATTGATGATTCAAAAAAACTAGGGTTTCGTTCCACACAAATTGCCCAAATTGAAGCTTTGATACCACTTGATATGATCTTGATATGATTCAAATATTCAATATATGCAAAAATAACTTTAAGGTAGGGAAACACCATATAATACTCTTTTAAGAAGGAATAACTCCACAATGTCTCTTCGAAGGGACAACCTCCAATATCTTCTTACAATAGAAGACTCAATGCTTACTTGATATCTTTACAATGATGACCATCTCCTTTATATAGATATATATCTAATCAATGCATGGGTAACCTCCTAATCCCAATGTAGGCTAGCCATTACCTAATGTACTAATTCCATAAGTTACTCCATTAATTTAATATATTGTACCCATTGAACTATCTAAAGGGATGTGTGCCACATGTCAGCATCTCCATCAACCCATATAGATTAATATATCATATCCCTAGGTAAATAGCATTACTTCTCTCTTTGACATGTTTCAACCCTAAAACATAGGAAGAAAACAAATAATGAGTGTGCTTTAAATCATTGCACACTTGTCTCCAATCTCGATCATCTAGCCATCCATATGTGATCTTGACAGGTGATATCTCTCCAAACTTGTTTCCAAATTCCATTGTGCTCCTTTGATTTCATTCATGATCATAATTATACTTCTTTGGTGTCCAAGCATAATTATTCCTCTTTTTATTCCATATACCATATTTTATTGTGCTACTCGAATTCCAACCATGACCATAGTAGGTATTCTTACATGCATAATCATAGTGATTTTTCCATTCATTCCATGTGCCATAGTATTTTTTATTTTGTATTCCATGCATATCCATAATGATTGGAACTTTTATTTCCTATATACATAAAATGATTGTTATTATGACACTTTCTGACTTGGTTCCATGATTGTTTCCTCTCATGATGACGTGGGTGTCTATATACCTCAAAATTTTCCAATATTTTGACCTTATCCACATTTGCTTCTACTTCTTCCACATTTTTTCTTTTTTATCTCTTTAGTAAATGAAGTGTTCATTTCTAGTTGTAGTGTGTTTTTATCTATATCATCTTAATCTTCATCACCTATTTCAATCTCATCCTCATGATCTACTTGGATTTTTATTGGTGCCTTTTTCACTATGATATCTTATAAGTTATCTTATTTTTCCTATACCAAAACTTCATAAACTTTTTTTGAACATTAATATTCATTATTACTAAAATCTCTAACCATGGATATCTAAGAACTATATCCACATCATCCATATCCAAAGCATAAAAAATTGAATGCAAAACATATTTTTCCATAATGAGCTTCAAATATTCAAACATTGAAATATTATTACCATCTACTTGAACCTCCTTGATATTATTTTATTGAACATGTAGATGCTTGGCCACATTCATGTTAATGAAGTTATACTTGTTGGTAGGGTGTATAGACACAACCACATTATTCTTTTGAATGCATCCATGAAATTAAAAAATTGACTCAAATTTATTTGGATCCAAATTATTTGAACCCCTTCTCTTCTTCTTCTTATTATTTATCATCATTATTTTCTTCCTCTTCTACATCCTCTTTTTCTTTTATATCCAATTGATCTAAGAAGATTTGTTCCATTGCTTGCCATGAAGAATACTTTTACGCAAAGCTCAATTGTTTAAACCACCAATATTATACAGGCCTAGATAAAGAAAGAGAATTTATTTTTCCATAAAATCATTTATTATTATTCTCCTTCAAAATGAGCCACCATTCTCTAGCATCAACATCATCTTCCTCTGAAATTTTTTGCAACTTCATGATAAAATTAGGGTTCATAAAACCCTAAAATGTCAATAAATCATACAAAACTAATCCAAAAAGTCCCAAATTTTTATTGTATCTTCCTCTTATGATATTGGAACCTTAGTCAAAATTTTGTGAAAAAATCTCACAAATTTCTACTTGTAGATTGAATATATGAAAAACCATAAAATCAAAATAAATCACTCAAAACAACTTCAAAAATTCTAAAAGTTTGACTGTGCTTCTCTTATATCTTCTTACATGTCCAGTAAAAATTCCATATATTTTAGATGATACAATGAAATTAGTAGAAACCATAAAATAACAATAACTCCCTCAAAACTGATAAAAAAATATCTATTTTTTTACTGTGACTTATTTAAAATATTCTCCATATCCAGTAAAATAATTGTGGAAAAATTCACAACCAATCAAAAGATATTGATGATTAAAAAAATGGGGTTTTTCTCCACACAAATTGCCCAGATCGAAGCTCTGATACCACTTGATATGATCTTGATATTATTCAAATGTTCAATATATGTAGAAATACCCTTAAAATAGGGAAACACCATATAATACTCCTTTAGGAAGGAATAACTCTACAATGTCTCTTTGAGGGGACAACCTCCAATATCTTCTTACAATAGAAGATTCAATGCTTACTTGATATCTTTACCATGATAATCATCTCCTTTATATAAACATCTCTCTAATCAGTGGATGGGTAACCTCGTAATCCCAATGTAGGCTGACCATTACCCAATGTACTAATTTCACAAGTTACTCTATTAATTTAATATATTGTACCCATTTAACTAACTAAGGGGATGTGTGTCACATGTCAGTATCTCCATCATCCTGTAAACATTAATATATCATATCCTTATGTACATAGAATTAGTTGCCTCCTTGACATGTTTCATCCCTAAAACATAGGAAGAAACAAAATAATGAGTGTGCTTCAAATCATTACACACTTGTCTCCAATCTCGATCATCTAACCATCCATATGTGATCTTGGAAAGTGATAACTCTCCAATCTTGTTTCCAAATTCCATTGTGCTCCTATGATTTTATTTATGATCATAATTATACTTTTTTGGTGTCCAAGCATAATTATTCCTCTTTTTATACCATGTACCATATTTTGCTACACTACTCTGATTCCAATCATGACCATAGTAGGTATTCTTGCATGCATAATCATAGTGATTTCTCCATTCATTCGATGTGCCATAGTATTTTTTCTTTGGATTCCATGCATATCCATAATGATTGGAAATTTTATTTTTTGTATAGACAAAATGATTATTATTATGACACTTTCTCACTTGGTTCCATGATTTTTTCCTCTCATGATGATGTGGGTGTCTATATACCTCAACTTTTTCCAATATTTTGACCTTATCCACCTTTGCTTCTTCTTCTTCCACATTTTTCCTTTTTTGTCTCTTTAGTAAATGAAGTGTTCATTTCTAGTTGTAGTGTGTTTTTATCTATATCATCTTAATCTTCATCATGCTCTTCATCACTTGTTTCAATCTCATCCTCATGATCTACCTGGATTGTTATTGGTGACTTTTTCACTATGATATCTTGTAAAGTGATCTTTTTTCTATACCAAAACTTCATGAAATTTTTCTAAACATTAGTATTTATTATTCCCAAAGTCTCTAACCATGGATATCCAAGAACTATATCCACATCATCCATATCCAAAGCATAAAAATCTGAATGCAAAACATATTTTTCTATAATGAGCTTCAAATATTCAAACATTGAAATATTATTACCATATACTTAAAACTCCTTGATATTATTTTCTTGAGCATGTAGATGCTTGGCCACATTCATGTTAATGATGTTATACTTGTTGGTATGGTTTATGAACACAACCACCTTCTTCTTTTGAATGCATCCATGAAATTGAGAAATTGACTTAAATTTTTTTGGAGCCAAATTATTTGAACCCTTCTCTTCTTCTTCTTCTTATTTATCATCATTATTTTATTCCTCTTCTACATTCTCTTTTTCTTTTATATCCCATCGGTCTAGGAAGATTTGTTCCTTTGCTTCCCATGAAGAATACTTTTGCACAAAGCTCAATTGATTAAACCACCAATGTTGTGCAGGCCCAGATAAAGAAAGAGATAACTATATTTTTTTGTAAAATGTTTTTAGTATTATTCTCCTTAAAAATGAGCCACCATTCTCTAGCATCAACATCATCTTCCGCTGCAATTTTTTGCAACTTCATGATCCACAAAAAATATTAGGGTTCATGAAACCCTAAAATGTCAATAACTCATACAAAACTAATCCAAAAAGTCCAAATTTTTTGCTATATCTTCCTCTTATGATATTGGAACCTTAGTCAAAAGTTTTGTGAAAAAATGTCACAAATTTTGACTTGTAGATTGAATATATGAAAAACCATAAAAATCACAACAAATCACTCAAAACAACTTCAAAAATTCTAAAATTTTGAATGTGTTTCTCTTATATCTTCTTAAATCTCCAGTAAAAATTCCCTATAGTTTGAAAGATATATCAAAATCAATATAAAACATAAAATGACAATAACTCCCTGAAAACTAATAAAAAATCTCTATTTTTTATTGTGACTTATTTAAAGTATTTTCCATATCTAGTAAATAAATTATGGAAAAATTCACAACCAATCAAAAGATATTGATGATTCAGAAAAAATTAGGGTTTTGATCTACACAAATTACCCAAATCGATGCTTTGATACCAGTTGATATGATCTTGATATGATTCAAATATTCAATATATGTAGAAATACCCTTAAGGTAGGGCAACACCAAATAATACTCCTTTAGGAAGGAATAACTCCACAATGTCTCTTCGAGGGGACAACCTTCAATATCTTCTTACAATGGAAGACTCAATACTTGATATCTTTACCATGATAATAATCTCCTTTATATAGACATATATAAAATCAATGGATGGGTAACCTCCTAATCCCAATGTAGGCTGGCCATTACCTAATGTACTAATTCCACAAGTTACTCTATTAATTTAATATATTTTACCCATTTAACTAAGGAGATGTGTGACACATGTTGACATCTCCATCAACCCATATACATTACTATATCATATCCCTAGGTACATAGAATTAATTCCCTCCTTGACATGTTTCATCTCTGAAACATAGAAAGAAGCCAAATAATGAGTGTGCTTCAAATCATTACACACTTGTCTCTAATCTAGATCATCTAGCCATCCATATGTGATCTTGGTAGGTAATATCTCTCCAAACTTGTTTCCAAATTCCATTGTGCTCCTCTGATTTCTTTCATGATTATAATTATACTTATTTGGTGTCTAAGCATAATTATTCCTCTTTTTATTCCATGTACCATATTTTGTTGTGCTACTCTGATTCCATCCATGACCATAATAGGTATTCTTTCATGCATAATCATTGTGATTTCTCCATTCATTCCATGTGCCATTGTATTTTTTATTTGGATTCCATGCATATCCATAATGATTGGAAATTTTATTTCTTGTATAGATAAAATGATTGTTGTTATGACACTTTCTCACCTGGTTCCATGATTATTTTCTCTCATGATGATGTGGGTGTCTATATACCTCAACTTTTTCTATTATTTTGACCTTATCCACCTTTGCTTCTACTTCTTCCACCTTTACCTTTTTTGTCTCTTTAGTAAATGAAGTGTTCATTTCTAGTTTTAGTGTGTTTTTATCTATATCATCTATATCTTCATCATGCTCTTCATCACCTATTTCAATCTCATCCTCATGATCTACCTGGATTATTATTGGTGCCTTTTTTAATATGATATCTTTTAAAGTGATCTTATTTTTCCTATACCAAAACTTCATGAAATTTTTTTGAACATTAATATTCATTATTCCTAAAGTCTCTAACCATGGATATCCAAGAACTATATCCACATAATCCATATCCAAAGCATACAAATCTGAATGCAAAACATATTTTTCCATAATGAGCTTTAAATCTTCAAACATTTTAATATTATTACCATCTACTTGAACCTCCTTGATATTATTTTATTGAACATGTATATGCTTGGCCACATTCATGTTAATGAAGTTATACTTGCTAGTAGGGTTTATGGACACAACTACCTTCTTCTTTTGAATGCATCCATGAAATTAAAAAAGTGACTCAGATTTCCTTTGAGCCAAATTATTTGAACCCTTCACTTCTTCTTCTTCTTCTTATTCTTTATCATCATTATTTTCTTCCTCTTTTACATCATCTTTTTCTTTTATATCCCATCGATCTAGGAATAATTTTTCCATTTCTTTCCATGAAGAATACTTTTGCGCAAATCTTAATTGGTTAAACCACCAATGTTGTGTAGGCCCAGAAAAAGAAAGAGATACTTTTTTTATCCATAAAATTGTTTTAGTATTATTCTCCTTAAAAATGAGCCACCATTCTCTAGCATCAACATCATCTTCCCCTCAAATGTTTTTCAACTTCATGATCCATAAAAAAAATTAGGGTTCATGAAACCCTAAAATGTCAATAACTCATACAAAACTAATCCAAAAAGTCCCAAATTTTTATTTTATCTTCTTCTTATATTATTGGAACCTCAGTCAAAATTTTGTGAAAAAATTTCATAAATTTTGACCTGTAGATTGAATATATGAAAAACTATAAAATCACAACAAATCACTCAAAACAACTTCAAAAATTCTAAAATTTTGACTGTGCTTCTCTTATATCTTCTTACATCTCCAGTAAAAATTCCCTATATTTTGGAAGATATATAAAAATTAGTATAAACCATAAAATAACAATAACTCCCTCAAAACTAATAAAAAAATATCTATTTTTTACTGACTTATTTAAAATATTCTCCATATCTAGTAAAAAATTGTGGAAAAATTCACAACGAATCAAAAGATATTGATGATTAAAAAATAGGGTTTTGGTCCACATAAATTGCCCAAATCAAAGCTCTGATACCACTTGATATGATTCAAATATTCAATATATGTAGAAATACCCTTAAGATAGGGCAACACCATATAATACTCCTTTAGGAAGGAATAACTCCACAATGTCTCTTCGAGGGGACAACCTCCAATATCCTCTTACAATATAAGACTCAATGCGTACTTGATATTTTTACCATGATAATCATCTCCTTTATATAGACATCTATCTAACCAATGGATGGGTAACCTCCTAATCCCAATGTAGGTCAACCATTACCCAATTTACTAATTCCACAAGTTACTCCATTAATTTAATATATTGTACCCATATAACTAACTAAGGGGATGTGTGCCACATGTCAGCATCTCCATCAACCCATATACATTAATATATCATATCCCTAGGTACCTAGTAGTGATAGGAGATGGTTTAACCACTCAAACCATCAATCTTAATGGGGTGATCCCAATTTATATACCCCCCATGGAGAGGGGTTGAAGATGATGCTAAGAGATGAAGCCTTAGATCAAAGATTTCATAAATAACTCATAGGAGGTAATGGAGTCCCCCTCACAATCCAAGATGCAATGAAAGTAAAAAACCAAATAAAAGATCTTTAAAGGTTGTTTCCAGATCACCCAAGCCATACGGGTCTTGGAGAGAGCCTTCACAACTTCTCTTTTATGCCTTTAGACTAAGACACTTTCTAATGAAGTTGGAACTTGTGATCCCACAAGTTCTTTATAGGGGATGGGGAGAGAGTATACACACATAACTCTCTATTTACTCAAACAAATCTAATCTATGCAAACAATGATAAGAACTTTGTAAAAAATTAAAGTGTGTTCATGTTTAAAGCACTAAACAAAATATGTGGTGATATTATTTATCCCCTTGGATTTAAGATGTAAAAACTTGTAAATAACAGCTATAAAAAATTCAAAAAAACATCTAATTACTTCTTTAAGCACCCAAAATAAATATTCCTAATCCTTTTTAAGCATTTTAAAAAGAGTTTAAAAAGACTAGATTAAGCTTGTTTAGATCATTTTTCAAGTTGGCTTGCTAATAAAAATTTAAAGTTTCATTTAACCTTGAAGAAGTTTTCCAAATGAGATAAATAAATTTTTAAATTTAGCTTTTAGGTCTCACATAGTGTAATCCCACTAATCCATAGTACAATCTCACAACTTTGTAAAACTATGACTCAGATAGGCAATATCGCTACTCAAGTTAGTTTAACAAAAATCAAAATATCACTACCCAAGCTAAAAATATTGTATTTGGGTTAATAATCCTACCACTCAAGTTCTAAAATGTCATGATTTGGGTTGACAATCCTGCTATTTGGGTTAACAATCCCACTACTTGGGTTTGACAATCCCATGACTCAGGTTGACAATCCCATGAGTTACAAGGTGATATTACCACTACAAGAGTTTTGGTATTATTGATTAACCAATAAAGATTTACCAATAATACCATGACTCGGTTCAGAAATATTACGACTCAGATAGGCAATCCCATGACTATCGAGTCATGGTATTGCAATATCATGACTAACTAGTCATAATATTGCAATATCACTACTAATAAGTAACAAGATTGTAATATCACTAATTACGAGTAGCGATATTATAATATAACTATGTAATCTGTAAATAAAATAAAGGTTAATCTATAAAAACACATTTTAAACACAATACCATGACTTAAAATGACAAACCCATAACTGTGTGAGTTGCAAAATTATAGTCTAGAGGATAAAATCAGGACTTCTAAAAAAACTAATTTTGATCAAATTTTTATCTTATTTGCTTCCACACTCTAATATCCTACAAGGAAATGGTTATTAGTTTGGTTTTAGGTGATATTTGACCAAATTTATGATGCTAGGTTCCATTGGGCATGCCGAAATGTAGAGTGGATTACAAAAAATGATTAGTCAAGCATTAGTCCAAGAAATTAAAGAAAAATGCCTAAAAAGATAAACACATCAAGACAAATTATTCATGTGGGGGGTTGCTAATGACAATGAAGAACAAAATGAAGGAAAAAAATACTAGTTACCTTCTCAAATTGATTCCATCACCCAATAGCGGATCCAATCATGTTCTCCCTTTGATCAAACATTCTTATCTTCATTAACAATGGTGGCAAACTCCTCCAGTGTCTCAAGAATACTCCATAAAACCTAGGCTCATGATATCGAAACTATCTAATTGACTATCAAATGAAGCTAATCCAAATATGAATAATATAAAAATCAAAACATAAGTTAGTTGTGAAGATATTTTAGCACTATAACATTACAGTAATTGAGCTTAAAAATGATGTTCATAGCCTCTCTATTTATACATTTATGAGATTGATCAGAATGAATTGTGATTGTCTATCTTGAGATTAAGTTGTGTGGCCAAAAATCCATTCAATTTTAGAGGCTAAAATCAATAAATTTCTTCATAATGATTTTGAAATAAGGGACATTAATGAGGCATGGGATGCAATAATGAGGTATGGGAGGCCATGATTCAGATATTTTATGTATTTATGGCCTAGGGATGCCTTTATAAGAAAATATATCATTAGGTGATGCAGTTAATAGAAATAAATTTATAAAAATAAATATTCAATAACCTCCATGGAAAATCCACTTAAGCTCTTGATTTGGATTAATTATCTTTAAACAAGATTAATCAATGTTTGTTCAAATATTTGGAAATTGGCCCTCAATTAATCAAAATGGTCAGAAAGTCATATTATTGAGTTGTAATTTGATTGTATAAGAATTGAAAGGTAGCGTTAGATGCATTGGAACCCTATTCCTATTTAAGATGTTATCAATACAAAATAACAAAGGTACGTGACATGTACTAATGAATTAGAAGAAAAGAGTGATCTAGAGCGCACAAATATAAAATCATCATTTTGACTCGAAATGAATTGATCAAAGTTAGGTATCACATAAAATACATTACCCCATTTATGGATATTTTAGCCTAAATCAACACTTGTAAATGACAAGTTCAGACCATTTAGCATGTTTTAGTGATTTTGACCTAAAATATGTAGTTGAGTGTAATTCAAGTAAGATTGACAATTTCAACACAAATGGTATTAAGAATTGGATGTCTACAATATTTTCCTCCACTTTATAGTTTATATTCATTTCAAGGTAACATTATTCCTTAATTTTTATTATTTAAAATGTTTAATTCAATTCTTGAAAAATATTCCAATACTGTATCGAATCTATGATCTTTGTAACGTTGATCTTGAGTGTTGTAAATGGTTTTCTTGGAAGAATTTTAGATTTTTGTACATCCATATTTTTTTTACTTTGCATGTTAACCATGTTTTACATATATTTGAATGCATTAGTAATTTTGAATTAATAGTATCATTAAATTTTAAATCTCAATCTTATTTTTATTGATTCAATATTCAATTTGTTTGGCTTCCTAACCTTTTTTGTTTGCAAGATTTTCAAAGAACTTTTTAAAAGATATTTTTTAAATTTTTTGAGTTGTTTTGACCTAAAAACTTATCTAAACTAGAGATTATAGATTTTTATTGATAAATTTAATATCTAAAATAATTTTGTGTTTTATTAATCTGCCTTTTAAAAATATGCTTTTAAAAGTTTAGAAAAACACATATCACCATTTGTTATAAATCATTAAAAACATATCTACTAGTTTTTAAAAAATGTGATTAAAAAATTATAAAAAACTAAAAATAAAAAACCACTTTTTTATTAAGTTTTTAATATAAAGGACCTTTTCTATTGTGATAATTTAGGTTTGTGAAATCTTTTTAACTCGTTACTTTTTTTAATAAAATTTACGTAAGAAAATTTAAAGCATAATTTTTTAAAAGATTTATAATCTTAATTTCATGCTTGTTTGATTATTATTTCAAATAAAAAATAATTTATGCATAAGATTTTAAAATAAAAAAAATACAAAAACCTTTTCTTCTCACGTGGCTCATAATTTTTTTTTTTTTGTCTTTTCTTTTGAATATAAGAGATTATGTTTTAATAAGAAGTCTTTTTTTATAAAGTTTTTTTAATCACTAGTATTTTATAAAACTTTTGGTACTTTATTATTATGCCTATGTTGTTTCATATGCTTAATACAGTTCTTAAAACTAGTTTTAGTTGTTAAATCATTCAAAAAATAATAATTTTTTTAATATAATATTATATATTTAGTATTTTATTGTTTTGGTGTGGACTTATATTTACAAATTAAGTGATTTAAGATGAACAAATTTTTATATTCATATCTTTTTTTGTGTAAGATGAATATTTTTAAATATTTTTTAGCTCAATAAATATTTTGTAATAATTTTGTTTCAAAAATAATGAACTTTGTTTCTTGTGCTCTCATGGTCTTTCAATTGACCATTTTTTAAATTTTCAAATAATTTATTTTCTTTCAAAATAAATAAATTATTATACTTAAAAAATAATGTGCATGTCAAAATGATATTTTAAATGTTTTACAAGTCTCTTTTATTGAGCAAATGTAAACTATGCAATCTTTCTTAGATTATCTTAATGATAAATTCATGTATTTTACATGACACTAGATCTCATAATGATAATTTTTTTTTATGCTTTTGAACACCTAAAACTCATATGCACACTTCTTATACCAATTCAAATTTAAAAATCATGCAAAATATGGGTTATTCAGGTGGTGTACTTGGTAAGTGTAATGATGGTATTATTGACCATCTTTTATCTCTTTGTAATTCAAATTTTAAATGTCTTAGTTTTGATAATTCAACTACTTCTAATAAAAATCTAGAATTTTATTGTCCTCTACACTACATGACTTATAATATAACTTATTTTGATTATAATGCTTCTAATGCTCATGCTTAGGTTAAAAATACTAAACTTTGTGTGTATTATGGAAAATATAGGTATCATATATGTAAATATTGGAAATTATACCCCTACAAATCTTGTGGTAAATCTATGCATGACACTTTACATTGTTAGAAAAGACTAAATTTCTTACCTCTAAAGGTAAAATTGTTTGGATTCTTAAAAAAATAATTCTTCTAGAGACTTTGATATATCTTCTTGTGATAATTTTTCTAATACTTCATGAAAAATATCATTTGCAAGTGACACACCTTCTTTGTCTCTATTTTGATTATCTAAATCTCTTTTTACATTCTTTATTTTTTGTTGCACATGATATAAGTTTTATTTATAGTTTTTTTGACTAACTTTTTTTCATACAAGGTATGAAACTTTGTGATGGAAGTGTTGACGTAGAAGATTGCATCCTTGGCAAGAGGCCGAGCTCCTGCCTTCTTCACGCAACAATGGAAACTCCCCTCTCGCCTATGGGATCGACGAAGCTGGAGGGGAGAGTCTTTAGATAAGGGCTAGCTCCCTCTGATGTATCATTTAGGCCCTGATTTCTCCTACTGCTAACAAAAAATGTAAAAAAGGGGGAGATGAAAAGGGAGAGAGAGATGCTGAAAACAGAACCTAACCTAAAAAAGGAAAAGAGGTGATACACCAGAAAAATGTGACCCACTCAGGCCCGAACATACACTTTTCACCAAAAGAAGCGCCTATACACTTCATTCATCATGAGAGAACCTTCTGCATCAGTGGGTCAGGGGTCCATGGAAATACAAGGAGGGAATAACTTCTAGAGGCATTCTGAGACACACTGCAGTAGCCTATCCACTTCACCTATACTCCTCTTGGGACACTTCTGACAAACCTGTAAAAGGAAAACTTGAAATGCACCAGACGTGCTAAAATCATTCTACAAAAGTGTCAAGAAAATGACTTAACATAGAATCAATACATAGACACATACTAAAGATGCAAAACTCAGAATGGAGGTAAAAATGCTATGTTTCGATTCAAGGTAAATATCTGGCAGAGCTCTGCCTTACAAGCCTGAGAGATTTTTGGGTAGAGTTTTGCCTTAAGGCTGAGAGCGAATTTCTTCTCAAACGAGAAGTTTACAATATATAGGAAGAGGAAGAGAACTTGGCGCTTCCTAGGAAAGATTTTGGCACTCATTTTTTTATCAGTGGCCCATGTGCATTCTAAATCTTGGGAAGAGGAAACCACTGTTACTGATGTCATTCTTCTGGAAGAGGCCTGCTGGAACTATGCTGTACAATCACCAAAATTGACTTTGGCATTCAAACATTAATGAAAGAGCATGGCCATGCCTCTTTTCCACAAACAGATTACCATTTGTCCCCTCATCAATGCCAACTACAAAAAATAGGTCACGCTGCTCATCTGACAATGACTCACCTTCCCTTCACCACTTGAATGCTTTGTCTTTTCCGTGTTTGTCTTCTTCCTGCTCTTTCAACCTTTGGGGGTGATCTTCTGGTGGGTCACTGCATTCCTTGGGCTTTTTCCATGCTTGATGCTCAAACAGTTTAAAAATAAACAGATATTTCACTGTGTTAAATTTGATGTTCACGCGGCCGTCACCCAATGGCTAGTTTGCTTGCTTAACTTTGACAGCTTTCGGGACGTCACCGTCCTCGACAAAAGTCATCGGGTCTTTGTTTCAGGCCTTTTCCCATGGACAAAAAATCCACAAAAATTGATTGCTTTGACTTTTTTGTGGGTTCGTTGACTTCCCCCTGTGCTGGCAGCGTTTCCTTCGAAGTGCTTGCCTTCTGCAAGGGCTTCTAGATCTTGAACTACCCTCCATAAGGGTAATTAAACCTTCAACCTGCCCTCTAGCTATAGGGCATACCGTTGAACCAACTCATTGAACCAAAATTGGTTCAATGGTTCAATCAGTTCAATGGTTCAACCACTACGCACTGAGCCCATTGAACCAAGCCTTCAAACTGATTATTGAACCAAGGTGCATTGAACCAATTGATGAACTTTGCCGATGAACCCTATGTTAAACTTGAACTGATTGAACCAAGAATTGAACTAAGGCATTAAACCAGTTTAATGGTTCAAAGATGCCAATTTTTCTATGATTTCCTTCAGACTAGAGCCCAAAGAAGCCTTGTAAAACCCATAACTCTTTGAACTGATCGTGCGCCAAAGGATTAACCTGCCGAGTCCATAGAAATCCAAAACCTATAGAGTCTATAGAAATCACCAGATTCATGCAAAATCAAACAATGAAAATGGCCTAGCATAGCAGGTTCAGAAGGGGACTAATTTTTGGCCTATTGGGCAAAAAATGGTCAATAGATTGGTGACTCCCAGGGGAAGCATGCTTGCTATGCTTAAAGACCAATTGCCTTGCAGTCCATTGGGCACGAAGTCAGATGTAGCTTGAAAAAAGTTAACAACAGCCCCAAAAGATCCAAGAATCGAACATGAAGCTTTTTACCCCACACGCAAACGGAAACACACAAGGCTAAAAAACACTACCTATGCAAACTGCACTTAGGGAAAATAAGAAAGACAACTAAAAGAAAACTACTATATACAACTAACCAGGATTGTTCACCCCCCTCTTGGATCAAAGGGAAAATTTCTTAAGTCCCCTTCCTGGCAAGAAGACTTATGGTGCTAGGCAAGTATCTGAATGAAAAGGAGATTTGGTGACTTGCTCCTCTTGCCTGTCACCTAGTTTGGCTGGTATCCGAGTGGATCAGATTCAAACATGCCTCCAACATACATGTATTCTTCTTATCGCTAGAGGCTTGTTGAATGATTATCCTTCATGCTGGTGCTCTTCACCAAGAAATTTGTGGCTACTGGGTCATTGCCATAAGCCCTTTGATATGCACATTCCCCTTGTAGTGCATAATGGTTTGACTTGTTTCCTTCTACCTCGTTGCAGGCTCTGTCAGACTCATCCTCTGCTTCCTCTTAGCTTTCTTGAAGAAGGGTGATAGTTGTGATGTCTGAAATGGAATCACAAACTGATTGCTCATCCCATAGAACATCACCTCTTTGTTCAAAGCTTTCTTCTTCAAGGCATTCCTCCAGGAAGATAGACCTCTCCTTTTCCTCCTCAAAGATTAGGGTCTCTAGATATTCAAAGATATTCTCATGATCCTCCTCCAACTTAGGGTCTTCAGCGTAGTCATCCTCCTCATCGAAGCAACAAGGAAGTTCATCGAACAAGGGGAAAAGAGCTCACCATGCTTTTGTTTGTCCTTGTATTGCTGAAACATCTGCATATATGCAAAACCTGCATCTTCTCCATTGCCTTTGGTGTCTTCACAAGAAGCATCAATAATGATTTATTCTTCATTGTCGCTCATGATAGCCCCTTGAAAAACTATAGATTGGATCTTCTGCTCCTCACTCGCCTCCTATAGAATAGGTTCCTCCTTGAGAAGGGGTGAAGTGGAGAAAACATGTGGAAGAGGGGGCAGCCCTTGAGCTAGAATCGAATGATTCTCCTCTTTCCACTTGGCTAGCACTTCATCCATATCAGGTGGGGTCTGATAGCTCTCTTGTAAATGTGTAGATGGGGTGTGTTCAGACATGGAATGTGCCATTTGGTCTAAGCCATCCATCACACATTGGCTGAGGAATCTCTCTTTGGATTCCAACTCTGCAATTCTCCTGGCCAGATCTTCTTGGAAGAGCTTTTCCTGGAGGTCATCAGCATTATCATGAGCAAGAGCAGCTTCAGCTTTTTCAAGGTTTTGAGAAAAACCTTGCTTCTCCTCCTTCCTGCCCCATGATTCTACTGTTTTCCCGCAATTAAGGATCTCAAAATTGGGATTTTGCTCCTGTGAATAAGCAACAACTTTGTTTTATCCAAGGTCCTGGGGCTCCTCCGTAAGGTGTAGAAGCTCTATCTCTCTTTCAAGAAGCAGTCTCATCCTAGCCTCTAAATCGTCAATTTATTTGGCTAGGTTGTCTTGAAATCATCTTTCTTAGAGGTCACCAACATCATCGTGTTGAATAGGAGCAATTTCGAGAGAGATGTGCTAGTTTGTAGAGTTTCCCCCAAAAGAAGATTCATGATATAAAGAATTGAGAAGATTGATCTCCATGGGGGATTGCTCTAATGCCCTTTGGTGTTGGAAAGCTAGGCACACGAGATTGAGAGTAGATGCATTAGATGAGCTAGAGTGGGTGAGTACTATCTGATAAAAAGTATTTGGTGTAAAAGAGGGGGCTTTTTTTAGAATAGGAAGGGGCACACAAGGCTGACTGCCTTGAATAAATGGATTTATCCATTTTTCTACCTCCTCCTCCATGGATTGCAGGGCCTGAGCTTGCCTAAACAAACACTCCTCTTTATACATCAACTCTTATTGATAACTGTACTACTCCTCCAGTCTATCAATCTCCATCGTCTGCTTCTCAAACTCCAGGGCCATTTCCCTTATCATTGCAGGGCAACTAGGAGAGCTACTTGAGGGGATTGCATAAATATCTAGAGCATGATCATAGTCATATGAAGGAATACAAGGTCCATGATTCTGTGCAAAAGAATTATACATATAAAAGTAAGATTTTTGATGGCACCAGGCTGCTTAACTAGCAGATTTAACTCAGATTCTCCATTGGTGTTGATGTAAAATCCTCCAAAGGCTAGTCAGTTGAAGAACACACCAAAAATTCTTCAACTCTTTGGACACAGCTTGTCCTAGTTGGTCCCACCGGGCATGCCAAAAACTGTTGACACAAAAGATTACACCCTTGGTAGGAGGCTGAGCTCCTACCTTCTTCACGCAATAATGGAAACTCCCCTCTCACTTGTGGGACTGGCAAAGCTAGAGGGGAGAGTCTCTAGATAAGGGCTAGCTCCCTCTGATGTATCATTTAGGCCCTAATTTCTCCTACTGCTAACAAAAAATGTAAAAAAGGGGGGATGAAAAGGGAGAGAGAGATGCTGAAAATAGAACCTAACCTAAAAAAGGAAAAGAGGTGATACACCAGAAAAATGTGACCCACTCAGGCCCGAACATACACTTTTCACCAAAAGAAGCACCTATACACTTCATTCGTCATGAGAGAACCTTCTGCATTAGTGGGTTAGGGGTCCATGGAAATACAAGGAGGGAATAACTACTAGAGGCATTCTGAGACACACTGAAACAACCTATCCACTTCACCTATACTCATTTAGGGACACTTCTGACAGACCTATAAAATGAAAACTCAAAATGTACCAGACGTGCTAAAATCATTCTGCCAAAGCATCAAGAAAATGACTTAACACAGAATCAAGACATAGACACATACTAAAGATGCAAAACTCAGAATGGAGCTAAAAATGATGTGTTTCAATTCAAGGTAAATATCTGGCAGAGCTCTGCCTTACAATCCTGAGAGATTTTTGGGTAGAGTTTTTCCTTAAGGCTGAGAGTGGATTTCTTCTCAAAAGAGAAGTTTACAATATATAGGAAGAGGAAGAGAACTTGGCACTTATTGGGAAAGATTTTGGAACTCATTTTTTGTCAGTGGCCCATGTGCATTCTAAATCTTGGGAAGAGAAAACCACTGTTACCGATGTCATTCTTCTGGAAGAGGCTTGTTGGAACCATGCTGTACAATCACTAAAATTGACTTTGGCATTCAAACATTAATGAAAGAGCATGGCCGTGCATCTTTTCTACAAATAGACTTCCGTTTGTCCCCTCATCAATGCCAACTACAAAAATAGGTCATGCTGCTCATTTGACAATGACTCACCTTCCCTTCGCCACTTGAATGCTTTGTCTTTTCTATGTTTGTCTTCTTCCTGCTCTTTCAGCCCTCGAGGGTGATCTTCTGGTGGGTTACTGCATTCCTTGGGCTTTTTCCATGCTTAACGCTCAAATAGTTTGAAAACAAATGGATATTTCACTGCGTTAAATTTGATGTTCACACAGCCGTCACCCAATGACTAGTTTGCTTGCTTAACTTTGATAGCTTTTGGGATGTCGCCGTCCTCGGCAAAATTCATCGGGTCTTTGTTTCGAGCCTTTTCCCACAGACAAAAAATTTGTGGGAATTGGCCGCTATGACTTTTCTGTGGGTTCGTTGACTTCCCCCTGCACTAGCGGCCTTTCCTTTGAAGTGTTTGCCTTCTGCAAAGGCTTCTAGATCTTGAACTACCCTCTACAAGGGCAATTGAACCTTTGGCCTGCCCTCTGACTATAGGGCACACCCTTGAACCAAGCCGTTGGACCAACCCATTAAACCAAAATTGGTTCAACGGTTCAATCGATTCAACAGTTCAACCACTACATGCCAAGCCCATTAAACCAAGCCTTCAAATCGATTATTGAACCAAGGCACATTGAACCAACCGATGAACTTTGCTGATGAACCCTATGTTGAACTTGAACTAATTAAACCAAGCGTTGAACTTGAACCGATTGAACCAATCATTAAACTAAGGCATTGAACTAGTTTAATGTTCTAAAGACACTAATTTTTCTATGATTTCCTTCAGACTAGAGCCTGAAGAAGCCTTGTAAAACCTAGAACTCTCTGAACTGATGGTGCGCTAAAGGACTAACCTGCTGAGTCCATAGAAATCCAAAACCTGCAGAGTTTGTAGAAATTGCCAGATTTATGCAAAATCAAAAAATGAAAATGGCCTAGCACAGCAGGGACAGAGGGGGACCGATTTTTGGCCTGTTGGGCAAAAAATGGTCAACAAGAAGTTAATTTTACTCTAGTTATCTATTTTGTACATCTATTTTTATTACATTATCTATGTAGATTATGTTTTTTTATATTAGTTAACTTAAAAGATTGATGTTAGTTTATTTTTTTTGTATTTTTGTACATCATTACATTATTTGAAGAGGATTCTTAGAGATTTTTGGTGATCAAACCTTCATCTTTGTGACTTTTGGTGACACCTTCTCTTCTTTTTTCTTCTTTAAAGTTTTATAATTCCTCTTAAAGAAAGTTTCTATTAAGAGGGAGATCATTATAATTTCAACTCCTTTGTTTGTAAAGGTTTTACCCACTTTTATTTCCCTAAATTTAAGTTTAAGTGGGAGTGTTAGGGAATTAAACTTAATTTAAGTTATTCCTATAGTCTTATGATATATTTCTAAGTCTTGTGTGTGTGTGTGTGTGTGTGTGTGTGTATTTATTATATTTATAAATTCACTTTATTCTATCTTTTTGAGGTGTCACTCACCTCTTTATTCCACTTATTGGGTTTGAAGTTAATTTCATATAAATCCTCTCCTCCAATATGGCACACACATCCTTCTCAATTGTAAGAGGATTAGAGTCACATGTCACACATGCTATAAATTGTACTTGTAACTCTTTATTCCCTCTAACTATATTTATTGAGCTATTCTCTTTCTCTTTCTTCATGTTCATGTTCAATAATTTTAGTCTTGCTCTTGCATCTTTATGATACTTTTTGGTATAAAGTCATTCTATCTCTTTCTTATAGCTTATTCATAGTAATGTATTTGGAGTGATTCTTTTTACAAGCTTATAATAGATTGTGGGTTTTTTTTAAATCTCTATGACAATTTTCCCACTTATCATATTTGCCTCAACTTTGTGGTTTGTGTTCATTTCAAGGTAACATTGTTACTTAATTTTTTATTATTTATTCAATGTTTAATTCAATTCTTGATAAATACTCTAATAAAGACAATTATTTAAATATGTTACCCAAAAAACCAAAATTTTTTTATAATAAAATAATGTTTACCAAAGGATAACTAAAATCATGAATGACATTAAAAATAAGCTATTTGAAATGTTCCAGCAACAAAAGAGCCAACATGGAAATAAAGAAGGCCAAGAAGAAAAAGACACAATGATGGATAATAGGACATAGGTAGAAGACGTAAAGACAATGCCTAAAGGGTAACTGGAAGGTAAAACTCTTAAAATAAAACACAACAAAAAAAATTGTTTATTATAGTAGTCTATTTAAAATGAAAAAATGCTTCAGAAAAATGATGCTAAGTTAAATAAGGTAGAAGATAACATAGAGAGATTGAAATGGAAGAAATTTATCATGGGTAGAGCATAACACCATAAAGATACAATGAATACTATGCAACAAATACGTCATAAAAAAAGATATGTGGTAAAACATACCTTGTGATGTATCACAAATGCCATTTTTCTACAATATTGCTTAACAAAGAAAATAAAAGCACATGGATAGGTTTAAAGAGAGTTAAACAATCAAGCTTACAAGGTACCAAAACTAGAAGTGTATTTTATTAATCCTTGATAGCACTAAAATCAAAATGCTAAAATATTATAGGTATTAAAAATATTATAAGTGTGATTTATTTTTTGAGAAAACGCTGTCATAGTTTTGATGATTTCTCTCAAATCATGATTTGCATTAACATTTTTTTTTTGACAAATTAATCTCAACTATAAAATGCAAAAGTAATATAAATTTCATTAAAAAATAAGAGATAAATGAAAAGATATGGTTGTTTTAATCTTACAGATTTTAATATGATGAATTTTGTAAAATTTGAATTTAAAATTCCAAAAAGTAAAAAAGTTGAAAAAATTTCAATGGAGCAACTTAAAATTTCATGTAAAAAGATAAATATATAAAAATTCTAAAAATAATTTATGTTAAAAAATAGCAGAGAAAACAAAAATCAGTTGTAAGGGTGTAATCTCTTGCCAAAAAACTGAATTTCTCCACCAAAATACTTGCATAAACTTAAGTTTCAACATTAAAATGATTGTAGATCTGATACTATATTATAATATGTCAAAAATCAAATTTTGAAAATAAGTAAATTAATAATATTACCTTGCAAAATAGAACAAACCAAAAATTTAAAATAAAAATTTGATAAGTGGGAAAAACTGTCGAATGGTGAAAAAATACCATAATATATTAAGAAGCTTGCAACAATAAATCCTACTATCTACAATACCATGTATAAGATTAGAATAATAATGGCCTTAGGCCAAGAGTATCAATTATTCAAGAACAAGATTTAAAATAACAAAAATGAGTTATGTGTTGAGAGTGTTAAGAAATGAGAGAGGTGAACTCTTAATATAGAGATAAAAGAGAAAATAAGTTACATGTACAAGCTTAGGTATGTGTGCCATGTGGCCCTAATCCTCTTATAAGTGAAGAGGTTATGTGTGCCATGTGAGAGGAGAGGATTTATATGTAAGCAAATCTCATTTTAACAAATGGACAAAAGAGGTGTGTGACACCTCAAAAGGTTAGAAATAAAGTGTATTTATAAACATAATAAATAAACACACATATAAGACTTAGGATAAACTTAAAGGACTATGGGAAGGACCCAAATTGAGGTTAATTCTCCAATATTCACATAGATTATTATTATCCAACTATAAAAATTGATGCATGTGCATATGTCAAAAAGTGTTGCTTTCTAAAAGCAGGGTGACCTGATTCATGCTCCATCACAAACATTGTAGCTGATTACAACTTAATTATTTTCAACATCGAGACTTGAACTCATAGAAAAGATAAACCCCACTTCATTTGATGGTTGTGAACATATCCTAATTGCTACCAGTTATTTTAAAAACTGGGTTGAGGTAATCCCATTCACTTATGTAACTAAGAAGCAAATATCTAAATTTATTTTTAATCATATCATTTACCAATATGGCATCCCATCCAACATTATTTCTAATAATTAAAAATATTTTAAAAATAAAAACATTAAATCCCTCTATTCCTAATTCAATATCTAACATAAATGGTCCACTCCTTATTATCCATAAGGTAATGACCAATCTAAGGCATCCAACAAAAACATTCTTAAAATCTTCAAAAAGACTATTAATAATGTTGGTTGTAATTGACATTTATAATTATTTCCTACCTCATGGACTTATCAAACCAACATTCACAATCCCATAGGTGTTACATCTTATTCCTTAGTCTTTGGATCAGAAGCAATCCTACTTATTGAGATAAAGTTACCTTATCTATGTATTTCATTGTAGGAAGTCATTGATGATGAGGATTACAAGGTTGCATAGCTATAAGAGTTAGAACTCATTGTTGATAGAATATTGATAACACTAAATCATATCAAGGATTATCAAAATAGGATGCACCAAAATTATAACAAGAAAATCAAATCCAAAGAGTTTAAAGTTGATGACCTTATGTTTAAATAAAATTAAAAGAATAAAAATGTCAAACAGGAGAAGAAATAAAAGTTTGAGCCTAATTAGCTAGGTCCATATGATGTAGGAGCATCACCTACCACATTGTACATATGAGTCAAGTGTCATGTTTTGGAGTCTTTAGTAGGTTTCTTAGTGTTTTAGGGAAATTTTGTTTATATTCTTTAGAGGAAAGAGAAAATAAAATAAGAAGGGTATGGCTAGTAGAACTTGGTATGTTGTGCACGCATTGATCTAGATGGTTTTAGATACTCCTCTTTAGATTGAGAGGAATGACCTATAGATAAAAACACTCAAAGAAATGGTTGGATTAGTTAGATAGTAGGGTGGATTACCTAGAAATCTAGATCCAAAATGTATGAGATTATTTAGAGGTTGTCAATCCACACTTTTAAATAATCAAGTTATGAAAGATAAAGTACTTACATATATCATAAAACATACTAAAATAAAATACAAGTACTTGATAAATGAATAGATGAATCTGACTAATTATTTTAATGAATAGATTGATATTAATGCTAAATGATTTAGGTATGGTTCATAAAATAGGGCAAGGTTATTTGATTTGGTGAGAGGTAATAAATTTGGATTTGGTTGAGATATAGTGGGTAAAAACAACTTTCTATTTGAATGTCATACAATGACCATCAATGGTTAGGATAACTGCTAGTTGTTATGGATAGACCGTTGGTGATCAGGGTGACCATCGATGGTTATTATGGTTTTGTTTTGGTTCAAGGAATTGATTTGGTAAGGTTAAAAAATGGAAATCCAAAAAGTGGATTTGGGCTAGGTTAGCTATGAAATAGTAATAAAGTAACTAATTAGTGAGAATAGATACTTAGCTTGTTAGTTGTTGATTTGAGGAAGGGTCAAAGGATCTGTTGGTGACACTTGGAGTAATTTTAATAGAATAACAATGCTTGGCTATTGGTTGATAGATGATAACACTTTGGATATTTGTCATACTTACTGATTCACTAGAAGAACACTTACAAAAAGAAGTGTTGATGCAAGAGGCTCTAGCTTTGGATGTGGATGATTGATCAATTCTAGATCTTTTTTCATCTTTTCCTCTTCTATTTTTATAGGAAGGAAGGAGAGGCATAATAAGAGGTTAACAAGAGATTCAACAAGTAGTTCAAATTTAGATTTTTCATGCATTAGATCACATATGAATTAGATGAGCTAAATATAAAAAAAAAATCTAGAGTTGACTATTTAAGAAGTGGAAAATTGACTGTTGATGGCCAAACCTAACCATCGATGGTTAGGATGACTGTCAATTTTCAAGGGTCAAAATTAAATTTTGGTAAAAAACTTTAGTTAGTTGGTTAGTTAGTCAGCTAACCTGGCTTAGGTTTGCAGTTGAAGGGTTATGAGATGGTCCCTATGGGGTATCGAGGTGGTCTAGGGGTGTTTTGATATCTAGAAATGTTATGTGCAATTTTTTAGTATCTAGATTTTTCCCTTTTTATTTTGTAGTTTGTATCAACAAACTACAAAACAAAAATAGATTAAAGGTCAAAGGTTTGGTTACCCTGAGCATGGAAAGAGGTTTTCCCCCTCAAATCAGGAATAAATGAGGTAAAATAGAATTAGGTGTGGGTTTGATAAGTGGTTAAGTTAGTGATGAATTGGGTGGTAGGTTGGGCATTGAAGTACAAACACGTGCATAAAGTGTGACTAAATAGCGATAACCAAGATCATGTAATGACTAGGTTGCTATGATTGGTAAATATAAGGTCATTACTTGAAATACAAGTGATAAGTGTGACATGTGACTGTATGTCACTATTGGGCTGCACTCATAAACACAAGTCTCATAGATAAGGTTAGTGTATTTATGAGTATCCAAGGTAGGAAGTGCTCCTGTAAAGACATAAATTGGTCAAGTGTGTGCAAGGTAATTCAAGTTCAAAAAACTATGTACTTTGACAATTTAGTTGGTGAGTTCAAAAGGACCAAGGTAAGGTCATTGTAAAACATAAAAATTCTAGGCCAAAATGACAACTGGTGAGGTTGATGTGGTGTAGTTGTGTTTGTTAGATAAGGTAATCTCCTATGGTGGGTAATTGGTTTGGTGTGTTGGACTGAGATGTGGTTGATAAAGTTGTGGGGTGAGAAAAATCCTAAAAAAGTTAATCATCAATGGTCAAGGTTGACCTTCAATGGTTACCTTAACCATCGGTGGTCACATGTCAACCCTAGAAGGGTGAAGACAAAAGTGCCACCATGGGTCCTTTTCTCTCATTTGTGAATTTTGAAAATGAAATCTTTGGCATTTTGTGAGAGAAAATGGTTACACTATGGTAAGAGCGATTGATTGGGTGAGGTGGATTGAGTTAACTGAGCTTTGACTTGATGAGGATGTAGCATAAATGGGGAGAGCATGAGGCAAGGTGGTGGTCCCCAAAGTTTCTTCTCAATGATGATCAAGGAATGAGGTAGGAATTTTTATTCAATTAATATCATAATGTTAATTTTGCAAATATATTGATTTTAAATTACTCATTATGATTGGTTGAGGGTGGGTTACGTATGGTTTTACCTAGGTTTAGGTTTTGATAGATTTATTTGAATTTAAAGTTGAAATGGGAGTTTGGATTTGGAGTGACATGAGTAGGATAGGTTAGGGTGGGTTGGAGGGTGTTTTGGTAGAAATTTTTAGGGGTTTTGGGTGTGTAGGGTTTAGTTTGATCATCGACGATCATTTTATAGTGACCGTCAATTATTATTATCAACTATCACCAGTCACTATTGATCCTCAATGGTTGAAAATTGACGATCATAGGTGACTATATGGTGACCATAAATGGTTGATTACCTAACCATCGATGATCATCTTGACCATCAGTGGTTAATAAGAGTTGGATAATTTGTTAAATTTTTTTGTTGAATATTTAAGTTTAAAGGAGTTGGGGTTTAAGTAATGTAGTATTTGAATGTTTGGGTAAAATTGAGGTTGAGGGTAATGTTTTATGTTTAATTGGTAGAAGTACAATTTTAAGGTTGATAGTTGTGTTAAGGTGTGGAGCCTAAAAGCTTCACATATGAGCACATTACCAAAGTTGCAGGTTTACACAGTCACCGGCGTCGGTCAGGAGCGACCGACGTTGGTCCGGTGCAGTTGAAGAGACACCGGCGTCGGCAAATGATCGGCTGACGTCGGTCACAGGCAAGCAGGAAGGAACCATCATCGATTACCTGTGCGTCCAGAATGCTATTTCTGAGGACAGAAGCGAGTGTTTGCATGATGAGTTTAAGTCTTAGTCTTAAGTTTGCGTTTCTATTATTAGTAAGATTATTTTTAGAGCCCTTGTTCAAGAGGCTTAACTATTGGTTGTGAGTGCATGCTCAAGTCTCCTAATTCTATATGTAGAATTAGATCTTCTTAGCTTAGTGTGATTATTGTAGTAGTTCATTGTATGTGAATGTTGAAGAACAGTACGAAGTTGCATCAATCTAGGTTGTTGGAGTTGATTGTACTTGAGAGAGAGAGCTCTTAAGGGATAGAGATCTAGAGAGAGATCTTGTGCATCTGAGAGAGGTGTGGAAGAAAGAAGTTTATTCAATTGTATTCCTTTTGTAAAGAGTTTAATACAATTTTTCAGGGTGGTTTCTTGTATCTCTTGTTCTTTGCTATTATCTGATTCTAGTTACTTATCTATCTGATTTAATTTCGCAGTTTATTGCTTTCATAAGTGTAATCATATTGTTGGTTGATCCCAAACAAGTGGTATCAGAGCCAGGTTGTAGGTTTAGAGTTTGATATCCAATAATTGGTATCAAAGCTTAGGTTCACTAACAGGTGGTTCAGATCTGTGTAGTGTATATTGATTACAAGTTGCTCACAGGAGTTTCTGCAGGGATTTCTATTTGAGTGGGAGAAGCAATGGCAGATGAAAGTAAACTGAGAATGGAGAATTTCAATGGCAAAAACTATCAACATTGGAGAATGCAGATAGAGGACTATCTCTATCAGAAGGATCTATACTTACCATTAGGTGGGATTGCAAAGAAGCCCACAGACATGGAGGATGAAGAATGGGAAGTTCTTGACAGAAAGGCTCTGGGGTCTATAAGACTGAGTCTAGCATCTACTGTGATATCTAATTTATCACAAGCAAAAATAATGGTAGAGTTGATGACTACTCTAGAAAATTTGTACAAAAAACCCTCAGCTTCTAATAAGGTATATCTTATGAAGCAGCTATTTAATTTGCATATGCAGGAAGGTGGATCTGTATCTAATCACCTGAATGATTTTCATGGTATTGTAAATCAATTAATTCAGTCAAAATTGTATTTGATGATGAAATAAAAGCTCTTTTAATATTATGTTCTTTGCCTGAAAGCTGGCATAGCTTAGTAATGGCAGTTAGCAATACTGCATCTGCATCAAATATTTTAAAAGTAGAGGATGTTGTTAGTGTTATCTTGAATGAGGAAATTCACAAGAAAAGCACATAAGAGACATCTGGGAATGCTTTAAGCTTTGAGAGCAGGGGAAGGCAAAAAGAGAAGAGCAAGAAAGGGAGATCAAGATCCAAGTCTACGGGGAAAGGCAGATCCAAATCCAAAAATGGCAGGAAGCCACAATGCTGGAATTGTGGAAAGATGGGGCACATAAGTAGAGATTGCTGGTCAAAGCCTAAGGAGGACAATCAGCACGAAGGAAAAGAAGAAGCAAAGGTTGCAGGTATTGCACAAGATGCTTTAATATTCTCTTTACATAATAATATAGAATCTTGGGTGTTAGATTCTGGTGTATCTTTTCATGCTACCCCTAATAGGGAATATTTCTGTGACTATATCCATGGAGATTTTGGAATAGTATATCTAGGGGATGATGAACCCTGTAAAATTGTTGGCAAAGGTAAAGTGTAGATGAAAATGCAGAATGGCAACACATGGGTGTTGAGAGAAGTTATGCATGTTCCTAGCTTGAAGAGAAATTTGATTTCTACAGGAAAGTTAGGGGATGAGGGTTGTACAGTAACTCTCACAGCAGAATCTTGGAAGGTGACCAAGGGTGCACTTGTTATGGCCAGAGGTAAGAGAGTAGGTACTCTCTATTTATGTAACTGTGTTACTAACAATTCTCCTTCTGTATTATCTACTTCAGATGTGGATGCAAAATTGTGGCACTCAAGGCTTGGCCACATGAGCGAGAAGGGGATGTCAATCCTTAAGTCTAAAGGTAAGCTTTCAGATTTGAAAAGCATGGATCTAGAATTTTGTGAGCACTGTGTATTTGGAAAATAGAAAAGGGTTAGTTTTCTCAAGACTGGGTCTACAAAGAAGAAGCATAAGTTGCAGCTTGTTCACACAGACATGTGGGGACCGGCTCAGGTAGCTTCTATTGGAGGATCACAGTACTATGTTTCATTCATAGATGATGCTACAAGAAAGGTATGGATCTACTGTATTAAGAAGAAATCTGATGTATTTGAGACTTTTAAGATTTGGAAAGCTATGGTTGAGAATGAAACAGGCAAAAGATTAAAGTGCCTGAGATCTGACAATGGTGGAGAGTTCTGCAGTTATAAGTTCAACTGGTATTGTTACATGCATGGAATCCGTAGGTAAAGGACGGTTCCAAGGACACCTTAGCAGAATGGAATTGCTGAAAGGATGAACAAAATAATCATGGAGCGTGCAAGATGTATGAGATTGCATGCTGGTTTGCCCTTAGAGTTTTGGGCAGAAGCTGTTGACACTACAGTGTACCTGATTAACAGAGGACCCTCTACAGCTCTGGATAGTGGAATTCTAGAAGAGGCTTAGACAGGTAAAAAGGTAGATCTCTCTTTTCTCAAAGTTTTTGGTTGTGAAGCCTTTGTGCACGTAGATAAGGAAAATAGATAGAAGCTCGATGCTAAGTCTATGAGGTGCACATTTATTGGCTATGGCTCAGATGATTTTGGTTTCAGATTTTGGAATCTAGGAACTAACAAGATAATTAGGAGCTGTGACGTTGTTTTTAATGAAAAAGTGATGTATAGTGATCAGCTGAAGAAACTGAATCAATCTGGGTAGAGCAATAGTGAATTAGATGAGGTGACGGTCCAAAATGAGCTCACGGGAAAAATAAATAATCACTTGCAGGAAAACACAGATACCGACATCGATAGGATAGGAACCGGCGTTGGCAGAACAAAAACTGATGTCGGTCATACAGAGACTGATGTCGATAGGACAGGCACCGGCGTCAATCAGGTAGAACCAGCGTCGGCCAGTAGCAGGTCTGGAGGTGACCGAGGTCGGTCACTGTCAGAGAATTTGGGTGGACAACGTGTTGTGAATGAGTCTCAGACACCCATCAGGAGGTCTGAAAGGGTAAGTAAGCCTCCAATTAGATATTCTCCTTCATTATTCTATTTATTGCTAACTGATGGTGGAGAACCAGAGAGTTTTGAAGAAGCAATACAGGTGGAGTCCAAGAGTCAGTGGGAGCGTGGCATGGTTGAGGAGATGGAGTCCTTAAGAGAGAACCAAACATGGGATTTGGTTGAATTGCCAGCTGGTAAGAGGACACTGAAGAACAGATGGACCTACAGGTTGAAAGAAGGTGAGAATGGACAGATGAGATATAAGGCCAGATTGGTAGTGAAAGGATTTGCACAAAATCCAGGTATTGATTTTGGTGAGATTTTTTCTCCTATTGTTGAAATGACTTCTATACGGATTGTACTATCTTTGGTTGCTGTTGAGGATTTGCATCTTGAGCAGCTAGATGTTAAGACAACGTTTCTTCATGGAGATTTGGATGAGGAAATTTATATGGAACAGCCGAAAGGATTTGAGGTCAAAGGTAAGGAGAAGTTAGTGTGCAGATTGAAGAAAAGCTTATATGGCCTCAAGCAAGCTCCTAGACAGTGGTATTTGAAATTTGACAAGTTTATGACTGAGCATGGCTACAGTAGGTGTCAATCTGACCATTGTGTGTATTTTAAGAGATTGGATAATGGTAGATATATTATTCTATTGTTGTATGTAGATGATATGCTGGTTGCAGGATCACACATGCAGGATATCTCTGAGCTTAAGGTGAAATTAGCTCAAACGTTTGCTATGAAGGATTTGGGAGCAACAAAGAAAATCCTTGGCATGAGCATTAAGAGAGACAGGAAAAATCACAGGTTGATATTGTCTCAAGAGGATTATGTGGACAAGGTGTTGAAACGGTTCAATATGCAGGATGCCAAACTGGTAAGCACACCTTTGGCTGGACATTTTAAGTTGAGTAAAGAACAATGTCCCAATTCACATGATGAGGTAGAGTACATGAGTAAGGTTCCATATTCTTCTGCAGTAGGGAGTTTGATGTATGCAGTGGTGTGTACTAGACCGGATATTGCCCAAGTAGTGGGAGTTGTAAGTAAGTATATGGCCAATCCAGGTAAGGAACATTGGAAAGCAGTTCAGTGGATCCTTAGATATATGAGAGGAACTAGCAGTAGGCACTTGTGCTATGGAGGTTCAGATACTTCTCTACATGGTTATGTAGATTTAGATATGGCAGGTGATTTGGATGGCAGGAGGAGCACTCCAGGTTATGTTTTCACTGTAGGTGGAACGGCGGTTAGCTGGATATCTAAGTTATAGAAGGTTGTTGCCTTGTCAACTATAGAAGCTGAGTATATTGCAGCCACAGAAGCTAGCAAAGAGATGATATGGATGACACGATTCATGGAAGAGCTTGGAAGGGAGCATGGGAGTTGCAGATTGTATAGTGACAGTCAGAGTGCAATCCATTTGGCTAAGAATTTAGCTTTTCATTCAAGAACCAAGCACATACAGATAAGGTACCACTTCATACGGCAGGTATTGGAAGATGGTGATTTGAAGCTGGAGAAGATCCATACAGATAGGAATCCTGCTGATATGTTAACCAAGTCGGTTACAAAGGAGAAGTTGAATATTCATTCAACTTTTGTTGGTCTTCATGATTGAGTTGAAGATGGAGGAGCTAGAAGATGTTGCTGTACAGGTACTGGTGCAGCTGTTTATCTCCAAGTGGGAGATTGTTAAGGTGTGGAGCCTAAAAGCTTCACATATGAGCGCATTACCAAAGTTGCAGGTTTACACAGTCACCGGTGTCGGTCAGGAGCGACTGACGTCGGTCCGATACAGTTAAAGAGACGCCGGCGTTGGTAGATGATCGGCCGACATCGGTCACAGGCAAGCAGGAAGGAACCGACGTCGGTTACCTGTGCGTCCAGAATGCTATTTCCAAGGACAGAAGCGAGTGTTTGCATGATGAGTTTAAGTCTTAGTCTTAAGTTCACGTTTCTATTATTAGTAAGATTGTTTTTAGAGCCCTTGTTCAAGAGGCTTAACTGTTGGTTGTGAGTGCATGCTCAAGTCTCCGAATTCTATATGTAGAATTAGATCTTCTTAGCTTAGTGTGATTATTGTAGTAGTTCATTGTATGTGAATGTTGAAGAATAGTATAGAGTTGCATCAATCCAGGTTGTTGGAGTTGATTGTACTTGAGAGAGAGAGCTCTTAAGGGATAGAGATCTAGAGAGAGATCTTGTGCATCTGAGAGAGGTGTGGAAGAAAGAAGTTTCTTCAATTGTATTCCTTTTGTAAAGAGTTTAATACAAGTTTTTAGGGTGGTTTATTGTATCTCTTGTTCTTTGCTATTATCTGATTCTAGTTACTTATCTATCTGATTTAATTCTGTGATTTATTGCTTTTATAAGTGTAATCATATTGTTGGTTAAAACCCAACAAGTTGAATGTTAAAGTATAGTTGTTGAGGAAAATGTTTGAGGGGTAGTGGGTTGAATGTTCATTTAATAGTTACAATGGAATGTTTATAGGTATTGATAGTTAATGATAAGGTAAGTAGATGAAGGTTAAAAATAGATTCGTAATGATTTAGGGTTCATAGGTAATGGTTGAGAATAGTTAAGGTCAATGATTGGTAGGTAATTTAGATGTTGTAAGTTGAAGGTTGATTTGTAGATAAGTCATAGGTATAGGTCATAGTAGGAAAATGTTATGAATTGAAGAGATTAACATAAGAGGTAGGTGTAATCGGTTGAGTTTATAAGAAAAAATAGTATAGAGAATTAAGTTTGTTTGATATCAAACCTTGCAAGAATGGGAGGAAATTTAGATGAGGGATAGAGTGCCCCAAAGTTTTAATGAGATTTATTGAGGTATGATAGCAGATGATTGGGTGCACATGAAGCACATGGGCCTTGGTAGTATGATGCATTACTAGCATGTATCACTAGATGTAGTGATGTTAGTGGCACTCATTGAGATATGGGATCTTGACACTAATACATTATTGTTGCCTATGGGGGAGATGACCATACTACTTTAAGACATCCATAGGATCATATGACTACCCATATGAGGGAGAAGATATACCATATTAAGAGGGATAAGTGGGATGAGTTGATAGAGCTCTTATATGGAGATGACATGGATTTTATGAAGTGTCACTCCAGAGGTTGATTACACACCACTCTATCAAAAAGATAAGGATGTGAGGAGGCTTTTCTCCATGATGATGATAATGGTGATGTGCCATGCTTTGCCTGATTCTAGAAGTGGGAGGTTTCCTTATTTATTATGGGGGGTGCTAGTGGAAATGTTTATGGGTTTCACGATGTTTGTGTGGGCACCTATGTTATTAGTTTAGATTTATCAAGAGATAAGGGGGTTATACACCTATAAGAGATACAAGATCAGTGCTAGATTCACCCTACATTATGGGGCCTATGAGCACATCCAAGTGCCTAGACCTATGGGGCTACCATGGGAGGGCTATGCACGAATGGAACTCAGAGTAGGATTCATGAGGTGGTTAGATGATTATGCCCTCTCTAGATTAGGAGGAGGGGTACATGACATAGATTGGTTTAGAGGCTTACTGGATGCCTTGGTTTTTGGAGATATAATTTGGAGACCATATGGTAGGTTTCTATGATGGGCTCATTACAAGAGACATACTCTATCCCTGTAGAGCTATAAATGGATATATGGTAGACAAGAGGGTGAGATAGAATTGATACCATTTGATAATGTAAAGAGTAGTTTAGCCTCTGTAAGATATATCCAAGGTGTTCCTAAGGTACAAGAGGGAGGATTCAAGGTTCCCACTACCCACTCCATTTCTAGTTCAGATATTCATGGATCGAGAGGAGCTATCAGTGAGGATAGTGATAAATGATGTAGGTGTCATATATGGGTATCGTATATGGTACCAATCACTTTATGCTATGACATATTTTGGGGGTGATGATGGTGGTTAATAGGCTATATATGTTTACCTAGCTAGTAGAGGTGGTCAATAGGGTCAATTTTAGGGTGTTGGTGGCCCATATATATAGGCAATGATGGCTAAGAGGGACCAAGAATCTGTGTAATTAGCCACAACATAATTATCCTTATAAGTGGTACAAGAATCAATATAAATAGTATAGGGTCAGTTGGTCATTATAATAGGTGAGAGAGATCAGGCTAGATCTCAACTAGTTTTGGTGATGTAGGAGAGAGATTCTCTCTAGTAGGTAGGAGGGGGAGTATCAAAAGTGGTGGTACTAGAAGGGACTATCTTGATGTAGAGATATGTAGTGATGATGGAGGAGTTATGGTAATATGAGGCCTTGGTCTTTAGGAATTATCTAGATGAGCCTTGATGGGGTGAATATAGGGCTAGGATTGCAGGAGGTGGTAGCACGGTGACACTAATTCAATGGGTCACATGTGTGGGTAGCCAAATAGGTACAGGAGGATAGGATCCAAGAGGAAGTGGTGTCCCAATATCATATATTTGTGATTAGACATGATATTTTGATGTATTATATGATTTTGATATCAACCTATGAGTTGATGTAGTGAGATGTATATTTTGTTTTGAGAGACATGTATATTTTGGCTGACATTATGGTGATGTAATACTTTGTTAATGTTTTATTGTTCATGGTTGTGATGTTCATGTTGATATGATTATGTTTACGAGATGTTTATTTGGACTCACCTAGCTAGACATGTGATGATATGTCTTTAGTTTATGTTCATGATGATGTTTGATATGGGTTGATGTTATTGATGTGGTTATGATGTGATGGTTATGGATGACTATGATAATCTTGATATGATTATGTGATGCTATTGTGATATTATGAATGATTAGGATGATGGTTATGTCATTATGATTATGGTATTTGATGATGTTATTTATAGATGTGATAATTTATTTTTATGTTTGAGATGATCATGTTTATGATAGTTGATATGATTATGGTTATGACTAATAATGTGATTATTGTTATGGGTATGGATTACAGATCATAGTTATATGAATGTGATAAATGGTAGGATGTTAATGATGTTATGATGGTGTTCATGTTGAAATTTAATGAGTGTATGCTTCTTCATGTATATTTAGACATGTGTCAGATATGATATATGTGATTATGAGGTTGTAATGGTGATAGTTGATTTGTGATTATGCTAATTGATGTATGTTTTGTTTTATGATGTGATGATGATATCATGTGGTGTGATTATGATTGTGGTCATTTTTTTTGGATTAGGGTGAAGTACATAAGGTAAGTTAAATAATAAAACCAAATGTGAGGGAGAGAAAACAAACCTGAGATAAACGTTTATGTAAATATGTCAACCAGTATGAGAGGATGAGAAGAAGGCATGATGCTTCTTCTTTGGCCAGGACTAAAAAAACATAAGTTGGATTGATTTAAGGAACATAATCCATATGAATGATTCACATGAGAATTTATTAGTTGGTTAAATAGGTGTCTTAATCACATAATCTCAAGTAAGATCAAAATTCCTTGCTTATAGTGTATAAGAGGGGGGAGATGAATGTGGAACCTTCTCGGGAGACTAACTTACCATTTCTATAGGTCACCAAAGAGTTAGTATAAATAAGCCCATGTAATACAAGGTGCAAACTGATCAATTTATGAAGTCTACTTATGCAAGATGATTATAGATTTCAAATTATTTTGCTTTTATTTGATGTTTGATAATGGGTTTTTTACTATTTTGTTATTGCTTGGGAGGGTTGGTGAGGTTGATCGATATGGGAAGCTTCCAAAAAATTACTATGCTTTGACAAAATATTTACTTAATAATCCTTCAAGGGAGTGGTATAAGTTCTATGTGCTTTGTTTAAGGCTTTTGATATCTATCCTTCAAGGGAGCAATCTACCTTATATTGAGCAATTTTGATATGCTTGTGCAGCTATCCTTTGAAGGAGTAGTCTATGAATGCTAGAGAATGACCCAAATGGGTTATTTTGATTTTATTTTTGGATGTTTGCTTGTGATGTCATAAACCTACTTATATAGGCTTTAAGGGTCACCTTTTATGTTAGGTTGTGGAGCTAAAAGCTTCACTAGGATGCAAACAGGAGGAGTTACAGAGGTCACAAAGGTTGCGAAGAGTTGCAAAATGAGTTGTAGGGCAACCGACATCAGTCTAATCAACTGACATCGGTCAGATAGCAGTGAAGAAGCAACCGACATTGGTTACCAGTCAGTCGACATCGGTCAGGAAGGTGCCGACGTTGACAGCCTGTACGTGAACATGCAGTTTGCATGTTGATTACGGAGAGTCTATTTTTGGACTGTTAGTTTGCATGTTAAAGGCCAATCATAGTCCTGAGTTGCATGTCTAATTATTGTAATTAAGATAGTCTAATTATTGTAAGCATGAGATCTATATATGGACTCATGGGCTGTATTGTAAATTAGAGTGCTAGAGAGTAAGAGAGCAAAATAAGCTCCTTCAGAGAGAGGAGAGCAATGGTGTGTTCCTCCTAGTGCCACAGTACCAAGTGTGGGTGCTGGTTTGGAGAATCAGAAGGGTTCTTCGTATATGTATGATCTTGGTCAGCAGGTGTGCATGGCTTCTTTTGGAGATCTACAATGGTGAGTAAGTTCTAGTGATTTGCAGGTAGCAGTAGAGAGCAGGAGATCTACTTGGAGTACGGTTGTGTACTTGGTGTACTGGTAGCGTGTTACTGACTGGTGGAGGTGAACATCAATTCTATATTGGAGTTGATTTTTGGGACCGAGAGAGAGAGGGAAGAAGGTCTTGAGGTGTGGCGAGCCTTTGAGGTGGAAGAAGAAGTGGCATCTTCTTTATTGTATTTTCTTCTGAGTGATTATTAATACAATTGTGTATTGTCTCTCATATTTCTGTGTTGTTTCATATTTCTAGTTACTTGTTACTTCTAGTTAAATTTCGTGTTTAGTTGCTAATACAAGAGGTAATCATATATGCTCTATTGGGGAGCTAGATCCTGACAAGTTGGTATCAGAGCTTTTGGTTGGGTTGACTAACAGGTGGTTTCAGATCTGGTTAGTGTTTTTTGATTACAGGTCACTCTCAGGGGTTTCAGATTGATTGGGAGTATAACAATGGCAGAAGAAAGTAAGCTATGAATGGAGAAACTGAATAGCATGAATGGTCTGATTAATGGAAAGAAAGAGTAGGGAAAAGGAGATTGTTGGTCAGTAGAAGATCAATGTGTAGAAGCAGATGTTGCAGGTGATGTTGCACAAGTTGCTCTGGATAAAGTAGAATCTTTGTTTACAGATTCTTTTGCCTCTTTCCATGCAGCCCGAAATAGAGCATTTTTTCATAGGTATGTCTTTGGAGACTTTAGAGAGATTTATTTAGGGGTTGGAGAGCCTTGTCAGATTATTGGCAAAGGGGAAGTGAAGCTGAAATTGTAGACGGATAACACGCAGGTGTTGAAGGAGGTTATGCAGGTACCAGTCTTGGAGATGAGTCTAATTTCTTCAGGAAAGCTGGGTGATGGGAGATGCACTGTAACTCTCACAGCAGATGCACTTGAATTCGATGGTGGTAAGAAAGTAGGTATCCTTTATATATCTACTTATATTACTGATTCACCTTCTATTATAGAGATGAGGCTTTGTAGGCTTGGTCACATATGTAGGAGGGGAATGCATGTTCTTAAGTGGAAGATAGATGTTTTTGACAAACTTAAGAACTGGAAAGCCTTGGTTTTCATGGAAGAGATGACGGATAGAGATCAGTGGAGTGGATTGAATTATTTTGAGCAAGGCTGTGTTATTTGAATAGGGTTTTGATCCATGGAGAGCTCACGGGTAAAAAGTTATCACTCATAGGCGAACACAGGTATCGGCATCGATCAGACAGTAATCGACGTCGGTAATAGGAAGATCGATGTCGGTCAGGCAAGAATCAACGTCGGTAGAAAGGATACCGGCATCGGCAAGGGAAATGACATAGGCAGTCAGGGTTAGTGCAGGGAACCGACATTAGTCGGATGCAGACTGGGAGATGGCCAAGATCGGTCACTGGAACGGATGGTGGGCAGACAACAAGCTGTCAATAAGTCTCAAACGCTCATATGGAGGTCAGAAAGGGTAAGTGAACCTCATATTCATTGTTCACCTTATTTATATTGCTTACTGATGGTCAAGAACTAGGAAGATGTGAAGAAGCAATGCAGGTAGAATCCAAAAATAGTGGGAGCTTGGCATGGATGAGGAGTGTGAGTCCTTGGAGAAGAACCAAATAGGTATTTATTGGTGGAGTTGTCAGCTGGAAGAAAGCACTGGATGAGGGATGGATTCCCAAGTTAAAGAAGAGAGTGGATGGATACGTGAGATAGAAGGCCAAGGTATATGGTCTTGAGAAAGCTGTAGGACAGTGGTATATGTTTGATAGGTGGATGACAAAGTAGGGCTTCAGTCATTGTCAGTGTAACTATTGTGTTTGTCTTACCAGGTGGATGATGAGTCGCGACATTATCTTGTTACTATATGTGGAGGATGAGCTTGGAGCAGGTTCAGACATACAAAGTTTTGCTGAGCTAAAGGTAAGGTTAGTTCAGAGGTGTGTCATGAGGAATTTGGAGCAGCAAAATTCTTTGGCATAAGAGACATGGAGATTTTGTCTCCAGTGGGAGCTAGTGTGAAGACGGTGTTGGCGGGGTTCATGATGTAGGATGCAAAATTAGAAAGCACACCAAGGGCTGGACAGTTCAAGCTTAGCTTAGAACAGAGTTTGAAATCACATAAGGTTTAGTGTAGACCTGAGTTTTCCCAAGCAGTGGGAGTTGTCAAAAAGTATGGAGCCGATTCAGGGAAGGAGTATTGGAGGGCAGTTCAGAGGATTCTCATGTATCTGAGAGGGACTAGCAGTAGGTTAACATGTTATGTAGGGTCAAGGTCTTCACTACATGGAGTTATAGGTTTGAATGTGGTAGGTTACTTGGATCACAGGTGTAGCATCACAGGTTGTGTGGTGGTTGGTCTTCAGGATTGATCTTGAAGAGGGATACAAGCCAGGGAATAATTTAGACGGTGTACAAGTATAGGTATAGGTGCAACTATTTATCTCTAAGTGGGAGATTGTTAGGTTGTGGAGCTAAAAGCTTCACCAAGATGTAAACAAGAGGAGTTACGAAGGTCATGGAGAGTTGCAGAATGAGTTGCAGGGAAACCGACGTCGGTCAGACAGCAGTGAAGAAGCAACCAATGTCGGTTACCAGTCGACCGACATCGGTCAGGAAGGTGCCGACGTCGGCAGCCTGTACGTGAACATGCAGTTTGCATGTTGATTTTGGAGAGTCTATTTTTGGACTGTTAGTTTGCATGTTAAAGGCCAGTCATAGTCCTGAGTTGCGTGTCTAATTATTGTAATTAAGATAGTCTAATTATTGTAAACATGAGATCTATATATGGACTCATGGGCTGTATTGTAAATTAGAGTGCTAGAGAGTAAGAGAGCAAAATAAGCTCCTTCAGAGAGAGGAGAGCAATGGTGTGTTCCTCCTAGTGCCACAGTACCAAGTGTGGGTGCTAGTTTGGATAATCAGAAGGGTTCTTCATATATGTATGATCTTGGTCAGAAGGTGTGCATGGCTTCTTTTGGAGATCTACAATGGTGAGTAAGGTCTAGTGATTTGCAGGTAGCAACAGAGAGCAGGAGATCTACTTGGAGTACGGTTGTGTACTTGGTGTACTGGCAGTGTGTTATTGACTGGTGGAGGTGAACATCAATTCTATATTGGAGTTGATTGTTGGGACTGAGAGAGAGAGGGAAGAAGGTCTTGAGGTGTGGTGAGCCTTTGAGGTGGAAGAAGAAGTGGCATATTCTTTATTGTATTTTCTTCTGAGTGATTATTAATACAATTGTGTATTGTCTCTCATATTTCTGTGTTGTTTCATATTTCTAGTTACTTGTTACTTCTAGTTAAATTTCGTGTTTAGTTGCTAATACAAGAGGTAATCATATATGCTCTATTGGGGAGCAAGATCCTAACATTTTATGAAGGCAAAAATAAAAGTATAAGAAGGTTGATTAGGTGTAAAAGAGGTTTAGGTCAAAATGATAATGGGAATCTATCTTATGAAGAGGTATAAAGTACCATGAAAATCATGCCATGGGTAAAGCCATGTTACCCATTGTTCAAGATTAGGCTATGGTTGTGATGGATAATCATATGATTCATTTATAATTAGTTGTTCTTAAAATAAAGAGATAAATGTGGTTTGAAAATAAGGGATGAGCTTAAGTTAGACAAAAGGTGAGTTTGGTCCTATTTTAACAAAAGAAAAGATGTAGATGCAAAGCATTGAGAGACTCAAGTTTTGGGTTTCCTTCAAGAGAGGACAATCGATAAGCTTATGATCCATAATTGTGAATAATGATACAAGGTTTGAGCTAATTGAAAATGAACTTGCCCCATTTGCTTTTCTCCATACTGGTAACATATTGATTTTCCTTTAGGACAAGGTCTTCAATATTGAATTCTCACACTTGAAGGTGTTTATTATAAGCACATTTGATTCATTATTGATATACATAAATATGGATAAAAATAGCTAAATGACGCTCATCAAGTAGCTCAAGTTGGGTTAAACATTATTGATGGTAATCATCTTTAGAAATGATATCTTGTAAGGATATGTGAAGAGAAGGAATTTGGAATTTGAGGGGAAATACAACCTCCAATCCAAACACAAGAGAGAAAGGGGTAGCACCTGTAGGGGTTTAAATGCTATTATAATATGACCATAAGGTGAAGGGGATGTGAAAATGCCAATCCTGACTAGATCCATTGACAATTTTAGTTAGCATGTTGTTGAGAGTTTTGTTAGAGGCTTCCACCTATCCATTTACTTAAGGATAATAGGTTGATGAAAAACTTAACTTGATATTGAACACATCACAAATACCTTAGAATTGTTTGTTTTTGAAAGATTTACCATTGTTGATGATAATTTTATGAGGAACACCAAAATGATAGATGATGTGATGGTTGATAAAGTCAAAAATATTTTCAACTTTGGTTGAGACAAGAGGAATAGACTCTACCCATGTAGTAAAATATTCGGTTGCAGTGATGATAAAATGGTGTCACTATGAAGAATGGGGGTCAATTTCACCAATGAGGTCCAAACCCCATTGTGAGAAGGGAAAAAAAATCTATAGATATGCAAAAAATATGTCTAGGTATATGATGTAAATTAACATGTTAACATTTGGCACACTTTTTCACATAATCACAATAGTCTTGGTTAAGGGTAGACCATTAATTACCAAGGCAAAGGATGCATTTAGTAACAGCTAGGATACTAAAGTGTCCCTCATAGATTCCATCATGTGTTTCTTTGATAGAAAGAGAGGCTTCATGACTACATAGGTAATGGAAGAGGAGATCATCAAAGCCACATTTATAAAGGATTCCCCCTAATATGGTATAACGTGAGGTATAATGGATAAATGCTTATCAAGCATTTATAGAAAGGTCAGAAGGAATGATGTAAGGTTGAGATAGCCAAAGATCTATTGATATCAAAGGTTGGGTTAGCTCACCTCCACATTAAATATGGTGGGAGAGTTTGATATGACATAATAAGGCTGGGTAATTTAGTGGATAATGATAGATAGCTTAGAGTCAAAGGGTACAGATGAGATCTAAGAAGTGAGGGAAACCATCATGTCGACAAACTTGTTCATAAATCATGGAGTGGTTTGGATATGGTAGTGTTTGAATTATGCTAGGAGATGTTAGATAATTGTTTAGACTATTGAAAAACATAATTTTTGCACTAGTAAGAGCCATTTATTTGGTTGACCATGAGTTGGGAGTCACCAAATATGTTAATCAGTTTGACTCCCAAGGCCAATGTAGTTTGGAGGCATATCACTTTGGCTTGTTACTCAGTGATATTGTTGGTACACTCAAAATCTAGCTTGAAGGATAAATGAATATGTTCACCATGAGGGGGAATAAGGATGATCTTGGTTCCCCTACCATGTTGACACTTTGATCCATCAAATAACATGGTTACTTGATAGATGAAGTCTACCTGAGACAGGGTCATGATGGATTCATTGGGAAACTCAAGAGGAGGAGGTTGATCATCTACTAATGGTTCTTTGGCCAATTGTTTGATAACTACTTACCATCTAATTAAATTCTATTGAATAAAATCAAGGTCAAACTTAGTTAAAATCATGATCCACTTGGACATACATTGGTTTTGGCATGGCTTGGAGTGCATATACTTGAAGGGGTCGGTATTGGTTATAACATAGGCCTTGTGGTTGAGAAGGTAGTGGCAAAGTTTGGTGGCTACAAAGACCAAGGCTAGGTAATGTTTATCAGTATGGATGTGTTAAGTCTTGTACTATATAAAGGTACAACTAATTTACTAGATGCCTTGGTCTTTATGTTGTTCATCTTGATGAGAAAGCATTGCCCCTAAGGAGTGGTCAGTGACGGAGATATAAAGGTGAAAATATTGATCTTCCTTGGGAGGAATGAATATAAGCAAAGACAAAAGGTATTATTTAAGTGAATCAAATAACTTTTGATAGTCATTATTACACTAAAAAGATACATCCTTCTTTAGGAGGTGGTGGAAGGGTTGGCACTAGTCTAAGAGTTGGGAGATAAAGTGACAAATGGATTGGAGCTTCCCTTGTAAGCTGTGGAATTTCTTGATGTGGGTAAGAAGAGGCATGTTAAAGATCAATTTTATTTTGGTTGGATCGACTTGGATTCTTTGAAGGGAAATGATAAATATAAGGATTTTTCTTGATAAGACCTCAAAAATACAGTTCTTGAGGTTAAGGTAGACATGTTAATAGACGAGTCGCTCAAAGATAATCTTGAGAATGGCCAAATGGTATTTATGACATTTGGATTTCCTAAGAAGATCATTGACATAGTTTTCAATAATTTTGTGAATAAGGTCATGGAATATGTAGGTAATAACATGTTGGTAGGTTTCACTAGTGTTATTTAGTCCAAAAGGTATGACCCTATAGCAGAAAGTCCCCCATGAGGTGATAAAGGTAGTTTTATGCTAATCTTTAGGGTCAATCAAAATCTAATTGTACCATGAGAACCTATCCATCAGAGATAACATCTCATGGCTAGCTATAAGGTCAACTATCTAGTCAATGCTTGGTAGAGAAAAGACATCCTTTTGGCAAGTAAGGTTGAGGTCATGAAAGTCCATAAAAAATCAAAGTCCCTATGTGAATTTGGTGGTAGGTACGACATTAGAGAGCCATTAGGGATAGACAATGGGTTGAATGAAATTTATGGAGAGGAGATGTTGAAGCTTTTCTTTTATTAGAAGGGTCATATGAGGGTGAATTCACCAAAGTTTTTATCTAATAGGTTTAGCATCATGGTTAGTGACTATGTTGTGGGTAGCAATAAAGGGGTCGATTCCTAACATGTTGCTATAAGACCAAGTAAATGCTATGTTGTGGTCTTGCAAGGAGGGGAAGTCTCAAAGCTCTTCAGAATTTAGTGATTAACCAATTTTTATAATGCATAATTTGTCCAAAGATCCCAAGTTGATATCCATGGTGGATTCATTCAACATGGTTGAAGTCTCAAGGGGAAAATATTTATAGATAGAAGAATTTGGTACACCAAGATAAGTGAGAATGGAATCGTCATCCTGACACTAAATGATATTAATGATAAGAGAGTCATCTCCTTTCATCTCAGGGTGGGTAATAGGAATGGTTATGGTCACCCCATCCTTTTGATAAGTCAGGGCTTTGAGGCTGATCATTTTGATGAAAAAAATGTTAGGGGGGATGATGTCAAAATCCTTAATTGTTGATTGTGGAGTGGATGGTGAGGATGGGATTTCCTTGTCAATGACAATGATGGGAGGTGGGTTGGTTTGTTGTTTAGGTGGTGTGAAACCAAGGACATAATTTTCATGAGTTTTCTAAGTTTTGATCAAAGTAACTCATGTGGCCTATGTTTGTACCAACCTAAACCAAATCCCTTCCAAGCAAACCTATAAAGGTATGTCTAGGTAAAGTATGGTTTGTATAGATAGGAGAAGCTGGAGGTGAATGGTCGATGTGAAAAAGAGGTGGAAAAAGTGTTAATGTGTTTATCAAGTCCCCCGTAGATGAAATTGGTTTGATAAGTTAAGGGTCTAAAAGGAATAATGTTTCCAATATTGGGGTCATAATTGGGTTACTCTTGGGGAGTAAGGAAAGTATCAAGGGTCAGAAGTTGATACTCCACTAATGAAAGATGCTAGGAGGTTGATTTTGGGTCTATTATGGACATTTGGGTGGATGGAATGGATGAAATGGTGGAGGCTTTAGTGGAAAAAGAAGATGGAGCTTTGTATTTTACTCATGAAGGCTTGTTTAATGGAGGAAGTAGAACATCATTGGGTCGATATGTCATGTTACATGATGTGAAAGAGCTCAAGTTAGCTTATATGGTAGTAACTCAACCTTTGTGCTCAAATTTTATGTACCTGTGTAGGGTAAATGACATACAACACATGGAATGAATCTAAGGGCATCTTAGTATAATTTTTTAGTGAAACTCTCCTTTTACAACATATAAGAGATTAGGAAGCATGTAGGGTCTTAGGTGAATGTGAAGGACAATAGTGCCTAAAGTTGATGCCATGATATCATTGAAAAATCAGAGCACCACTAATTTTTTTGACATAATTTTGTCAAGTAATTTGATTTGGTTGTATGTGTGGGAGGAGATAATGTTGATACTATCTCCCCCATAAATCATAACCCTTTTGATGTAGGTTTGGTTGATATAGGTGGTAATGAAGAGAGGTGGGTCTAGATCATCTAGGTGGAAGGAAAATATATTTGAATCCTTTAAGGTAAAAAGGTTGGAAATGTGAAGATCTCCAACAAAAGATGCTAAAGGTTGTGGGTCTTTTGGCCCAACCTCTATAGATTGCAAAGCTTCTATTATCACTTGGTGATGATGGGGTGAGGTATTGATTAGTTCATACAAACTCATCTTTACCTACATTTGGTGAAGTTATTATAGAACTAATCATTGGATTGATTTAGATGGGTTGGATTGGGAGGGACCTAAGATGGAAACCTTTGGTTTAGTTGAAGGTGGTTAGTGTTAGCTAGGTGGTGGAAGAGGGATATGTCTATGGAATGGAAAATTTTGATTTTCTCTTAGCCTTTAGTTGGGATTGTGATCATGTGACCACATGGATGGTACATATTGGGGGAGGAGTCAGATAAGATGATTTCTTTGATTTCTCTTCACTGTAAGGTGAGAGCAAAGGAGTAGATAGGTGTTGGTCTATGGTCATTGGTTCTTAAATCAATGTTGGGTTCATAAGAAGATCATTGGATAATAAGTCATCCTCATGATACAACTAATGGGATATCACTTGGATAGATTTACAATTCTCCATGTCATACTCAAGTGTCCTATGGTATGAGCATATTAGTTTGTCATTGTACCAGGATGGCTTAGGACTGTGTGGGTCAAATGGTCTAATGGGCAAAAAGGTTAGGCAATATGCTTGTAGTAGCCTATGTAGGATGTTTGAGTGAGACTTGAGCAATGATGGAAAAGGTGTAGGGGTATTGGTTTTGGTAGTTGGGGTGGAAGCCATTTTAGGAGTGGGTTTGGTGGTAGAGGTTTTGGGTAAATGAGAATTCTTTGTGGATGGCTTTGGCTTTGATAAAGGGGTTGAGAGGTAAGAAATTTGTTTATAGATGATTGGGAGAAAAGAGGCATGTTCATGGGTGGCTCACTGAAAATAGTTGTAGATGAAAGTAAGAGTGATGGTGTAACCAAAAGTGGTGGATGGGTTTTGATTGGGATGGTTAGTTTCCCAATTAAGGTAGAGGGATGGGGTCCCTAAATAGAGGGCAAAGTGGAGAGGGGAGGTAGAGTTTTTGTTTTTGGGTTTTTAGGTGGTTTTAACTTCTTGGTTGGTTTAGGTTGGGGTTTGTTTGATAGGTTTAATGTGCTTAAATCCAACTTTACTGACAGGTGATTAATGTTATGAGTGAAAAATATGATAAAGTTTTTGGTGGGTTTGGATAGAATGGTAGAGGGTGATTTGGTGACTTTGGGTAAGTTTAGATCTGATGGTGATGCTATAGTTTGATGGGTAGAGGTATCCAAAGGTTAGGTTGTGGTGATAGTGTATTTAGTAGTAGAAAGGGTAGGTTGTTCTAATAGAGAAGGCTCCTACTTAGTTCTATATGGGAGTCTAAGTTGTTTCCAAAAGGTGGCCCAGTCCAAGTTAGGGTCGGATATGAAATCTAAGTTTTTAACTAGTTTAGAGAAGGTTTCATAGATGGGTTTGAATCCCTTGGTAGTAAATTAAAAGGATAGACCTAGGGGTTGATGGGGAAGAATGTTTGCCTCAATCTTTTCCTAATCAAGAGGTTCCAATATCTAGGAAGGTAACTCCTTGATGGGAGGTGTAGGCAAGTTAGTTTATTCCTTAGGAGTAATTGTTAAAGGAAGAGTGGATTATTGTATGATTGAGTAAAATGATGACGTAGGAATGGTTTCTTCATTTGATGTGCAAATCAAAGGAGAGGTTGGTGAATCCACTACCTCAATAAGTGGAGTAGGGGAAGAGGTGATTTTATCAATGGTTTCTTGAGGAATAAGTTCACCAAGAACCACATTGACAGTATGGGTCTCATGATTATGATAGGATTATGCTTTATTTTTGTTGTTGGCAGAAGGAGCATGGTTAGGAAATGGTTGTCTGAATATGTCAAGTGATTGATTCAGGGGTGCATTGGGGTTATCTAACATAAGTTACCCATTATCAATGAGAATTTGGATAATGTTATTGAAGGTATTACACCTACTAACATCATTTCCAATGACTTGGTGGAAGACACACAATTCATTCTCCTTGTACCAACTAGGTACAAGATGAGAATAATAAAATTGTTGTGGAGGTTTGATTAGAGTGAGTTGTATGACATTGGCCTTTAATAATTTATCCAAGACCAAAGCATATGACTCTCCAAGTGGAGTAAATTGATTTTGGGTGTTTTGGTTTGGGTTAATGGTATTCTAATTGGAAGAATTGGAAGAGTTAGATTGGTTAACAATGGGTGGAGGGGTGGTCTTAAGGACAAACACATTCATGGTTCCCTTATTATTGGAGTTAGTGTTGGTTTGGTTATTGGGTTTGGAGGAGGAAGCCTCATTTGATTTAAAGGTAGAGTTCTTATTTCTTAATTTCAACTTCCCCTCATCGATGGCTCTATTCTCTAGTTTTCATGCCATGGTGAAAGATTCATCAAAGGTCTTGAAGCTTTGGACTCATAAACTAGAGGAGATGTATTTGGTGCAAGCCCTTACAAATATTTCAATCAGATCATGTTGGGGTAGAGAGAATGAGAGTTGGTTTATCAAAATTTTACAATGGGCTACGAAGTCAACAATAGATTCATCATCAAATTGTCAAATGGAGTAGAGGTTAGTGATGGAGACTTTCTTAGAGATGTTTATGGAAAAGTGGTCAAGAAGATCTAAGCCAGTTGGGAAAAAGAAAAGAGGGAGTGACTTGTAATAACATTGTACCAATCTAGTGATAGAATTGATAAAGACATGGAAAAGGTATGAAATAGGAGAGCATCATCATAGGCAATCATATAACATGAATTCCTAAATGCTCTTAGGTGTTGTTGAGGGTCCTCCTTACTCTGAAACTTGGATAACTTTGGAAGTTCCTATTGAGGAGGATATGGTCAAGTGGGGATGGATGGATGAATTGGTTCATTACAAATTTGGTCATATGAAAAAATATTATGAGCTCTAGAAATGGATGACTCCAAAGTAGTCATTTTGTCTATTAACATTTTGACAAGGTCATTTTGGGGTTATGGACCCCCATAGTTATACGGTAGGTTATGTTGGCTTTGGGTGGGTGTAACATATGTATAGTTGATGGGGGGTTGAGAGGATACCACATATTGGTATTTAAACATGGGTAATTTGGATGATACCACATATGAATACGTGGAGATAGTTGGTTGGGTGGAAGGTAGAGGTACGCAGCCTTGTGGGTTAGGGGTGTAGCTCAGGTTTGGTGTAATGGGCACCTATTGAGAGATTAACATAGGTTGGGAAGGAGCTATAGTTGGGATAGTAGATAAAGGGTAGGTGATGACTTTGGTACTTTTGGGTGGAAGGGTATAAGGTATTGGAACCACCAAGCTCTGAAATGGAGTGGAGGTAGGTAGGTTGGAAATGGGAGGAATGGTGGTGGCATTAGCAGAGGGTAATCCTATAGTAAGGTAAGCACTTGTTCCCAAAGATTAGGTTTCTCCTATACTAGGAGGGTTATTAGTTGGTGAAGAAGGTGTTTTTTGGTTGAGTGGGTTGGTTTTGGATGGTAGTATCAATAGGGTTATGGGCAGAGGATGATGCCTAGGTGACTAGAGTTGGGTGGAGATGGTGGATATATAAATTTTGCCCATAAGGTGGGATGGCATACCATAGGGCTAGTCAATAGGTAGAACTGAAGTAGGGGTATGATGGGATATGGTGTTAAGATAATGTTGGAGGTTTAGGGGGTTGTTATACAAAAAGGTGGTGAAATATACATCACCTTAGGTAACCATCTGAGGGATGCTAGGACTTCCAAAAGGATAAAGAGAACTCTCTACATCTAAGATTTAATCCATGGATGAGGGAAAAGAGGAAGATAAATGATTAAGAGGTGGGTCCTGGTTGGCTTGGTTTCTTAGTTACTGCCTAGTTAATACCATGTAGATATGGAAAGGAGGAAGATACAAGCAATATCATAACTTAAACAAAGAAAAGACAAGAAAAAGTCAAGGAAAAATAACACACACTAAATCATGTAAAATCCTAAGGTTATTTTTAGTCTTTCTTGTGGCTTATGCCTCAGCCTTTAAGAATTGTGTGACTCAAATTGGCTTGTAGAGTGGGTATTAGAAAAAAAAGTCTATGGTTGGTTTTAGGTTATGTTGAAGCTCTCAAAGGGATCTATATTGGAATTATTATGTGGCTTGATATTGGGGCCTCTCCCCTCACTTCACACACTAAAATGATAAGGGTGTTAGGTGCTTAGCCAAGATATACTAATTACTAGAGACTTTACTCAACTAAAGAGTTGAGTTGGTTCTTCCCTTGGTGATGAACTCCAAGTAAGATGGCCAAGAAAGGTGACTGTTAGGTAATGAAATCCTAGTTGGGCCTTATGTCAATATTTGATGCTTGATTATATGTAATTGGTTTGGTATTGTGTGTGTGATAAGAGTGAATCTATGATTAATTCACGTGATTAATTAAGCTATGTGAGTTAAAATAAGGAAGCAAATAATGGATGAAGTCAATTTTAAGGCTAAAAATGAAAATTTGATTTCATTGTATGAGCATAAAAGAAGAAGAAGCACCTAGATGCAACTATGAACCTAAGAAAATACTCAAGGGTCCCATCAGGCATGCTAGAATGTTTTAGAGAAATTTCACTTATATTCTTTAGAGGAAAGATAAAAGAAACTTGAGAAGGGTATGGTTTGTAGAACCTGATATGTTGTGCATGCGTTGATCTTGATGGTTGTAGATACTCCTCTTTGGCTTGGGAGGAATGACCTACATATAATAAAACACTCAAATAAATGGTTGGATTAGTTAGATAGTAGGGTGGATTGCCTAGAAAACTAGATCCAAGAAGCATGAGCTTCCTTAGAGGCTATCAATCCAAAATTTTAAAGTATCAAGTTCTGAAAGATAAAATACTTTCATTTATCATAGAAGATACTAAAATAAAATACAAGAAAGTGACTGATAAATGAATAGGTGAATTTGACTATTTATATCAATAAATAGATTGATATTAATGCTAAATGTTTTAGGTATGGCTCAAAAAATAGGGCAGGGTTTTATGATTAGGGAAGAGGCTAGAAAGTTGGATTTGGTCGAGGTCTGGTGGGTAAAAATAACTTACTATTTTTATGTCACATAGTGACCATCGGTAGTAGGGGTGACCATCGATGGTCAGGGTAATCATCAGTGGTTATGAATATACCCTCGACAATCAGGTTGACCATCGAAGGTTACTATGGTTTTAGTTTAGTTTAAGGAATTGATCTAGTAAGGTTGTAGAATGGAAATCTAAAAAGTGGATTTTGGCTAGGTTGGCCATGAAATAGTAATAAAGTAAATAATTAAAGAGAATGAATACTTAATTTGCTAGTTTTTTATCTAAAGGAGGGTTAAAGGATATATTGGTGAAATTCAGAGTAATTTTAGCAAAGTAACAATGCTTGGCTATTATCCAATAGATGAAAATACTTTGGATTTCTATCACACTTGTTGGTTCATTGGTTCACTAGAAGAACACCTGTAAAAAGAAGTGCTGATGCAAGAGGCTCTAGCTCTAGATGTGAATGATTGATCGATTCTATATCCTTTTACACCTCTTCCTCCTCTCTTTTTATAGGAAGAAAGGAGAGGCACAATAATAGATTAACAAGATATTCAACAAGTAGTTCAAATTTAGATTTCACATGCAATGGCTCACACACAAATTAGATAAGCTAAATATAAAAAACAAGCTAGAGTTGATTGGAGTTTGACTATTCAAGTGGTGGGAACTTGACCATCGATGGTTAGGCCTAATCATCAATGGTTAGGATGACCATCAGTGATTAAAGGTCAAAGGTAAAGTTTGGTAAAAAGCTTTAGTTAGTTATTTAACTAGTCAACTAACCACAATTAGGTTTGTGGTTGAAAGGTTATGGGATGGTCCTTAGGGGGTCCTGAGGTGGTCTAGGGGTGTTTTGACATCTAGAACCATTGTGTGTAGTTTTATAGTGTCTATATTTATTTTATGATAGGTATATAGGATTCAATATAAGGTGTTAGAACTTTATCCAATTTGAATTAAAGTTGTATTGGACTTTCCTGCCAAATCTTTCATTTAAATTTTTGAACTTTCATAGAGACTTCAATCTTGTTTCAAGAAGTCCAATATTGAATTTAGTGTGGTTAGAATTTAGTGATAAATTTATGATTTTAAAACACATACCTAAACTAATATTTGAGAAATATGTTAGTAGTTGAGTAGTTGAGGTCTTTCTCAACATACAAAAGAAGTTATAATTCAGTTAGGATGGTTAATTAGTTATAAAAGTATTGTCCATGTCTTGTTTTATATTCAAAGTTAGAGTCAAGAATGTGGAAAACGGTGTAGGTTAGAAATTAGAAATGTAAATAACCCGAAGAATATGAATATACATTACCTTATTTGAAAGAGATTCTATTGGTAGATTTAATCCTTGTGTATGCAATACAGTGATTGAGCAAAAAAATAGAGTTCTTAGAGGAACCATCAGAAAGACATATTTGGTCATTATTGATACCAAGGTAAGATTTATCTCATTATTTTTTTGAGTTTATGTCTATACCATGAATTTTTTATCATATATGGGAAAGTGAGATGTAAGACAGACTGTGTAACTAGTTGCAAGTTTATAGTCGGTAATGAAAAATACTGTATTTATTTTGTAAAAAGGACTATGGATAAACCAAGTAGAGATTTAAGAATATATATGGGTAAACATATATTCATTGTTATTAAGATTGATAAGTTTCAATGCATTTGAATTTACGTTAAGTTCTTTGACAATGTAGCAAATTGTAGACTAATGTGTTTCTTGATAAAGATGTCTGAGTTTGTATAAGCACCAAAAAATAGTTTGTAAAGGCTGGATGAGAGAATATATGCTTTGGATAACACTCTTATCAATAATTTTTTTGTAGATTTATTTTTTTTGGAATATATGTTTCACATAATTGTTACTCTCAGCCCTTGTATGCAGACTATAACTTTCAACAATAGTCCTATAGACGGGTTTAAAGCATCTAAAAGTGGTGAATAGAGATGTTTGGGAAGTACTTATAGATTCCAAGAGATGAAAAACGTTTCCATAAACCATTTTAAATTATATTTTTTTTAAAAACTCCTTATCTCATGTTAAAATGATTTCATCCCTTTTGGGTCTAAATAGTTCTGTGTCTATATGCATAGTGGTTCAAAAACATGAATGTTACAACTACATAAGTTATACAAAGGGATGATAATGTATTTGAAATTTGTATGGGGGTTTGGATAAACATAAAAAATAGTCATATTCAGGTGAATCATCATAAGAAGTTTGGAAACCTAATTGATGATCTCTCGAGTCACACAATTCATAGTATAACCTTGTCTAGGGTTTGCAAACCAAAATTGATATTTTGAATGATATAATTGACCAAATATCTTGAAAATTAGTCATCAATTATGGATTAAACTATAATAAAGCATTTTAATTTTTTTATGTTGTGATGCTATGTATCCATATGCATTTGAGTAACTGTGTGTGTAAAGGAGGAAAAGAAACATAGGAAGCCTAATATGAGAACTACAAGTGCCTTGAAAAGTGGGTTAAGCAAAAAGTTAGATCATCAAACTTTGTATACATAAATAAAGACATAAAGGGTATTTTATAAAAGTTTTATATTTTATCTATGAAAAGCTACATGTTCATACAACAATAAAAGCCTTGGAAAAAGGCTACTAAAGTATGTTTGTGACATGGGTCAAGTAGGGGGAAGTTATAAAGATCATTCGAGAAACTTGTGAATTGCTTGTATGAAATAATAAGATTTTTTGAAGATAATATAAAGGATAGAAAGATCAAAAGCTAAGAGGAAACTAGAATCAAGGAGGGAACTAAGTGATCAAAGTATTTTAGACCATGAATGAGCTTAGAGTCTCAAGTAAGTGTGAGGATTGAAAAAGGAACATAGAGAGAGACTATTTGAAATGATGTTATGATGCTTGACAGAGACAAGGACTTTTATGAAACCAAAATATCAAGAACTAATCAATAAATTCTAGATAAATCCAAATCCAAGAGACATTAGCAGTGGTGAGAGTATTATTTGAATGCTTTCTTATTTTCATGCCAATAAGAAAAATGTATGAATCCCTCTGCATCATGTGGTATTCGATCAAGAGTATTATATGGCAAGGTGAGTATTGAGCTTTATTATAAGTATTGATTCAATTATTATGAATATCATGTTTATTAAATGTTGAAGGTTGTTGAAAATATGATAAAAGGCTGTTACGAGATGTTTTATGAATGTTGACGTAAGTTACAGGTACATTGAGAGTTAGAGATAGTTGAAATAAAGTGAGAGGTGGTAAATCCCTTAGCCAAGAAGGCTTAGATAAGGAAGAGATATTGTGAGAGCTCCAAGATAGAATCTCAAAAGTGGGCTTTAAGAGAGTCCTATAGAAAGGACAAGAAAAGAGAAGTCCCAGGTGAGGATAAAAGAAGAGATTGACTCTAGGAGAGAGAAAGAGTCAAGTGAGAGAGCAAGTGAATGGTCAAGAGAATAATATGGAAGTCTTGTCAAGAAGATAAGATATAGTAAGAATGATGAAGGTATTGATGTGTGAATAATGCAACAATAAGAAGATTGAGAAGATGAAATCAAAGTAAATATGGTCAGAGAGAGAGAAAGAGATAGTTGAAATGAAGGAGGTGTTGATAAGGCTAGAGAAGATCTTGGAAGAGTTGAGACCAAGATTCCATGTGTGCATAAAGAATAAGGTGAAATGGCCTCTCAATTAGTTGATGGAGAAGATAAGAAGACAAAATATGAAATCAAGGTAGCCTAGAGAAAGATGAAAGGAGACAAGTAAGCCTCATAAAGTTAAGACTAATTATTTTTTTTAATATTTGCATATAGGTGAAGAGTTATATGCAAGATTGAAGCATGAGAAACAAACTAGTGAATAAGAAATTGATTAGATGGCTGAGTATGGGGACACAATATTGTGCTACCTTGAAGAAAGTGATCCATCAACATTGTGCCTCATGATGAGCAAGAAAGATGAAGAATTCAGTCAAGTAAGCATTGAGGAAAGTAAAGGGGCATTAGATATTCATTTACATGTTGTTTATGGTGAATATGTTGATGTGAATATTAATGAAGATGAATTATATGTAAACACATTTAGACTAATGAACATGTTAGTTGAAGGATAAGGAGGTACACCAACATATGATGAAGTGATTGACACACATGAGGTGGCAGAAATAGAGAATGAATAGGAAGAAAAAGTTTAAGTGCTTGAAATAACTAAGTTGTATAGGTTGAGGTTCTTTGTTTGGTACCAATGGAAAGAAAAGGTGATGAGGATGAGTATACAACATAGGAGAATGAGATATGGTAGCATATAATGAAAGAAATAGGTGATTTGAGTCTCATAAAAGACAAAGAGAGCATCATGGTAGTTGAGTTGGCATTGGAGGCAATATTGAACTAAGAGGAAGAAGGGGTGAAAACGAAAGAAAAATGTGAATTATAAGATATAAAACAAGAAGTGGATTTGATTAACATGTTTGTTCCATGTGCAGGTCACTAGAGGCAAAAAAATGAGTAGCAACTGCCCTTAATTAGATTGAGATACAAATCAAGAAGAAAAGCAACAAAGGAGGAGTCATAATGAGTTTTATCTAGCATCACAAAGGCATACATGTTTCAAATATTCCTTAGGACCTAGGTAGACATAAACTTGGAAGAAACATACTACCAATAACATTAAAGTAAAATCATTTATAAATTTCAGGGGAAAGTTTTTCTTTCTCCTTGGTAGTATGATGTAGAAGAATCACCTACCACATTGTACATATGAATCAAATGTCTTGTTTTGAGTCTTTATTAGGTTTTTTAGATCATGATAGGTATATATGAGTCAATATAATGTGTTATAACTTTATAAAATTTGAATTATAGATGTGTTGGACTTTTTTGCCAAATCTTTCATTTGAATTTTTGAACTTTCATAGAGACTTCAATATTGTTTCAAGAAGTTCAACATTGAGTTTGGTGTGGTTAGAATTTAGTGATAATTTTAGGATTTTATGACACATAAATAAACTCATATTTTAGAAATATGTTAGTAGTTGATTAGTTGAGGTCTCTCTCAATGTACAAAAGAAGTTAGAATTTAGCTAGAATGGTTATTTGGTTATAAAAGTATTGTCCATGTCTTGTTTTATATTTAGATTTAGAGTCAAGAATGTGGAAAAGGGGTTAGGTTAAAAGGTGAAAATGTAAATAACCCCAAAAATATGAATATACATTACCTTATTTGAAAGCGATTCTATTGGCAGATCTAATCCTTATGTATACAATACAGTGATTGAGTAAAAAAATAGAGTTTATAGATGAAACACCATAAATACATATTTGGTCATTCTTGATACCAAGGTAAGATTTATTTAATTAGTTTTTTTGAGTTTTTTTCTATACCAAGAAGTTATTTTCATATATGGGAAAGTGAAATGTAAGATAGACTAGGTAACCATTTGTGAGTTTGTAGTCTATAATGAAAAATACTGTGTATTTCCTTTGTAAGAAGGACTATAAATAAAATGAGTAGAGATTTAAGAATATATATGGGTAAAAATATATTAATTTTTATTAAGGTGATTGACAAGGTTCAAATTATTTGAATTTATGTTAAGTTCTTTGACAAGGTAGCAGACTGTAGACTACTGTGTTTCTTGACAAAGATGATTGAGTTTGTATAAGCACCAAGAAATAGTTTATAAAGGATAGATGGGAAAATATATGATTTGGATAAAACTATTATAAATTATTATAAGTATTTTATTATAGATTTATGTTGTTTGGAATATATGTTTCACATAATTGTTACTCTCAACCCTTGTATGTAGACCATAACTTTCAACAACAGTCCTACAGTCAGGTTTAGAACATCTAGAAGTGGTGAATAGATATGATTTGGAATTAATTATAGGTTATAAGATATTTAAATTTTTTACATAAACCCTTTTAAATGATAAAAGTTTTTTTAAACTCCTTATCTCATTTAAAAATAATTTCATCCCTTCTCAGGTCTAAACAATTATGTGTCTGTATGGATAGTGGTTAAAAAATGTGAATGTAATAGCTAAAAAAGTTATAAAAAAAGGGATGATAATGTATTTTAAATTTGTACGAGGGTTTTTAAAAACATAAAGAAAATCATAATTGGGTAAATTTCCATATGAAGTTGGAAAACTGAATTTATGATCTCTCGGGTCACATAATTCAAAATATAACCCTATCAAGGGTTTCCAATTCAAAATTGATATTTTGAATGATATAAACAACCAAATATATTTAAAATTGGTCATAAATTATGGATTATACTCTAATAAATAATTTTTAGTCTATATGTTGTGATATAAAATATCCGTATGGATTTGAGTAACTGTGTGTGTAAAGGAGGAAAAGAGACCTAGGAAGCCTAATATGAGAACTACAAGTGCCTTGACAAGTGGGTTAAGAAGTAAATTAGATCATAAAACTTTATATAAATAAATAAATGTATAAAGGGTATTTTAGATAAGTTTTATATTTTTTGTATGAAAAGGTACATGTCTATACAACAAGAAAAGCCTTGGAAAAGGTTACTAGAATATGTTTGTGATAGGGGTCAAGTAGGGAGAGAGTTATAATTATTATTAGATAATCTTGTGAATTGATTATATGAACTAATAAGACTTGTTTAAGATAATATAAAGGACAAAGACATCAAAATATAAGAAGAAACCAGAATCAAGGAGGGAACTAAGTGATCAAAGCATCCTAGACCAAGAATGAGCCTAGAAAGTCAAGTAAGTGTGAGGATTGAAAAAGGAACACAAAGAGAGATTTTTTGAAATGATGTTATGATGATCGATATAGACAAAGACTTTTTTGAAACCAAAATATCAAGAACTAATCAAAAAATTCTAGACAAATCCAGTGCCATTAGACATTGGCAAAGGTGAGAGTATTGTTTGAATGCTTTCTTGTTTTCATGCCAATAAGACAAATGTATGAAGCCTTATACATCACCATACATCATCACTACTAAGTATGGTTATGTTTATTACATATTGACCAAAAAATATAGAAGAGAGATAGATAAGCCCATGAATAACATACATCTCAAGCGTTTCTATGTTGATGCCCATACAAAAGTAAAAAAATAAAAAAAATTCAAAAGTAAAAAGATAAATCAAAATAGTCCATCCAAAGGTAAAAATCATTTTTATTTTATATTAGATAAGTACCATGATGAAAACCAATTTTTTGTCACCATATATAATAGTCCATTGTCTATGAGTACCCTTGTGCTTGTGGTTAGGTCTACATCCTTCTGCATCTCTCCATCCAATCTATATCGTTATCTAGCAAACCCTGTCCTATTTTGACTTTGGTGGTAATTTAAAAAAACTACAAGGTGCGGTATATTTTGATAGGTGATCATGTATAAACTTATTTACAATATAATATCAAAGTGACATAAGGGCAATTTCCTTATCTTGTGATATTTAGAGAGATTCCTTTTGGTAGCATCCATTCATTTGTCCTTCACATCCATATTTCTTTCCACATCCATTATTAAGAGTTGATTTTATCTTTCTTAGTGTTTCTTTCACATAGATCAATCTTAAAAACTCCCTTGTATATATTTATTTTAAAATCCTAAAAATATAAGATAATCTAAAAATATAAAAAATAAAAAGGCTAAAAATCTTTAAGAGATATAATGCCTTAAAATCCAAAAACATAAAAAACATCTAAATCAAAACCAAAATATTGATAGAAAGCCACAAAACACAGAGTTTCTATAGGTACTCTTGTTTTAGGTTGGGTTTAAATATTTGATTAAATTTGATCTAGATCATAGTCACTTCATTAGGAACATCATTTCCACGTTCATTCCCTTACACATATCCTTGTTTGGGAGAACATCCATCTATATCATCGAGCTTTCATATAAGAATTTTGATTCAATTAACAAAAAGATAATTTATGTTTATTTTATTTTAAGGTTTGTGTGTGTTTGTTTATTTTCTTATATTGATGGTGAAAAATATCACACTATAAAATTAATCCTTTCACCTATTGTGAAGGTTAAGATGAAATGTACTAGTTTAATTATAGGGTCTAAGGAACAAAAATTAATTCTAATGATACATAAAAGAGTTTTTTAAAAATAATTCTAAGAAATAAAGAGCAAGTTAAATATTGAATATTACAAAATTATTGTTTAGAAGTCAAATATCTCTTAAATATCAAATAAAAAGAATCATATTAATACTATATAATATAATCTATCTAATATAGAAAAACCTATAAAAGAGGTAGTCTCTTTGAACAAAAGTTATTTGATCCTTTATACTTCTCTTTAATCAACTTGTGTATAATCTCTTGATATCTCTTTAAGCTCAAAATAAGCAAAAAAAAAAAAAAAAAAAAACAGAACTAAAAGATAAATAAAATAACTAAAAATGAAAACCAAACTCCAAAATAGAAATAAATACCAACATAATGATAACTCTTAACTAATTAAATAAATAAGCTATCTAAATAACTAATATTAAGCCTCAAATTAAATTAACTAGTAAATTTAACCTTTTCATCATGAGTGCATTGTATTCTGAAATATATAACTTTAGGATCTTACTCAGTACCAAGATTGATAGGAATAGTTTCATTGATTATTCTCTTAGAAGGCTTTTTTGTTCATGAAATTTTAGGCTAATCATTTAGAGTGAAAAAATTGATTCTAAACTGACTAAATTAGTAGGTAATTTATTAGTAATTAACTATAGATAATCAACATAGTTCAATATATAATCATCATAATCAAAATAATTACCTTTAATAAAAGAATCAATATGTTCATCACAATTTAAAACAAGACAATTTTAAATCATATTTAGTACTTTTATTTTTTTAATAAAATGAGAAGTCAATAATTAGTTCGCTTTGACTTAGAGTAAGATTTGAAAAAAAATGAACTTATCAACTTGAACATTAAACTCTCTAATCATATGAGTGATATTGAAAGCTTTAAAATTTTCAAGTAAATTCCAAACCTTTTAATAATATCTATGTAGATGAGTTTGATTAGTTTTATAAATATTTCTATCTTATCTAATAATTAACCTAAAATCATCAAAAACTTTTAATTGTTTGATATTAAGTTCAATAGTCTTTTCTAAACCTAAACACAAATCTTTAAATTATAATGTATTAGTAGTATTATCAAAATATAATTTATAAGCATAAAAAAATATTTTACCAATTAAAGAGATTAAATAAATTCTAGAACCACTACTATGTTGTGAACATACTCTATCAAAGTATAAAGATCATAAGTTATTTAAAAAAATATTATTTTCTTGCTATTTTTCAAGTTCATCTAAAGTTAACAGTTTGTAAGTACCAAGTTCAATTTATACATAAGCAACGATAGTAGGTATGGAATCAATAGGATTAATAAATCAATTCTCTCTTTGTATGAAAGTGATCTCATTATCTATTGAAACTCAAGTTGCATATTTGATTACAAAAGCATTAGTTTCTTTTGACCAATCTCTTTATAAAAACATAACATAATTAAAAAGAATATTTAATACTTAAACATTAGTCATGTATCTAATTCTTTCATCTTATACAATTTTGATAATAATATCATGAAACTTACCATAACACTTAGCTTATTGCGAATCAAAACCGTTAAATTTCCTATTATCATTTTTTAAAGATATATCTAATTGATCAACAATGAAGTTATGAAATATATTTTTAGAAGTACCGATATCTAGAATATAATTAAGAATAATCTTATTAAAAATTTTAACTGATGCATAAAAAGGAGGTATGTAATCCGTAGGATTATAAATCTGAATAAAAATAACATATTGTTTATTATTCTTTTTTCTTCTTGAAATTAACACATCTTTAAAATTTAGGTTTTTAATTGCATAATTAATTTTATCATGTTGTCTAGGTAAACCAACATTCTATAATAATGAAAATCCTACATTAATAGTTTTCTAATCATCTATAATATTATAAGCACCAACAACTGAAGGATGAATGTGAGTGTAATTTTTAGATTTATAAGGAGGATACTATGGAGTAGTTGGTTAAAATTTATTTTATTTAAAATTAATTGTAACATTATCAGATACAACATTATTACACGTATCTTTGTCTTTATCTAGATTTATAAAAGAAGATGACTAATTATTAGATATGTTAGAATTATTCTTTTGATTAGAATAATCTCTTTGTCTAGTGTTGATAGTATAAACATTTACTGTTTTGACGTCATCCAAAGATTCATCAAATCTACATATATTTATATTATCAATAAAATCAATAGAGATACTATTTTTTCCCTAAATATTTATTTTAAACTTTTATATAATTATACAAGTACTAGGATCATGATCTAATTCACATGTATTACAATAATAAACTTTTTCTTTAGTTTTAATTTTTTGAGGAATGGAAGATTTACATGATGTAGATGGTTTATTAACTAGTTGTCGCTTGATAGTGACCAACACATTGTTAAGTTATGAATAGATTTTAAATTCTCTGCATTATTAGAATTTATACCTTTTACAACTCTATTATTAAAATTGACATGCTTTAATTTTTTTCATAGTCAATACGAAAATTTATAGTTTTATCATAATCTATAATATGTTTATTTTCTATAACTATTTTATACTTTAGAGGTAAAACATTAAAAAAATATAATTTAGACAATTTTTTAGATGGTCTAAAATCAAGAGAAATCTTTGGAAATAATATAGTGAATTTTCTTATAAATCATTAAACCATTTCACTTGGATCAATAAAGATATTAACTAATTTATTAACTAAACTTAAATCTTGTTTAAGTTTGCCAAAAAGCATTTCTAATCAATCTTCTATATACTTCCAATTACTGATAATACTTATAGTAAGACTAACAAATGCTTGATAAACTTTACCTTCTAAAGTTTGTGATAAAACTCTAAGAGAAACTATTTAAATTTACAATACCAAGAGTAAAACAAACTAATTTGAAAGTATCCAAATGGTCCTCCCAAGACTCACTCGGACTTCTAGATAATTTAGGGATATTAATTCTTTTTAGTGAAGATAATTTATGTGAATGAACACCAATGTTAATAGAATTTTTAAGAATTTAAGAATTCACTAAGGGTTGAGAAATACATTCATCAAAATATACCTCATTATCACTTATTTCAACTTGATTTCTATCATTTTGTAGGTCTAGAATCAAGTCTCAAATTCTCTATTGAACCTCAACTTGTTGTGTTTGTTCTTTATAAAAAGTTTTAGCAAATTCCACTACTTGATTTGGATGATTTAACTCTGTAGTTATATTAGGGCTATTAGAGGTAATAATTTTTTTAGAATGAATAAAATTAAAAAAGAAACATAATATAGGTTGAGGATTATCGAGTAAGATTTGATATTTTTTTTCTAATACAATGATTAGTTTCCTAAATATGATATTACGTTTCATGAGTAAGATTAATTAATAAATTACTAATTTCTACTTCTACTTCTTCAATTATAACTTCAAGAATACGAGGTAAATTATAAGGTCTATTATACTAAGAAAAGATAGTTAGATTTGAAGCAATGCCAAATTGATCTTTAACAATATTAATTAAATGTTGAATAACATGAGGCATACCTCTAATGGTCATAGAAAATAAAAATAAAAAGATAAATCAAAAAAATAAAATAAGTGTTTCAAAAATTTCTTTAGGGGTGTTGTAAAATTTATTGGCAATGAAAAATGTTGCACCAATGAATCAACTCTTTTCCCTATCACAAAGGTTAATATGAAATCATACCAATTTAATTGTAGGGCCCAAAGAATAAGAATTAATTCTAAATGCATATAAAGAGTTTTTAAAATAATTATAAGAAATAGAAAATAAGTTAAATATTGAACACTGTATGATTATTATCCAAAAATAAAATATCTCTTCAATATCAAATAAAAGGAAACATATTACAACTATATAATCTAACCTATCTGATAGAGAAATTTTTATAAAATAAATAGTCTCTTGAAAGAAATATCTCTGGTCATTTATAATTCTATTTTATCAACTTTTTTATAATCACTCGATATCCCTTTAAGTTCAAAATAGATTAAAAAAATAAACTAAACTAAAATATAAGTAAAATAACTGAAAATAGAAACCAAACAATGAAACAAAAATAAATACACTCTTAACTAATCAAATAAACAAACTATCTAATTGAAAGAAAACTAATATTAAATTGTAAACTAAATTAACTAGTAATAATTTAAGATTAAAATAAAATAAGAAAAAAACAAAAACAAAAAATCATTTAATCTAACAAATCTAAATTTGAACTTAATATTTAATCAAATAGCAAATTAATTAAAAACTTAGAACCTAATATTAAAATTAAAATCTAATTATGAAAACTAATAATTTAATATTTTTTTTTACATTTATCTAATATTATTATCTTTAATCTATGTAATCTAATATATAAATATGACTAAAAATAAATAATTAATATATAAATATGACGAAAAATAAATAATTAATTTAATCTAATTAATTTAAATGAAAATAACCAGAATAAATTTATTTAAAATAAGAAAATATTAATAAAATATATTAAATAAATTTGCAGTCTCAACTAAAACTGAAAATAAAAGTCAAATATAAACCTAAGAAAATGAAATTGAATAATGAGACAAAATGAAATTAAAGTGTAGAGATTAAAATAGAGCAAAAACAATTAAAATTGAAAAAATATATAAGTAAAAGAAATTGATTATCTGATTTAAATCTAAACTAAAATAAAATTAAAATGTAACAAAGACTAAATTTAAGAAAGAAAAGAAAGTGTGAGTCTTAAAAGAAGAGTCACCCTAGTAGAAAGATAATAAAATTTTATTAAGAAATAAGATTTTAGTAGTCTTTAAAAAGTTATATTTATAATTGAAAGATCAATAAAATATCATAAAAAGTGATGCATTTATCATTATTTAAGTTAAGTACATAAGATTTTGCACATATGACTACATAACTACAATCATCAAAGATATTAGGCTTGATAGACATTAGATAATGGATTATAAAATAAATAAAAAATTTAAATATACCTACATTAACAAGTGAATTACTTCACCGTCAAAGAATGTACTATTCATTCTATCTTCAAATAACTATTTAATTTTAAAATTTTTTTGCAGAAAATATAAAATAAAATAGAAACATTAATAAATTTAAAGCTCTTTAATATCTATAATATTTCTCCTCTTTGCAATGTGACTTTCATCTTCTTATAAAGTAATATCTTTTAGATATAGTAAACAAGTTACAACTAACTTTAATTAGTTGTTATTAACTTTAATTGAATTCAAAAGTCAATTAGTCAACTTATAACTTCACTTTATAAGTTTATGCTTTAACAAAGTCTAATAAATCAAATTAAAATATAATAGACCAATAACATTTTTAATGAGTGGGGACCCTTGACTCACTTAAATATAGTTAAATCAACATTTAACTCTATAAAACAAACATAATAACTACTAATAATTAAATAAAAATTAATACTTGAAATAACCCCAATTTTTTAAAAATTACATTATCAGACTACGCTTTCAATCACATGCATGGACCAAGGTCTCACTTGCTGATGCAATTAATGTTCCTTCAATGTACTCAAGTATGCACAACCAGAAATGAAGGATGATTAAAGGGTTACTTCTTGACCCAACTAGAAAAAGACAACTTGAAATGTTATTTTGCCATTTGATTACAACAAGTTTATGGAATATGAACAAGGCCTGATGCTATTTTGACAAATAAGTATAATGTATAGGATGCTAATCATGAAAGTAGTAACTAGAAATTAATTAAAACACATGAGGATATATAATAAATCTCATAAGCACACAAAAAAACTTATCACAATCTAAAGAGAGTACAATCCTAGAAAATAACGAGAATAGAAATATCATAGGCAATTATTTGTGTGCTACCAATCAAGATTATCAACTTCCTCTTGGCTTAGGGTCATTGCATCATTGCCAACTTATTTAGTTTTAAGTTCAGTAGTTACCCAATTTAATAAGCATTAATACCTCTATCCAAATAATGAGTAATGATATACTTTATCATTAATTCCCTTATTTATCAAATAAGATATAGTGATAGCCCATGATTGGATCTATGTAACGATATCATATTGACAAATAACCAATGTGTTTGTAAACAATAAGAGGGAAAAATAAATTCAAATGGAAAGTATATTATGGCCAAGTAAATATCTCACTAACATTCGTTAATCAACAATCCATGATATTTAGAGTAAGAGAAACATTCAACCCATCCAAATTTCACTCATTTCTCAATTAGCATCCATCCATAAACCAATAATACATGCAATATTAGAACGTGAAATACATTTTTAGCCTTACAATTATTTAATAAAACGATCAATAATGTTAAACATCTAATTGCTTACCCTTTCCTACATCATGGATTTCACTTAAGTGGTAATCTAACTTCATGTAATACCTTTCCAAAATATGTTCATACATATTTGAGTGATATGTTTCAACATGAACAAGTGTATAAAGTATAAGAACATCAAAAGTTTTCTCCATAAGAATTGAGTATATAATATGCATGCTATCAAAAAGTATCTCACTCAAACGAGAACTTCTAGCCATATATTAAATAAGTGGAACCCAAATAAAATTCTATTCAAGAATTTTTTTCAATGTAAATGGTTGAACTTGCCATGACACAACAACATACATTCATTTCTAGCCAATAAAAAAGAAGATTATATGCACACTCAACCCCTACTATTGAAGTCCAACATATAATCAACCTAATTTCATTTGCATAAATATTAAGCATGGAAGAATAAAATACCAATAGATACTATTTTAAAATACAAGTAATTTATGATCACTTTCTTTCATCATAACATTCCAAGAAGTCTAACCATCCATCTACTAGTTGAATAATTCATTCTAGGGATCAATACAACTTATACAAATACTAAGAAGCCCTTAGTATAGGTATAAACTTAGAATTTTATTAATTTCACTAAGGAAAATAGGATTGAAACTAAAAAAGGTAGTCAAAACAATAATAGGTTATTTCAATAAACCTATGTACCTTTATACGTATTCATATAAGACCAAGAATGCAAAAAACAATTCCTTTCATGTTTCCCTCATTGCTAGCAACAAGAGTTAACTGAACCTTATTTTCAATATTTCATATGCAAGCTAAAATCAAACTAGAAGAGGATTTTTACATACTCATGCTACCTCAATTGTTAAACACCCATACAAAAAAGAATCATAAATATATATAAACCAAAAGGAAATAGTTAGATATTTCATTAATGAATATCCTTTTCCAAAATAAACTTCTTACCTCATATCCAATTTAACCAACATACTTATGTATGCTTAAACATCTCATGGATAGAAAAGATACATATATAGGTAAGTCTTAGTGTTGCCAATAATATAATTCTCATGCCAAGAGACTATATAAACATTATATGAAACCATATAAAGAGATCAATGCTACACTAAATTGTGTATAGGATTGACTATAGACTCTATTAAAATAATAGATGTTAGCACTAAAATTTAGCTAGAAGCATAACATAATAATCCATATAATATAACAACCTATATCAAAAACATGGGTATATATATCAATGATTGAATTTAGTAAATGAAAATGAAACTTCAACATCTTACCATATGTCAACATACAAGCCTTTTACTCCTCTTTAGCATGGTCTATTCTCTAGGCAATATTAGCATATAATAACTACCAAGCATAAATAAACTAATAACATTAATGAAATTATTTACAACTGTACATACTAACCATACAACATGAAAATAATAAGGTAACAACACTAAAGAAGTATATAAATAAAATATAATAAAATGTTACTGATTACATCACACCTGTCGATGATATCATTTAGGACTGTGAGTAGCATGTAACCATATCAAACAAACCCTCCTAACCAGCCTTATGAGCCCAACCATTAGTGGTCCTTACCATCCCATCCATCAGTTAGATTGTGGGTTTGACAACGACGATTAGGAAGAGGTTATGAGAAAGTCAGAGTTCTTAAGCTATTGGATGATGCGACACAATAAAGAATGTAAAATAAGCAAGTGACTAACAAAAATATCATCTCAAGATGAGACCTTAATAACCAAGTAATTGACATTACTATAAATTAGAAGTGGGGATAATCCACTACAAGCCATTTCAAGGTCATAGCTATGGATTTATAAACAAATGCATGTCGATAACATTTGGTAATATCAGATTTGGAAAACCCCTAAGCATATGGTTAGCCTTAAACATCCTAGTTACCAATGTATATTCCATGCTTATAGGCATACAATTAGAACTTAGCTATTTAAACCTAATCAAAAGATGATTACTCAATAACAATAGAATTTAGGTAATCATTTAATAGGATTGAACTTATAACCCAAAGTAATTTATACTCAACCCAATACCACAATTCAATATAGTCAATGATTTTAAAATAATCAACACACATATGACTAGTAAATAAATTCAAACATGACTTCCAACCATATACCATATTATCCACAATGATAATTTAATGATTAAAGCAACCATTCATAATTTTTAAATTGATTTAAAAGTCAAGAATCAATATAATAGATTCATGGAATCTTCATGAGGTCTCACTACCTCATCATGATCCCCGAGTCAAAAATTAAGTCTATTGATTTAAAAAAAAAACAGATCATTAGAGAGTGATCAATTAAAAATCAAGCTAAGCTATAGGTTAATCCAATCATCCAGGGCTTCACTCCATAACCTAGAACATATCAAATAATAATCTTAGCCTATGCTTTTCCCAATCATCTACTAAGGCTTCAAACAAATAAATCAACAAAAATAAATAATAAATTTCATGAAGAGCTAGACAATCTAACAAGTTGAGTTAAGGAATAATTCTTAAGTCAAAAATAAAAACTGATAAATATTAAAGACTAACATCGACCAAAACAATAACAACTATATGATGAATACATAAAATCAATAAAACATCAATCCATTAAACCATGCAATTTTAAAATAATTAGTTCAATAATGGCTCATACTACTACAATTAAGGCCATGGCTATTCAAAATGTGATAAATGGAATTAAATGAATTCAAGAAACCAATTATAAATAGTCAATTATTCCTCTAAATATTTAAATTTCAACTTCCAACAAGTTTCAAGATTTCTACAATGAACAAAAATAAACTAGATAGAAAAACATAGTACAAAGTAATTATCCAAGGAAGTTAAGTCAACCAATCGATTAATGGGTTCATCATGAGGTCTTATGACCTCATAATGAACCTTAAAATCAATAAATCAAATACTAATGGATAACTAGTATGGCTAGTTAGAAAAATCATTAAATGTTTGCATAACATCAATTACCCACAACATAACTACTTCCAACGATTATTACCTTGCTATAGATTTAAGAAATATGGCCAGTGCTTTGCCCCATAAATATTTTAAAGATATTTATCAAAATATAAGACATCACATAAGAGAAACTAAGGCAATCGAATATATTTTTTCAAAAATAAAATATTTATCCACACAAATTGACTAAAAACCCTAAAATGATTTAATATAACCCTTCATTATTTCAATCGAACCCATACAAACATCTCATATAGAAAGAATAGGTATGGCATCCTGATTTGAAACCATGATTGAAATTATCCAAATTAAATAAATGTAAAATAGGTATTGGTTATATTTTAATGTAAATAATGGAGGAAAATAACCCCAAATCATTTCAACAAAACCCCTCTTTACGTAAATAATACCCATTCAAGCAACTCACACAAGAATAACAAGGTATGGTGACTTGATTTAAATACATAATGAAATTATTTATACTAAATAAGGGTGAAATAGATTATTTAATATATAATATAATGCAAATAATAGAAAAGGATAAAACCCATGTCCTTATATTCAACAAAATATTATTCTAGATTGAACAAAAAGATATTGATTTACTCAATTTGGAATTTATAAGAAGAAAAATAAAAGATTGAAAGGACAAAAGGACCAAGCTATAGGGTTTGTTGATCCTCCACAAATTTCTTGTCCTTAAAAATCTGACCCCTGCAAACTATTTTCTCTTCCTTGGATTCATCTCCCTTTTCTACACGTGGTCAACCAAAATCCAGACCCCTATAATCCAATAACAAAACCTTCACTATAATTTTTATTTCAAACCCCCTCCTTCTTCCCTCTCTTCTCCCACATGTCAATTGTCATTTCCCCTATTCCATCCTCTTTTCTCCTTTTTCATCCATGCACCATACCCATTGAATTCTTGGCATTTAATTCCAAGGAGAGAGAAAATCCCCTCCCCTAAGCTATCGACCACCTTTTTCTCGGAATCAAATGCCCAACCATAATAATGACATAGTCATAAATTATTAGTTTAATAAAATCTAACAAAATAATAAAATATATGATTCAAATTTCAAATGGTTCAAAACAACCAGATAAAAATCAAGTGGTCAACTTAATAGCCCAAGTGGGGTCATGAAGGGTGCAAGTAAGTCCACCTAGGATGTCCAAGTTACCATGCAAGGTTTGTTCAAGAAAGGCCATGTGTGGTGATGAGTTTACAAGAGTATGGAGTTCAAGTGGCATAAATAAAAATGACCAAGAACATGATAACATGTAAAAACTACATAGTATCATGATCAAGGCATGAAAATAAAATGTGATTACATAAATGAAGATGACATGATTGTCCAATAGTAAAAGACCAAACGTAAACATATGCATACTTATCGAAACCCATCTAACTACTCAAGAACCACTCCATCATCCCAGGTGCCAATGTCATTATCCAACCTAACTCATGTTAGGTACCTATAACTACTAATTATACATCAATAGTAACTAAATGATAATAAATAATATAATATAGAACTATAATAAAAACATTAATTACATCAACTAGTCTATATATCATCAAGTGTAATAAATTAAACATAACATGTCCATTAACATGTAGTCAACATGTTAATGTATCAAAATCCATCAATACTATGCAATTACATAAAGGTAATGCATAAGTCTACTATACATGTGATAATAATAATGGTCAAGTAGTCATATATATATTTGGATAAAATAAATCCAATGTAAGTAGTATATGTATATCAAGATAAAATGAATGTAATGTAAACATCAACCATGATATCCCTTAATCACAATAGTTACCTGAGATATTTCACATCGTAACCAATTGAAATATGACCAACACCAACAATCAACAATTGAGTGTAAAACATGTTGAACATGCTATAATCAAACATTTGTAGAAGGTTACCAAGTCAAGTCGTGGCATCCTCCCCTCCTTAAAGAGGAGTTATCCTGATGGTTATAAATAGTCAAGAATAAAATTCTCTGAAAAGTCTAACTAAACTAATCAATATTACTACACAATATCTCCACCCATTGTGGGGTGTAAATGCCTCAATTATATCTCATTGGCATCCCTATTTTGGTCATTAAGATAACCAAATTTCCTTTACATTAACCAATTAATGACCTACTTCTAGCCTTCACATGTCCTTTATGACACAAAAGTGGAATAACAATACTTATACAGTACTATCATTAATTTTTTTTAATCAAGTATCCAAACTTGGTTATAAATCTTACACTCTCATGCCTTAAAAAGGCCATAAAAAACAATAAAATTTGGAAAAACCAACCACAATAGGTTCACCAAACCAAAAATGCCCTTCTTAATTAGCACAAATTCTAAAGTAATAACTAGCAATTTCATACAACATTGTTGTTCTAAATCATTTCAATAAATTACGAAGATGATTTAAATTAACATAATAGGAAAAACAATTTTCTAATCATAATTGCTTACACTTAACTTAATATAATTTCTAATAAAAGTGCTATAGGCACTTCCAAGCAAAGAAATACAACCATTGAATAATAAGTTATAAATCGATTGTCTAAACTAGACTAACAATATATATATATATATATATATATATATATATATATACATATATATATATATATATATATATATATATATATATATATATATATATATACATATATATATATATATATATATATATATATATATATATATATATATATATATAACTTAACTAGGGTTATAATCACTTGTGTCAACACACACATACCTGAAATATAAGGTCAACAAAAATAACCATAAAATCCCAGAGGATTGCAACCAGAAACACAACTTAAGAATGGAATCTTTCACTAAAACATTATCCTACATATATAATCTTAAGAACATTCATTACAAAATGTTCCTACACATGTCTAGTAGTCCATACTATTATGGATACTCCACTAAATCATTAATAACTTAGGTATTAGTTCAACATCCTACACCAATAGAGAAAAATAATGGATAAGTCATATCAGGCATCACATGCAACTTGAAGGCTTACAACATGTTATTTAACACACATGTAATTTCACATGATGGTCTAGGGATACCAATCCAACCATCCAAAAAAATAACCATTTGAGGGTATCACCCAAATTTCATCACTCTATCTAAGAGTCAAGTGGGTACCTAAGATTTTAAATACCACCTGATCAGGGCTTTGTGTTCTTCTATCAGAGCATAAAATTAACATACATTTAGTTATGCTTCAAAAATAAAACAAAAATATTCATACCAAGATATTTCTAATAGGTATAACAAAATACTACTTTAACCAAAGCATGGTTTCACCTATAGGCTAACCCATGCATGCATTTCAACAAGTACCACCTTTCTAATTTGTATAATTTCCAAATTTAAAGGAACAATTAATGCTTCATAAGGGGTAAAACCATATAATTTTACAAGAGTTGATTCTACCACAAATTCCAAGAGGTGGTTAAATGAATGTTAGATCCATAAAATGATCATTATGCACTAAGATTCCATGGCCAACTTGTGGCACATGTGGTGCACACTCTAAATGAATTAGATAGCTACTTATGCAAAGGGAAAAATTGGATTTTTAGCCTATGAGAGACTCTACTTCATGGCTCAAACCTGATATTAAACATTATAGATGTAGTGCCTCTCTACCCTTTAACCTCATAATTGTACCAATACTCAATACTAAAGTAGTGATGCAAGATTACACCACACAACACAATGTCATACCTTGGCAAATTTTAAATCAATAAAAGTTGGTTTAGTAGGGAAATACATCACATGAGTATAATACGATCACATTACCATAAAATACTCATACAATAATTTCAAAAACATAGAGCAACAAATGGTCCACATGGTCAATTTTAGAAGTGGGAGACTCACTTACATAGTGATTAATCATCATTTTCATGTTTAAAGTTAACAAGATACATACATGTGTATATAATGCTCATATAATAGTGTTGATATTAAGATAAGTATGTGAAATTCCATAAGGTTAACTACCTACATATAGTATAATGATGATGTAAATTTACATGATTTAACATAATCAATGAAAAGTAATAGTTACACAACACGTAACATTTTAATATACAAGGAGGAGCCACATGAAAATAGGTCATGCATATGTGACTCAGGTGTTTCAATAGTTATGCTAAGGTGTTTTCACATCACAAAAATTAACACATATGATGGTGAAACACAAGGTCCATGAATCCCATGGGGTCACTTGATGTCTATATGCCATCCAAACGACACCCAAATGTATCATAAAGTATAACATGATCATTCCTAAGGATATCAAATTATGATCACCTTCTTTCTAGAAAGGTTATGTTTGAACAAGGCCTATAAAATCTATATCCATGAGTTTTAAAATTTTACCAATAATGTTCATGCATCATGGATAGATATCTCACACTAACCGTTAATAATAAGAAATCCCCAAAACTCTCTAACATGCCCAAGCAAGTAAGTCACACTCCCTCGACTAAGCCCTTCCAAGCTCAAGCCACGCCTTTGGACCTCCAAATATATTATACTTCAACATCATTGGATAGCTCATCCATGCAAGATATCAATGACCATTAAGGCATTATCTCATGATTCCAAAAACAAGCTTATATCACTATTCTTTTAGTTGACTTAATCTAATAAATCAAAAGTTAAATAGTGATGCTTTCTTTGACGTAACATCACTTTTGGGAAAGGGTAAACTTAGCCAAAGCATGAGGTGAATGTTATATCATTACCATGTAAATCGTAATTTACTACAATCATCAAGTTAAATTGAACTTCACACTAACATCCTCATGGATGTAGACACAACCAATAGAAAAATAGACATTTATACATATGTCAAAACATAGCCCAATTCAAAATAGGTAGTCTCATGGATGCATAATTAAACTAGAGTAAACTCAAACATCTCCATGGACATAACATATCCATGGTTAACATGACATCCTCATAGAAATCAACCTATCTATGATCAAACAACCATCACAGAAGTAAACATATCCATGATCGAAACAACATCATAAATGGAAAATATGGAAATAAACATCTCCACACACTTATTTATTTTTAGCCTTTTGGAGTTACAAAGACAAATCCGTCTCTATCTAACTCAAAAGAGACAAAATACATAAATAAGATCAAACTCTTAATTTAACTCAATATGCTCCCTCAAAGTTGAGATCCCAAGCCTCACTCATTTATCCAAGTAAATCATACAACCTCAACCTAGGCATCCCTCCAGGTTTAAGGTATCCCTCAATCTTCCTAAGGTCATAATGTTCTAAACATCTATTGATGACTTACCCATACAAGTTGAAAATAGATATCAAACATCATTTCCTTAATTCTAAGGGCAAAGTGGTTATCACTAGTCACCCACCGACTTGCCCATTCAAGTCAAAAGTTGATAGGTGATACTTTCCATAATAAGACTTGATTAGGGAAGGATTAACCCAACCAAGGATACAAGAAAACATCATAAGGTCATTTCAAAATTTACTTATCTATGTGTACACACACATTTCATAAAGTAGGAATTTATAGCACTTCAGGTTTTCATAATCAAATCACTAATTAATTAACCCAAGAGGCAAAGTTCCTTTATAAAGATCATAACATAACCTTCTCTAGTATATAAGACATATATAAGTCTAAAAAATGCATATAACTCTAGCCATGTTTTAGCATGCATATTATCATACAAAGTTTAAATTTAAATCTTGGCAAGACAACATAGAAAAATAGGTGGCATCCAGCCATTATAAGGCCTATGCACACATGCAAATATAAGTAAGCTTCGATAAGATTAGACACATCTATAATATGAGTAATTTTGGCCATCCCAACATACACTATTGCAAGATAAGCCTTTACATAAGTATGCATAATCACACAAAAGCTTGACCAACCTTTTCAATAACATGCCAAAATTAGTGCAATACATTAAAACTCATCCCAAAACTTTTAAGCATAGGCTTTGATACTAGATGAAACAACCTCAATTATTTTTTTAGAATTACATTATAAAAGTACACTTTAAACCACATGCATAACCCAAGGCCTTGCATTGATGAAAGCAATGTTCCTTTAATGTACTCAAGTACATGCAACTAGAATCGAAGGATGATTAAAGGGTCACTTCTTGACCCAATTAGAAAAATAAAATTTGAAATGCTATGTTGTCATTTAGTTACAATAGGTTTATGTAATATGAATAAGGCTTGATGCTATTTTGAAAAACATGTATAATGTCTAGGATGATAACCATGAAAGTAGCAACTAAAAATTAATTAAAATCTATGTGGATATTTACTAAATCTCATAAGCACACAATAGAAATTATCACTACCCAAAGAGAGTAAATCTTCAAAAGGAATGAAAAAAAAATCATAGGCAACTATTTGGGTGCTACCAACCAAGATTATCAACTTCCTCATGGATTAGGGTCACTACATCATTTCTAACTTATTTGTTTTTAAGATCACTAATTGCCCAATTTAATAAGCAAGCATACCACTATCTAAATAATGAGTAATGATACAATTTATGAACAACTCCATTATTTATCAAATAAGATATAATGATAGCTCATAATTGGATCTAGGCAACAATATCATATTGGTAAATAGCCAATGCATTTGTAAATAATAAGAGGGAGGAATTAATGTAAATGGAAAGTATATTAAAACTAAGTACATATTCCACCAACATTCATTATTCAACAATCCATGATATTTAGAGTAATGGAAACATTCAACCCACACAAATTTCACTCATTTATCAATTAACTGCCAACCATAGACCAATAATACATGTATTATTATAACACGAAATAATTTTCCAGACATATAATTAGTTAATGAAACTATCAATAATGTTAAACATCTAGTTCATTACTCTTTCGTACAACATGGATTTCACTTAAGTGGTAAGACAATTTCATGTAATAATTTTAAAAAGTATGATCATACGTATTTGTGTGATATGTTTCAACATGAATAAGTGTATAAAGTATAAGAACATCAATATTTTCCCCCACAATAATTGAGTATATAATATGCATGCTATCAACAAGTATCTCACTGAAACAATAACTTCCAGCCATGCATTAAATGATTGAAACCCAAATAAAATTATATTTAAGAATTTTTCAATATAAATGGTTGAACATGCCATGACATAGCAACATATGTTCATTTTCAGTCAATAATAAAGAAGACTATATGCACACTCAGCCCATAAGAATGAAGCCCAACATATATTGAACCTCATTTTATTCACATAAACATTAATCATGGAAGAATAAAATACCAATAGATAATATTTTCACAAAACAAATAATTTATGATCACTTTCCTTCATCATAACATTCTAAAAAGTCTAATCATCCATCTACTGGTTAAACAATTCATTCTAGGGATTAATATAACTTATACAAATACTAGAAAACCCTTAGTATAAGTATAAACTTAAGTTTTTTATTAATTTCAACAAGGAAAATAGGAATGAAAATAAGAAAGGTAATCCAAACAATAATAGGTTGTTTAATAATAAAATTATGTACCTTTATATGCAGCCATATAAGACCAAAAATGAAAACATGAATTCCTTTTATGTTTTCCTCATTGCTAATGACAAGAATTAATTGAACGTTGTTTCCAATATTTCATATATAAGCTGAAATCAAACTAGAAGAGGATTTCTACATACTCATGATACATACAAAAGAGAATCATAAGTGTATATATACCAAAAATAAATAGTTAGATAGTTTATTAATGAATATCCTTTTCCAAAATAAACTTCTTACCTCATATCTAACTGAACTAACATACTTATGTATGCCTAAACATCTCATGGCCAAAAAAGATACATACACGTGTTAAGGTCAACATACCCCCATTTATAAAAAATGAGGACCCTTGTTTTAATTGTGTAAATTTGTACCTTAAAATTGAAAATTCACTTGATCAAAGTATCACTAACATGTTTGCACATTGTCTTTATTTTAATATCATCCACACCTAGTTATCATTTGGATTAATTGACATGTTTTCAAGTGACCATGGTTTTAACCCTTCTAATGTTGCTAATGATTGTTGACTGTGTTTCTATATCATAGGTTTAATGGAATCTCATTTAGAAATGAACATGCTTAAGGTTTTATGCCTCAATATTAAATTGATTTTTTAGTAACCTTTGGTTTGTCAAAGATTGATTGAATCTATTTTAAGTCTTGTTAAAACCCTAGTCTAATGTTTTAACCTAGATCTGCTTTTGAATTAAATTCAAAATTTGTGCAAAAAAATTTACATAGGAATAATTATTTGTGTCATGGACTTAGCTTAATTTTTATCCTAAGGCTTAATCATGTTTTTTAACATGACCAAACCTTAGTCTAAAAATCTTGTGCTTGGTCCTTTTATGTCCCGTGGCCCTTTGGTTTATTTTATTATTAGCATGGTCTAGCTAATCACATGGTCCTCTTTTACTATGTTCTAAACATAGATTAAGATTTTATCCTAATGTTTTAATTCATGTTTATAAACACAATTAAAAAATTTAGTCTTGAGACTTTAACCTAAGTTCTTTATATTACCCAAGTTATAACTTAATTATTTTATTATCTATAGGATCAATGGTCCATGTTTTCTCAAGTGATCGAGATCTAGTAGTGCATATAAAGTCAAAAAGTCAAGAGTCTTAATAGATGATGTACATTTAATTGAGTGATGGAGATCCAATAGTGTGAGATTTAGAGTTGAAAAGTCAAGCCCTAGCCCTAAGCTAAATTTCAAACATCTTTTGAAGATTGATAGTACGTGACCTTGTGTACACATTCTGATCAATGATGCATGTCAAGTCAAAGTTTCAAAAGAACCCAAGGCAAGTGAGTAGGTGACAAATTTCACAATATTATTAAAATAACATTGAATAGATAATGTAATTTCACCCCTCAAATCAAGATCCAACAAAGCACATTGATCAAGTCAAATAGATCCAACAATATGTGTTGAAGGTTAAAAAGTTAAAATCCCTAATTAAAAATGTGGATACGACACATGGCATATTATGAGCCACAAATTAAATCTCAATCATCTTTCAAAAATTTGAGGTATGTCGATGAGTGTACACATTCTGATCAATGGTCCACAGGTAAGAGGTATGATTAAGTATATCAAGATTGATGGAACATGATTGATCCATGTAAATGAGATCAATAGTGTGAGATCAGTGTTGACATTTCAACAAAGATTAGAGCAAATGTGGAAGTGACAAGTGTCATAAATGTGGAGAAAATATTAAGCAACTAATAGAATTTGAGTTCTCATAATGAGATCAACAAATCATGTTGATCCAAGAAAATATATCCAATGGTGCAAGGTGAGGTAACTTTTGTAAAGGGCCCACAACCAATAAAACACTAAAACATGTCCAAGGTTGATAAATGATCATATTTTAAATATTACTAAGTAGGATGCCATGGTGATGCCACATCATATCTATGTAAGTATAATATTCTAAGTTAAAGAATTTATAGACTTGAGAAATGCAAGGGTTGATAGGACCTAGGTTCCCCAAAGCTCTGACACAACTTGTTAGAATTAAGAGCACAATTGATTACCATGTACAAGCAACTAAACATGCGGAATTAACCAAAAGTAACAACGTAACTAGAAATAGAAACATCATAGAATATGAGAGGCAACACACAATTGTATTCAACTCATTCTAAAAGGAAATTACAAGAAAGAGATCACATTCTTTCATCCACTTCATGGGCATACCAGTAATCTTCCCTCAAGAGTAATCTTCTCTCCATACAGGTCACAACAAATGGCTAACACAGAGCTGTTGTTCACCTCAACCAGTCAGTATCAATACTACCAGTACAACCGAGTACAAATCGGTACTCCAAGTAGATCTCACCATGATCTTGCTCCTTAATATGTTGCTGTCACTTTTGATCTTGCTCCTTAATATGTTGCTGTCACTTTTGATCTTGCTCCCCCACATATCTACCTTTGACCTCGCACACACACACCCCTGTAGACCAACTTGAACTTAATTACCACATGTAGATCTCCTCCATGATCTTGCAACACCTTGCAGATCAAACCTGATCTTACATACCTGGAAGAACCCCTGTGATTCTACCAATGGAAGAACTCTCCTAGTTATACACTTTACAATACAACCCATGAGTCTATTATATAGATCCCATGCATACAATAATTAGACAAGTGGCTCAAGATTCGAACTAGTCTTTAACATGCAAACAACTGGTTCAACAAACTAACTATCCGTCAATAAGCAGTTCTAGAATCGCACAGGCGATCGACGTCAGTCCTTGTCTACCTGGAGGTGACCGACATTGGCCGACTCTTGACTGATGTCGGTTGCTTTCTCTTGACCCCTGCTTGACATTGGTTGGCCTACCGACGTCGGTGACTGTGACACTTAGCAACCTCCTCCATGTTTGCATCTGAGTGAAGATTTTAGCTCCACAACCTAACAATCTCCCACTTGGAGATAAATAGCTACACCTGTACCTATACCAGTACATTGTCTAATTTATATCCTGGCTTGTATTCCTCTTCAAGCTCAATCTTGAAGACCAACCACCACACACCCTATGGTGCTACACCTATGTCTAAATTTCTCCATTCTTAGCTTACCTTCTTTTGCCATTGCTATACTCCCACTCAATCAAATACCCCTGAGAGTGACCTGTAATCAAAAACACTAACCAGATCTGAACCACCTGTTAGTCAACCTCACTCTGAGAACCTCCAACCTCGCTCTGATACCAATTGATAAGACCTAGGTTCCCCAAAGCTCTGACACAACTTGTAAGAATTAAGAGCACAATTGATTACCATGTACAAGAAACTAAACATGCGAAATTAACCAGAAGTAACAAAGTAACTAGAAATAGAAACAACACAGAATATGAGAGGCAACACACAATTTTATTCAAATCATTCCAAAAGGAAATTACAAGAAAGAGATCACACTCTTTCATCCACTTTGTGGGCATACCAGTAATCTTCCCTCAAGAGTAATCTTCTCTCAATATAGGTCACAATAAACAGCTAACACAGAGCTGTTGTTCACCTCAACCAGTCAATATCAATACTGCCAATATAACCGAGTATGAATCGGTACTCCAAGTAGATCTCACCATGATCTTGCTCCTTGATGTGTTGTTTTCACCTTTGATCTTGTTCCCCTGTAGATCTACTTTTGACCTCGCACACACACACCTGTGTAGACCAACTTGATCTTACTTACCACATGTAGATCTCCTCCATGATCTTACAACACCTTACAGATCAAACCTGATCTTACATACCTAGAAGAACCCCTGTGATTCTACCAACAGAAGAACTCTCCAAGTTCTACACTTTACAATACAGCCCATGAGTCTATTATATAGATCCCATGCATACAATAATTAGACAAGCGGCTCAAGACTCAAACTAGTCTTTAACATGCAAAAAACCAGTTCAACAAACTAACTATCCGTCAACAAGTAGTTCTGGAATTGTACAGGTGACCAACGTTGGTCCCTGTCTACCTGGAGGTGACCAAAATCGGCTTACTCCTGACCGATGTTGGTTTCTTTTTGTCGACCCCTGCCTGACGTTGGTTAGCCTATCGACATCAGCGACTGTGACACTCATCAACCTCCTCCATGTTTGCTTCTGGGTGAAGCTTTTAGCTCCACAACCTAACAATCTCCCACTTGGAGATAAATAGCTACACCTATACCTATACCAGTACATTGTCTAATCTATATCCTGGCTTGTATTCCTCTTCAAGCTCAATCTTAAAGACCAACCACCACACACCCTATAGTGCTACGCCTGTGTTTGAATTTCTCCATTCTCAGCTTACCTTCTTCTACCATTGCTATACTCCCACTCAATCAGAAACCCCTGAGAGTGACTTGTAATTAAAAACACTAACCAGATCTGAACCACCTGTTAGTCAACCTCGCTATGAGAACCTCCAACCTCGCTCTGATACCAATTGATAGGACCTAGGTTCCCCAAAGCTCTGACACAACTTGTCAGAATTAAGATCACAATTGATTACCATGTACAAGCAACTAAACATGTGGAATTAACAAGAAGTAACAAAGTAACTAAAAATAGAAACAACACAGAATATGAGAGGCAACACACAATTGTATTCAGCTCATTCCAGAAGGAAATTATAAGAAAGAGATCACACTCTTTCATCCACTTTGTGGGCATACCAATAGTCTTTCCTCAAGAGTAATCTTCTCTCAATACAGGTCACAATAAATGGCTAACACAGAGCTGTTGTTCACCTCAACTAGTCAGTATCAATACTACCAGTACAACTGAGTACGAACCAATACTCCAAGTAGATCTCACCATGATCTTGCTCCTTGATGTTTTGTTGTCACCTTTGATCTTGCTCCCCCATAGATCTACTTTTAACCTCACACACACACACCCCTGCAGACCAACCTGATCTTACTTACCACATGTAGATCTCCTCCATGATCTTGCAACACCCTACAGATCAAACATGATCTTACATACCTGGAAGAACCCCTGTGATTCTACCAATGGAAGAAATCTCCTAGTTCTACACTTTACAATACAGCCCATGAGTCTATTATATAGATCCCATGCATACAATAATTAGACAAGCGGCTCAAGACTCGAACTAGTCTTTAACATGCAAACAACCGATTCAAAAAACTAACTGTCCGTCAACAAAAAGTTTTGGAACTGCACAGGCGACTAATGTCGGTCCCTGTCTGCCTGGAGGTGACTGAAGTCGATCGACTCTTGACCGATGTCAATTGCTTTCTGTCGACCCCTAGCCGATGTCGGTGACTGTGACACTCAACAACCTCCTCCATGTTTGCATTCAGGTGAAGCTTTTAGCTCCACAACCTAACAATATCCCACTTGGAGATAAATAGCTGCACCTGTACATATACCAGTACATTGTCTAATCTGTATCCTGGCTTGTATTCCTCTTCAAGCTCAATCTTGAAGACCAACCACCACACACCCTATGGTGCTACACCTGTGTCTAAATTTATCCATTCTCAGCTTACCTTCTTCTGCCATTACTATACTCCCACTCAATCAAAAACCCCTGAGAGTGACCTGTAATCAAAAACACTAACCAAATCTGAACCACCTATTAGTCAACCTCGCTTTGAGAACCTGCAACCTCACTCTGATACCAATTGATAGGACCTAGGTTCCCCAAAGCTCTGACACAACTTGTAAGAATTAAGAGCATAATTGATTACCATGTACAAGCAACTAAACATGCGGAATTAACTAGAAGTAACAAAGTAACTAGAAATAGAAACAACACAAAATATGAGAGGCAACACACAATTGTATTCAACTCATTCCAGAAGGAAATTACAACAAAGAGATCACACTCTTTCATCCACTTCGTGGGAATACCAGTAATCTTCCCTCAAGAGTTATCTTCTCTTAATACAGGTCACAACAAGCAGCTAACACAGAGCTGTTGTTCACCTCAACCAGTCAGTATCAATACTGCTAGTATAACCGAGTACGAACCAGTACTCCAAGTAGATCTCACCATGATCTTGCTCCTTGATGTATTGCTATCACCTTTGATCTTGCTCTACCGCATATCTACTTTTGACCTCGCACACACATACCCCTGCAGACCAACCTGATCTTACTTACCACATGTAGATCTCCTCCATGATCTTGCAACACCCTATAGATCAAACCTGATCTTACATACCTAGAAGAACCCCTGTGATTCTACCAATGAAAGAAATCTCCTAGTTCTACACTTTACAATATAGCCCATGAGTCTATTATATAGATCCCATGCATACAATAATTAGACAAGCGGCTCAAGACTCGAACTAGTCTTTAACATGAAAACAACCGATTCAACAAAATAACTGTCCATCAACAAGCAGTTCTGGAATCGCACAGGTGACTGACGTTGGTCCCTGTCTGCATGGAGGTGTCCAACATCAACTGACTCCTGACCGATGTCAGTTGCTTTCTATCAACCCTTGCCTGACGTCAATTGGCCTGCCGATGTCGGCGACTGTGACACTCAGCAACCTCCTCCATGTTCGCATACAGGTGAAGCTTTTAGCTCCACAACCTAAAAATCTCCCACATGGAAATAAATAGCTACACCTATACCTATACCAGTACATTGTCTAATCTATATCCTGGTTTGTATTCCTCTTCAAGCTCAATTTTGAAGACCAACCACCACACACCCTGTGGTGCTACGCTTGTGTCTGAATTTCTCCATTCTCAGCTTACCTTCTTCTACCATTGCTATACTCCCACTCAATCAAAAACCCTTGAGAGTGACCTGTAATCAAAAACACTAACTAGATCTGAACCACCTGTTAGTCAACCTCACTCTGAGAACCTCCAACCTCACTTTGATACCAATTGATAGGACCTAGGTTCCCCAAAGCTCTGACATAACTTGTAAGAATTAAGAGCACAATTGATTACCATGTACAATCAACTAAACATGTGGAATTAACTAGAAGTAACAATGTAACTAGAAATAGAAATAACACAGAATATGAGAGGCAACACACAATTGTATTCAACTCATTCCAAAAGGAAATTACAAGAAAGAGATCACACTCGTTCATCCACTTCGTGGGCATACCAGTAATCTTCCCTCGAGAGTAATCTTCTCTCAATACAGGTCACAACAAATGGCTAACATAGAGCTGTTGTTCACCTCAACCAGTCAGTATCAATACTGCCAGTACAACCAAGTACAAACTGGTACTCCAAGTAGATCTCACCATGATCTTGCTCCTTGATGTGTTGCTATCACCTTTGATATCACTCCCCCACAGATCTAATTTTGACCTCGCACACACACACCCCTGTAGACCAACGAAATCATACTTACCACATATAGATCTCCTCCATGATCTTGCAACACCCTGCAGATCAACCCTGATCTTACATACCTTGAAGAACCCCTGTGATTCTACCAATGAAAAAACTCTCCTAGTTCTACACTTTATAATATAGCCTATGAGTCTATTATATAGATCCCATGCATACAATAATTAGACAAGCGGCTCAAGACTCAAACTAGTCTTTAACATGCAAACAACTGGCTCAACAAACTAACTGTCCGTCAACAAGCAGTTTTGGAACCGCATAGGTGACTGACATTGGTCCCTGTCTGCCTGGAGGTGACCGACGTCAGACGACTCCTAACTGATGTCAGTTGCTTTCTGTCGACCCCTGCCCGACATCGGTTGGCCTACTGACATCGGTGATTGTGACACTCAGCAACCTCCTCCATGTTTGCATCTGAGTGAAGCTTTTAACTCTACAACCTAACAATCTCCCACTTGGAGATAAATAGCTGCACCTGTATCTATACCAGTACATTGTCTAATCTATATCCTAGCTTGTATTCCTCTTCAAGCTCAATCTTGAAGACCAACCACCACACACCCTATGGTGCTACGCCTATGTCTAAATTTCTCCATTCTCAGCTTACCTTCTTCTGCCATTGCTATACTCCCACTCAATCAAAAACCACTGAGAGTGACCTGTAATCAAAAACACTAACCAGATCTGAACCACCTGTTAGTCAACCTCACTCTAATACCAATTGATAGGACCTAGGTTCCCCAAAGATCTGACACAACTTGTAAGAATTAAGAGCACAAATTATTACCATGTACAAGAAACTAAATATGTAGAATTAACTAGAAGTAACAAAGTAACTAGAAATAGAAACATCATAGAATATGAGAGGCAACACACAATTGTATTCAACTCATTCTATTACAATAAAGAGATCACACTCTTTCATCGACTTCATGGGCATAGCAGTAATCTTCCCTCAAGAGTAATCTTCTCTCAATATAGGTCACAAAAAATGGCTAACATAGAGTTGTTCAGCTCAACCAATCAGTATCAATACTGCCAGTATAACTGAGTACGAACTGGTACTCCAAGTATATCTCACCATGATCTTACTCCTTGATGTGTTTCTGTCACCTTTGATCTTGCTCCCTCGCATATCTACTTTTGACCTTGCACACAAACACGCCTACAGACCAACCTAATCTTACTTACCACATGTAGATCTCCTCCATGATCTTGCAACACCCTACAAATCAAACCTGATCTTACATACCTGGAAGAACCCCTATGATTCTACCAACAGAAGAACTCTCCTAGTTCTACACTTTACAACATAGCCCATGAGTCTATTATATAGATCCCATGCATACAATAATTAGACAAACGGCTCAAGACTCGAACTAGTCTTTAACATGCAAACAACTGGTTCAAGAAACTAACTATCCATCAACAAGCAATTCTGGAACTACATAGGCAACCGATGTTGGTCCCTATTTGCTTGGAGGTGACTGATGTCAACTGACTCCTGACCGATGTCGATTGCTTTCTATTGACCCCTACCTGACGTCGATTGGCTTGCCAATGTCAGTGACTATGACACTTAGCAACCTCCTCCATGTTTGCATCTGGGTGAAGCTTTTAGCTCCACAACCTAACAATCTCCCACTTGGAGATAAATAGTTGCACCTGTACCTATACCAGTACATTGTCTAATTTGTATCCTGGCTTGTATTCCTCTTCAAGCTCAATCTTGAAGAAGAAACACCACACACCCTGTGGTGCTGCGCCTGTGTCTAAATTTCTCCATTCTCAACTTACCTTCTTCTACCATTGCTATACTCCCACTCAATCAAAATCCCTTGAGAGTGACCTGTAGTAAAAAACACTAACCAGATCTGAACCACCTGTTAGTCAACCTCACTCTGAGAACCTCCAACCTCGCTCTGATACCAATTGATAGGACTTAGGTTTCCCAAAGCTCTGACACAACTTGTAAGAATTAAGAGCACAATTGATTACCATGTACAAGCAACTAAACATGCAGAATTAACGAGAAGTAACAAAGTAACTAGAAATAGAAACAACACAGAATATGAGAGGCAACACACAATTGTATTCAACTCATTCTAAAAGGAAATTACAACAAAGAGATCACACTCTTTCATCCACTTCGTGGGCATACTAGTAATCTTCACTCAAGAGTAATCTTCTCTCAATACAGGTCACAACAAATGGCTAACATAGAGCTGTTGTTCACATCAACCAGTCAGTATCAATACTGCCAGTACAACCGAGTACGAACCAGTACTCCAAGTAGATCTCACCATGATCTTGCTCCTTGATGTGTTGTCACCTTTGATCTTGCTCCCCCACATATCTACTTTTGACCTCGCACACACACACCCCTACAGACCAACCTGATCTTACTTACCACATGTAAATCTCCTCCATGATCTTGCGAAACCCTGCAGATAAAACTTGATCTTACATACCTGGAAGAACCCCTGTGATTCTACCAACAGAAGAACTCTCCTAGTTCTACACTTTAAAATACAACCCATGAGTCTATTATATAGATCCCATGCATACAATAATTAGACACGCGGCTCAAGACTTGAACTAGTCTTTAACATGTAAACAACTAGTTCAACAAACTAACTGTCTATCAACAAGCAGTTCTAAAACCGCACAGGCGACCGACATCGGTCCTTGTCTGCCTGGAGGTGACCGATGTCGGCCCACTCCTAACCGATGTTGGTTACTTTCTCTAGACCCCTATCTGATGTCAGTTGGCCTACCAACATCGACAACTATGACACTCAAAAACCTCCTCCATGTTTGCATCCAGGTGAAGCTTTTAGCTCCATAACCTAACAATCTCCCACTTGGAGATAAATAGCTGCACCTGTACCTATACAAATACATTATCTAATATATATCCTGGCTTGTATTCCTCTTCAAGCTCAATCTTGAAGACCAACCACCACACACCCTATGGTGCTATGCCTGTGTCTGAATTTCTCCATTCTTAGCTTACCTTCTTCTACCATTGCTATACTCCCACTCAATCAAAAACCCCTGAGAGTGACCTATAATCAAAAACACTAACCAGATCTGAACCACCTATTAGTCAACCTTGCTTTGAGAACCTCCAACCTTGCTCTGATACCAATTGATAGGACCTAGGTTCCCCAAAGCTCTGACACAACTTGTAAGAATTAAGAGCACAATTGATTACCATGTACAAGTAACTAAACATGCGGAATTAACCAGAAGTAACAAAGTAACTAGAAATAGAAACAACAGAGAATATAAGAGGCAACACACAATTGTATTCAACTCATTCCAGAAGGAAATTACAACAAAGAGATCACACTCTTTCATCCACTTTGTGGGCATATCAGTAATCTTCCCTCAAGAGTAATCTTCTCTCCATACAGGTCACAACAAACAGCTAACACAGAGCTGTTGTTCACCTCAACCAGTCAGTATCAATACTACAATACAACTGAGTACGAACTGGTACTCCAAGTAGATCTCACCATGATCTTGCTCCTTGATGTGTTGCTATCACCTTTGATCTTGCTCCCTCGCAGATCTACTTTTGACCTCACACACACACACCCCTGCAGACCAACCTGATCTTACTTACCACATGTATATCTCCTCCATGATCTTGCAACACCCTAAAAATAAAACTTGATCTTACATACCTGGAAGAATCCCTGTGATTCTACCAATGGAAGAACTCTCTTAGTTCTACACTTTACAGTACAGCCCATGAGTCTATTATATAGATCCCATGTATATAATAATTAGACAAGCAGCTCAAGACTCGAACTAGTCTTTAACATGCAAACAACCGGTTCAACTAACTAACTGTCCATTAACAAGCAGTTCTGGAATCACACAGGTGACTGACATCAGTCCCTATCTGCCTGGAGGTGACCGATGTTGGCCGACTCCCAACCTATGTCAGTTGCTTTCTATCAACCCCTGCTTGATGTCAGTTGGCCTATTGACGTTGGTGACTGTGACACTCAGCAACCTCCTCCATGTTTGCATTTGGGTGAAGCTTTTAGCTTCACAACCTAACAATCTCCCACTTAGAGATAAATAGGTACACCTATACCTATACCAGTACATTGTCTAATCTGTATCTTGGCTTGTATTCCTCTTCAAGCTCAATCTTGAACACCAACCACCACACACCCTGTGGTGCTATGCCTATGTCTAAATTTCTCCATTCTCAGCTTACCTTCTTCTGCCATTGATATACTCCCACTTAATCAAAAACCCCTGAGAGTGACCTGTAATCAAAAACACTAACTAGATCTGAACCACTTGTTAGTCAACCTCATTCTGAGAACCTCCAACCTCACTCTGATATCAATTGATAAGACCTAGTTCCCCAAAGCTCTGACACAACTTGTCAAAATTAAGAGCATAATTGATTACCATGTACAAGAATCTAAACATGCGAAATTAACCAGAAGTAACAAAGTAACTAGAAATAGAAACAACACAGAATATGAGAGGCAACACACAATTGTATTCAACTCATTCCAGAAGGAAATTACAAGAAAGAGATCAAACTCTTTCTTCCACTTCATGGGCATACTAGTAATCTTCCCTCAAGAGTAATCTTCTCTCAATACAGGTCACAACAAATAATGAACACAGAGCTATTGTTCACTTCAACCAGTCATAATCAATACTGCTAGTATAATCGAGTACGAACTGGTACTCCAAGTAGATCTCACCATGATCTTGCTCCTTGATGTGTTGCTTTCACCTTTGATCTTGCTCCCACACAGATCTACTTTTGACCTCATACACACACACCCCTGTAGACCAACCTAATCATACTTACCACATGTAGATCTCCTCCATGATCTTACAACACCCTGCAGATCAAACCTGATCTTACATACCTTGAAGAACCCCTGTGATTCTACCAATAGAAGAACTCTCCTACTTCTACACTTTACAATACAGCCCATGAGTCTATTATAGAGATCCCATGCATATAATAATTAGACAAGTGGCTCAAGACTCAAACTAGTCTTTAACATGCAAACAACCGGTTCAATAAACTAATTGTCTGTCAACAAGTAGTTCTATCACTGCACAGGTGATCGACGTCAGTCCCTATCTGCATGGAAGTGACCGATGTCAGCCAACTCCTGACTGATGTCAGTTGTTTTTTGTCGACCCCTGCTCGACGTCGATTGGCCTGCCAATGTCGGTGACTGTGACACTCAGCAACCTCCTCCATGTTTGCATCCAGGTGAAGCTTTTAGCTCCACAACCTAACAAGGGTATAAGTATGCAATCTAATTGGGATATATGTCACAAAGCTCACACAAGTTCAAATAACTACCACCATTAAAGCACTTTAAAAACCTTCATGAAATCCCTAAAAAGTATGAAAGCCCTAATTCGACCATATGGTCATTACAATCAAGCTAAAGGAGATTGTATTATCACCTGTGCAAGGATAATTTGATCTAAAATTGAATTAAAGGCTACTCATGAGTAGTTTAGAGAAATGTGTAGCCGTGACAACCCAAAAATATGTTTATAAAGAGGAAGTGGAACTCTATTTGACCTTAGACATAGAAGAAAGAGTGTTCTAGGACACATAATTCAATGCCATAGCTCTAAATACATGGGACAATAATTGGTCAAGCTTGTTTCAGACCATTAAGAACCAACAATCCATCACAAGAGAAGAGGGGAAGAACATGTCTACAAGGAGGCTCAACTATAACATAGTTACCATTTAAATGATAGGTCTCAATTATGATGCAACAAAACTAGAGGTAATGCATTGTATAAACATTCTCTCTCCTATTTTGAAGGATAGAAAAATAGATAAGGACATGATTAATCATGAGGGTAGTTTTAGGAAAATTATTTACACCTCTCCTATAACATTTGAAAACTATTACTAGCTGCCTAAACCCTCAAGTAAACCAAACCATAATAAAAAATTGGGCCAAGGATAATTATTTGAATAACATCCTTTCCCTGTGGCTGTATTCTAAAAATTAGGTGTTTTATGATTTCAATGACAACATACCCATTGGTTAAATTAGACCTAGAATAAGAATGATCATGACTTGATGAATAGGATATGTGGAAATGTAACCAGTACATATGTGGAAAACATTTGGGTGCCCTTAGTCTACTTTATAATTGAAAAATAACTCACCCCTCCTCTTGGTGAAGTTATCAACACCTATTTTAAGAAGTCATTTTTTTTACAGTCAAGAAGAGAACTAGGAACCAATTATACATGATGTCATACCTCCTAGATGCCCTACTTCCTACCATAAATAACTCTAACCTTAGATAATGGTCACGTAATGGGACCTTAAACAGTAAGAAAATAAAATGTTACACATATTGGATAGCTTGATCAAAGATTCCACCATACTTAGTCCTTTAGGCTTAATAACAGATGAAGAGTTCAAGCACAAAACTATTCAATTCATGTAGGAATTATGGAGTCAAGGACAAGGTAAAATAAGGTCTGATAATAAGAAGATCATGGGCCTGATTTTATGATCAAAGGAAAAGATAGAAGATTCCAAGAATATCAAACAAGTTTTAGAAAGGGCTGAGAGGGATATCAAGAGCTTAGAGGATCAAGAAAAGGAATTGTTCATGAGACCTATCATTGATCTCTAGCTGATCAATGAACAACATTATAGAATGAATATCTTGTAGGGAAGGTAGAAGAATGCATCATCAAAATGATCTCCAAGTTACTTAAGTTAGGAATATTCTTTTTGTAATTAATCTTGTATAATTTATGAAAAGAGAATATTCTTTTATAAAGGCATGTGCAACTTGCAAGGCACATTACCTATAGGTTAGTCATTTTAGAATGTATAAAAGGTTCTAAAAATATTGTAAAAGGACAACTATCCTTAATTTTTGACATGACTAACCGACATACCTCATGAAAGATCTATATAAATAGGTATTGCCCATTGTAAAAGGGGGGAGTTTTTGGAGCCAATAAACTATTTGTAGCTTTTGAGAAAATTAATATAAGTAAAGAGTTATACAAAGTTTATCTACATTTTCTTGTGTGAATTACTATCATGGTTTCTCTCTCATTTATTTGATAGTATCTTCAAATTTAAAAAATTCTTGTGAATTTTGGATGTGCATATTTAAATGTAGTAGAACTACTAATTTGTGCTAATTCTAGATTAGTTGAAGGTTTTTAGGTTTACTTCACTTTATTTACTCTTATTGCATCTAGACTAATGCTATTTTCTTGTAGGGGTGATATTTTTAAAGTGAACTTGATTTTTATTTACATCTTTTCATACCTTAGATGTTTGGTTGATGTGGGATAATATTTGAGATTATGATACTTCATGTTATACATTGGTTAAATTCATATTTAGATGAAATTATAAATTTGTCATAATGTCTGAAACAAAGATAAAAACACTTCTCATTTTTGCCCTACCCTTCTTTTTGCTCCTTTTTATCAATTTACCTTAGATTAACTTCATTATGAATACTCATCTTATTTTAGCTTTAGACTTAGGTTTTGAGCATAATTTACTTTAAATAGTATAGATCATCTTTAAAATCAAAGATTAACTATTAAGCCACGGTGGCTCCCAACCACTAACTAATATAAATTTGTGAAACAATCACTTGTTTTGCCTCTATTCTACCAAAGATAACAAGATTATCACAACTTGCAACTCATGCATTAGATTATCCAGATTAAAAAATTAGTAATGTTTCTTAAACACTAGGAAACACCTATGATACACTTTTAGACATCAAAAGGGATACACATTTTGCTGGTGTTAGAAGGAGGGTAAGTTAAATCTTTCAAAATTTGTAACATCTTTGCTAATTTTGATGAATTCTGTTCAAATATTGATGTATTCTTTGCATATTTGTGTAAATATCATTGATATTAATGGTTTAAGACTAGTCTTTGTGCTTATTTAGAAAAAGATAGATATTTTTTGAAGATTCATGAGTAATTATGGTAACGATAGCTTAAGATCTTTGAATCCAAGGCATTTAAGGTTAGTAATAGTTATTTTTTTCAAAGATTGATTAGATCTCTACAAATTTGAGTTTATTTGAGCTTAAAATGTGTAAAGATCATTCACGTGTCTATACACATCTTTGAGATAATTTAGTTAAATATTATTGTCATTTTTTTTTCCTTTATACATATTTTTGCAAAATTTACTTAGTGTGTAAGTTTGATATCATTATTTGTAAAGATAAGACTTATAGATTGTATTTAAAATAGAGATCAAAACTCTCAATCTAGAATTGCCAAGGATAAGGACCAAGTCACATTCAGAGATACGGTTTCCCCTCCTTTTATTATAAGTGTATAAGAGAGCTAGGTGAGACAAAGTTAAGCATAAACTTTCAAACTCTCAACCAACTTCACCAATTTAGGGTACTCTTGTGTTCAATCCCTATCAAGGTATGGATAGGTAGTTCTTCAATCAATGTGTCAGGTATGGTATATGACCTTCCTTATAATATTGAAATGTATTTACCTACTTTTAGTCTTAATGTTGTTGTAACTGTTGAAGAACATATTAAATCCTTCAAAGCTACTTTAAGACTTTTGAATGTTGTTCATGAAGATGTAGCATGTAGATTATTTCCATTTACTTTCAAATATGATACATATGAATGGTTCTTTAGCCTTCCTAAAAACTAAATAGCCAGATATAATGATTCTAATAATTACCTCATTGATTAGTTTGGCAAAATCATTAGTATATGTGTCCTATACCAATAGTTTCCACAGTCAAAAAAGACTCAAATGAGCCCATAAAAGCATTTAATGATAGATTTCAAAAAATATTCAATAGAACCATACTTCCTTATAGACTTGATGAGGCTTAAGACTTGGATATATACAAGGATGCCTTGGATCCCATGACTTTTGTGTTTCTCAAAAGATATGCTCAGATCATTAATACACTAGTCCTAGCTTATGCTGAAGCTGTGATCATTAATGATTAGATACAACCCCAGGGGAAAATGGCATACATTATTCCAAAAATTAATCCAAATTTTCCTATTCTAAATGTCATTTCTAATTTGAATCAAAATATGCCTTCTTTAAGTCAACTTTGAGTTCTGAACCAATTGCCTTTAAACCATGCACATCCTGGCCAAAACTTGGGATTCTTGAACAACTCTACCAATGGATCTCATCCACAAGACCAGAGAGCTTTGATGCTGACATCCAGTAGCAATAATCAATTTAATAATTCTAAGGCACCCAAGAATGATAATGATTCTATCTTGAAGATGGTTCAAAAGCTAAACTCTAATTTTATTTAGCTGCAAAAGCAAGTTAGAAATATTGGAAAAAGCTCTAACTAAAAATTCTCTTTCTAAAGGTTCAATAGACCTTCAAACATATTTCAAAGTAAAAATAACAAAATCCATAATAATGAGTCATTTTATAATAAGCATGTGCCTAATATAAATCTTGGTGACGTAGTTTTCCCTAATTATTGTATATTTCATTATACTTTAAAGCATGGTGGATTAGATTGTCTAGAATTTTAAAATGCTTTTGAAGATTTTCAAGAAGAGTTAGATACTAATTATCCCTAATAAATACAATGGTGTAGGTACCTCAAGCTATTTAAGGTTATCTAAATATTCTAACCCAATTCTCATGGTGGAAACATTTGAATTCCCATTTCAGGAGGATAATGAGCCTAAGGATATACTTAACAATATCTAAAAAAGTCCTACTCTCTAAGGAATAGGGAGTAGAAACAACCTTTGACTACCTCAACTCCACCAAATAACTTTGATACTACATCAGATAACAATCTAGATCCTCCTAAAGGATGCACCTCTAAACCCAATGTTGATGTATCTAAATCTTCTAATTAGATTAGATATAATATAGTAGAGGACATAAAAAATATCAAAACTAACATTACCTTTCATGAGTTTACTTAGATTACAAAACAAAGGGATTTGTTATTAGAATGCTTGTCTAAGAAGCTTGGTAAGTCTCAAAAGGTTGCGTAGGATAACATTGTAATACACAAAAGTAAGGCAGATGTTCCACCTTTCCTATTTACAATCATGATCTTTGGTAAGAATTTTTATAAGTGTTTTTTAGACTCTAGTGCATCTACAAATATTATGCCTAAAGGTATTTGTGGGAAATTAGGTTTGACTCTAATTAAATTTGATAGGGCTGTAACTCAATTAGATAAATCAAGAGTCAAAGTGATTGGTTAATTATTGAATGTTCACATGCAAATTGATTCTGAACCAAGGATCCAAAAATTAAATGACATCCAAGTGGTGGATATTCTTGATGCATATGAAATGCTGGTAAGTAGAGATTGGACTAGATATCTAAATGGTTACATTTCTACTGACTATTCATACATGTGGTTTCCTTGGAAAGGAGTTCCAAATCAGATCAAGATAGAAAGGGAGCCCAAAATGAAGCATATGATCATTGAGTATAATGCAACCAATGAGAGGTTCAACATGGTTAACTTAGATCTAGGTGTTTACACTCTTGATACCCCAAAGGTATGTAACTCTAAAATCTCTCATGTTATGCCTAGATTATGGAAGCTATATTTTGATGGTCTTAGATTTAGATTAGGTTTTGGAGTAGGGGTGGTGTTAATCAATCCCATTGGGAAGAAATACAATGCTTCTTAAAAACTCCAATTCCCATGCACTAATAATCTTGAAAAATATGAAGCACTTATTCTTGGATTATAGTTTGAAATTAAACACAAGGTCAAGGAATTATTCATTTTGGTGATTCCAAATTGGTAGAAAAGTAAATACCAATGCAAGCTATCATATCTCAAGAAGTATAAATTTATAGTGTGAGACTTAATTGAATGTTTTGATGTTTTTAATGTTATGTCAATCCCTAGGGATGAAAATAAGGCTACTGAAGAACTTGATTCAATTTTAACCAACCTTATGCCTAATCAAAATTCCAAGTTATAAAGCCTTACCATTAAATTAGTCTCATGTCCCTCAGTACCAAATAATGTCAACCACTTGTAATTATTTAGTGATGATCAACAGATCATAGGTTTCATGATGAGCTTAAGAGTATTTGAGACTCATATCATTGATGAGGCCAATGGTAATACCCTTGATGATGAAAAAGTTGAATCTAAGATTGATGGTAAGGTTATTCACCTGAATGAAAATAAGATCCCAAAATAAATGATTACCTTAGAAAGATTGTTTGATTTAGACAAACTAGCTAAGACTGTCAAGATTCCTAAAGTGGATGAGAAGGACTACAATGCAATGAACCTAAGTTCCCAAGGTAAACCTTAGCTGATGAACATTGGTATAGCTTGCACAAGCATTGAAACTGAGAGAGTCAAATATTTACTGACCAAGTATAGGGATGTAATAACATGGTCCTATGATGACTTAAAGATCTTTTATCCTAGGGTCATAACCCACACCATACCTCTAAAGGAAGCCTGCAAGCCATTTAGGCAAAAACAAAGGCTAGTCAACCCTATCTTAGAACCAATGATGTATAAAGAAGTAAAAAAGTTACTAGATGCTAAGATAGTGTTTCCCATTAGACACTCCACTTGGGTAGTTAACCTCATACCAGTCAGGAAGAAAAATGGTGAAATTGGATTGTACATTGACTTTAGAAATATGAATAGAGCATATGAAAAGGATATATACCCACTACCTTCTCTTGACCAAGTGATCCAAATTATTTATGGTTCTACTATGATGCATTTTTTGATGGATTTTTAGGGTATAATTAGGTGCTAGTGAACAAGGAAGACAAACTAAAAACTGCATTCACTACCAAGTGGGGTACCTTTGCCTACAAAAGGATGCCCTTTGGACTAATAAATGCAGGTGAAAATTTTCAAAGAGAAATGGATCATGAATTCCAAGGCCTCATAGGTAAGTGAATTATTATTTCATAGATGACTTAAATATCTTTTTATAAAATAGGGAAGATCACATCATGCTCTTACAACAAGTATTTAAAAGGTGTAGAAGGTATGGAATTTCTCTCAACCCATAGAAGAGCATTTTTTATGTAACCGATGGAAACATGTTGGGACATGTTATAACTAAATAAGGAATCTTTATAGACTCAAATAGAACTAAAGTGTTTCTTTAGTAAAATTAACTTTGTGATAAAGTTCATTTTTGGTATTGCATAGATTGTAAATCCATTGAATGACATGTTGAAGAAAGATGCTAAGATCATATGGAAAGAGGAGACAAAGAAACCTTTCAAACACATCAAAGAAGCAATTAGACAAGCCCCTGTGTTGATAAGTCTATACTTTATTAAAGACTTATATCTTTACTCTTTTTATTTTGACCATACAATTGCAGTTATCTTAACTCAGAAGATAGATGGATGTGATCATCTTATTACTTTCATGAGTATTAATTTCAAATTGCTGAATTGAATTCTTCTCTTATTGACAAGAAAGCATGTTCTTTGGTCAAGGCAGTGAAGAAATTTAGGCATTATATCCTTATAAAAAAGGTACATGTAATACTATTAGACCTTGCCACTAAGATCATGCTTACTCAATGTGACCTTGGAGAAAGGAGAGGTAATTGGATGTCTATTCTTCAATAAAATGATCTAGAGATGAATAATGCAAAGTTGGTGAGATGCCAAGGTTTAATTCAATTGAGTGCCAATACTAATACCAAAATAAGTGTCATGTAGGTATAACAACAAAAGTTTTAGCCTAATGATTAGTATGATCCTATTGTTAATTTACTAATCAATGGCTATTGTCCTATAGGGTTAAGTAGAGAGCAAAAGAGATATTTAAGGCTCAAGGTAGCTCATTTTTTGATCAAGGATGGAGTGCTATACAAGAATAACTTTTAAGGCATTTACCTAAGGTGTGTTTTCAAGGAAGAGGTGGTTGAGATCTTGAGCACTTTTCATGAAAAACTAAGAAGTGGACATCTATTTAGAAGGACAACAACCAATAATATCCTTAGGGTCAGTTACTACTAGCCTACTATCTTCAAAGATGCTCACAAGTATATGAGAAAATATTACTCATGTCAGGTATTCAACACTAAAGAGCCCAAGGTAGCCATGCCATTAAATCTAGTAATGATTGATAAATGCTTTGCCTAATGAGAATTGGATTTTGTGGGGGTCATTGACCCTAATTCCTCTAATGGTCATAAGTATGTTCTGACCGATACTAACAACTGCACCAAATGGACTGAATCAGTAGTAACCAAGCAATGTAGGACAAAAGAAGTGATCAAATTTTTAGAAGAAAACATATGTATAAGGTTTGACACATCAGTATATCTAGTTTGTGATAATGGATCTGACTTTGTGTCTATTAAGATGACTGAGAGGGCATATGACAACAATATTTTTCTCAAATTCTAATCAAACCATTATCCTCAAGGAAATAGAGTGTCTGAATAAAAAAAATAACTTGATGAAGGTAATAAAAAAGTCTATAGTTGATAAACCAAGAACATGGTACAAGATACTCAAGTATGCCCTTTGGGTGGATAGAACTAGAATTAATTAAGCTCTCAAGGAATCATCATTCTTTCTAGTTTATGGTCAAGAACTTATTATTACCATGACACTCAATCTATTGACATGCATGTTCATGCAAGAGTACATGGAGGAGGATCAAGAATTTGTAAATTCAAGGTTACTTGACATCATACAAATGGAAGATGCAAGAGAGGAGGCTTTTACCAAATTTAGTAGACACCAAATCAAAGTCAAGAGGTGGTTTGACAAACATTCAAAGATAAAGGTGTTTAGACAAGAAGACCTAGTTCTTCTTTGGGACAAAGCCTCAGAACCAAAGGAAAAACATGGGAAGTTCACACCATTATGGATTGGCCCATATCAAATTATTGAGATCCTAGAGGATAACATGTTCAAATTAAAATACTTGTAAGGAGCAGATTTTACATTGCCAACCAATGGGCACTACCTCAAACACTATTTCTTTGATGTCCCACCTAGAGTCTTCATGAAATGAATTGTAAGACTAGTTCGAGTTAGTGTGGGTAGGCTTTCGATTAGTTCTTTTCCTATTTCTTTCTTTCTTGTCCCTTGTTTAATATTTGTTTGCTTATTTGCTTTGTGTTTGGTTTGTTTACTTTCCATGCTTTGTTTCTTAAGTCCTTTTAGACAATCCTCAACTCAAAATACATTTAATACTCAAAAGAAACCTCACAGTCCAAGAATGTAGGTATGGTCCCTCAACATTGGTTGATCATGGATTGTTGAAATATGAGCATGAAGTTGTAGTTTAGAGAAACTAGTAAAGACAAATAAATAGGTTATTTGTTCCTTGAGATTCTAAACCTTGTTTTTATCTAAGTTTAGTTCTAAGAAGGATTGCACACGTAGGTTAAAAGATTGAATTATTAGTATGCAATCATGTTTGAACATAAAAAACATTAATTACTTGAGACAAATTTTACAACAAAGGATGCTTGTATAAAGATAAAACATTTGATCAAATCCTAAAACTTGGCTAATCTGGTTCCCAAATTTTGTTAGAAAGTTAGAATATTTATAAAAAATATACAAAAAAATAAGAGCTTATTGTAAAATACAAATGGATTTCTGAGTAGAGTTGATTATGGTAATCTCCATTAGGGCTATGGATGCCTAGCTAACAGTGGAGCAAGGCCTTGAGTGGAGCCAAAAGCACCTCTATCAGGGCTATGGATGCTTGGATGGTAGTAGAGTAATTCCCAAGCCTTCCTTGAGCTAAAGAATGATTCTTAATGAACATCCAAATATGCTATAAGTCAATGTTAATGGTTAAGGCCATGAATCTGGAAGTTGTTCTCTAAATCCCATGACAATCAGTAATTGGAATCAAAATAGACACACACAACATGGATATGTCTTGATGTTTGATCCTAATTCTACATGTGAAAGATTTATTCTAATCATGAACTGATCTTATCATGAACTGATCTTAATAATGGTTCCTAATCAAGTAGAACAAATAGCATAGTATTAGTATAAACCAAAGTCTCTATATTCTAACATATTACTATATTCACCTAAAAGTCACCATTTATTGAGGTCAACATACCCTTATTTCTAAAAAATAGGGACCCTTATTTTAAATTATGAAAATTTGTACCTTAAAATTAAAAATTCACTTGATCAGAGTATCACTAGCATGTTTGCACATTGTATTTATTTGAAAATCATTGACACCTAATTCTCATTTGGATTAATTGACATGTTTCCAAGTAACCATGGTTTTAACCCTTTTAATATTGTTAATGATTGTTGACTATGTTTCTGTATTGTAGGTTCAATAAAATCTATTTGGGAATGATCATGATTAGGGTTTTATGCTTCAATATTAAATTGATCTTTTACTAACCTTTGGTTTGTCAAAGATTAATTGAATATATTTTAAGTCTTGTTAAAACCCTAATCTAATGTTTTAACCTAGATTCCCTTTTTATTTAAATTGGAAATTTGTGCTGGAATAATTATTTGTGTCATGGAATTAGATTAATTTTTATCTTAAGGCTTAGTCATGTTTTTCAACACAACCAAACCTTAGTCTAAAATTATTGTGCTCAGTCCCCTTATGTCCCATGGCCCCTTGGTCTATTTTATTATTAACATGGTCTAGATAATCAAATGGTCCCCTTTCACTATGTTCTAAAATTAGCTTAAGATTTAATCTTAAGGTTTTAATTCATATTTATTAAAACAAACAACAACCTTAGTCTTAAGAATTTAACCTAAGTTTTGTATATTACCTGAGTTTTGACTTAATTATTTTATTATCCGTAGGATCAATGGTCTATGTTTGCTTGAGCGATCGAGATCTAGCAGTGCCTATAAAGTCAACAAGTCAAGAGCCTTAATTAACAACACACATTTACCCAAGTAATAGAGATACAATGATATGAGATTAAAGTTGAAAATTCAAGCCTTGGACCTAAGATAAAGTTTAAACATATTTTGAGGATCGATGGTATGTGACCTCACATACACATTTTGATCAATAATGCATGCCAAGTTAAAGTTTTAAAAGACTCCAAGGTAAGTGAGTAGGTGAAAAGCGTCATAATCTCAATGAAAGAACATTGAGCATCTAATGGCATTCTACCCCTTAGATATAGATATGATGAAGTGTGTTGATAAGGCCAAATAGATCCAATGGTACATGATGAAGGTTGAAAAGTCAAAAGCCTTGAGGATAAATGCAAAGATGACACATGGCATAACCATGAGCCAAAAATTAAAGCTTGAGCATCTTTAAAATATAAAATATACATGGATAAGTGTATAAATTTTGATCAAGGGTCCATGGATTAGGAAGCATCATTAAGTAGATCAAGATTGATAGAGCATGATTGATATGTGAAATTGAGATCAACAATGCATGATCAACATTTACATTTCAACAAAGATCAGAGCGAATGCAAAAGTGACAAGTGTCATAGCTATGGGGAATGTAGCAAGTAACTAATAGCATTTGAGTTCTTAGAATGAGATCAGTGATTTATGTTGATTCAAGCAAATAGATCCAATAGTATGAGGCAAGGTAAAATTTTCAAAGGGATCACAACCAATAAAATACTAACATGTGTCCAAGGGAGACAAATGGTCATATTTTTAATATTAATGAGCAAGATGCCATAGTGATGCCACATCAGAGCCATGTAAGTATAATATACCAAGTTGAAGATTTTGTAGACCTAAGAAATATAAGGGTATAAGTACACAATCCAAATGGGATCTAAGTCATGAAGCTTGCACAAGTTAAAATAACTACAACCATTAAAGCACTATAAAAACCTTCCAAAAAGAACTAACAAGTATAGAAGCCCTAATTTGACCTTGTGCTCACTATGATCAAGTTGAAAGAGATTAAATTATCACCTATGTAAGGATAATTTGATCCAAAATTGAACTGTAGGCCACTTATGAGCAGTTTAGAGAAATGCACAGCCATGACAACCTAAAAAAGTGTTTCTAAAGAGGATGTGGAACTCTATTTGACCTAATACATAGAAAGAAGAGTCTTCAAGGACACATATTTTGATGCCACAAATCTAAATACATGGGATAATAATTGGCCAAGCTTGTTTTAGACCATTGAGAACTAGTAGCCCATCACAAGAGAAGAAGAGAAGAACATGTTTACAAGGAGGCTCTACTATGACATAGTTTCCATTTAAATGGTAGGTATCCATTATGCTATATAAAAACTAAAGGTATTGCATTGTATATAAATTCTCTCTCCTATTTTAAAGGATGGAAAAATAGATAAGGGCATGATTGTTCATGAGGGTAGTTTTAGGAAAATTGCTTACACCTCTCTTATAGCATTTGAAAACTATTACAAGCTACCTAAATCCCCATGTAGAACAAACCATAATTGAAAATTTGGCCAAGGATAATGATTTTAATAACATCCTTTCCTTGTGGTTGTATTTTAGAAATTAGGGGCTTTTTGATTTTAATAACAACATACCCATTGGTCAATTTAGACCTAGAATAAAAATGATCATGACTTAATGAATAGTATATGTGGAAATGCAGCCACTACATATATGGAGAAAATTTGGTACCCTTAATCTACTTTATGACTAAGAAACAACTCACCTCTCCTCTTGGTAAAGTTATCAACACCTATCTAAATAGAAAGTTTTTTGTAGACAAGAAGAGAACTAGAAACCAATTCTACATGATGTCATACCTCCCGAATGCCTTGCTTTCTACACAAATATCTCTAACCTTAGATACTAGTCATTTGATGGGACCTCAAATAGAAAGAGGATAAAATGTTACACATATTGGCTAGTTTGATCAAAGAGCCCACCATACTTAGTCCCTTAGGCCTAATAATGGATGAAGAGATCAAGCATAAAACTATTCAATTTATGTGGGAAGTGAGGAATAAAAGACAAGGGAAAATAGGGGCTAATAATAGGAAGATCATGGGCCTACTTTTATCATTAGAGGAAAATATAGGAGATGCCAAGAACATCAAACAAGTTTTGGAAAGGGCTGAGAGGGATCTCAAGGGCCTAGAGGATCAAGAAAAGGAATTGTTCATGAGACCTATCATTGATCTCTTACTGATTAATGAACAATATTATAGAATGAAGATCTTTTAGACAAGATAGAAGACTACATCAACAAAAGGGTTTCCAAGCTAGTTAAGTTAGGAATATTCTTTTTTTAATTAAGCTTATATAATTTTTGAAAAGAGAATATTCTTTTTTAAAGGCATGTGCAACTTTCAAAGCGCATTGCCTATAGGTTAGTCATTTTAGAATCTCTAAAAGGTTCTCAAAATATTATAAAATGATAACTGTCCTTAATTTTTGACGTGATTAATCGGCATAACTCATGAAAGATCTATATAAAGAGGTATTTCCCATTGTAAAAGGGGGGAGTTTTTGGAGCCAAAAAACTATTTCTAACTTTTGAGAAAATTAATATAAGTAAGGGGTTCTATAAAGTCTATCTACATTTACTTGTGTAAATTAATATCATGGTTTGTCTCTCATTTGTTTAATCTTATCTTCAGATTTAAATGGTTTTTGTGAATTCTAGATGTGCATATTTAAATGCAGAGTTGTTAATTTATGCTAATACTAGATTAGTTAAAGGTTTTTAGGTTTAATTCACTTTCTTTACTCTTCTTGCATCATAGCTAATGTTATTTTCTTGTAGGGGTGAAATTATTAAAGTGAACTTGATTCTTATTTGCACCTTTTCATACCTTCCTTATATGTTTGCCTGATGTGTAATAGGATTTGAGCTTATGCTGCTTCATGTTGCACATTGGTTAAATACACGTTCAGATGAAATTGGAACTTTGTCATAATGTTTGAAACAAAGATAAAAAACACTTATACTTTCTTTCCTACCCTTAATTTTTCTCCTTTTTATTAATTCACCTTAGATTAGCTTCATTGTGAATATTCGCCTTAGTTTAGCTTTAGACATAGGTTTTGAGCATAGTTCACTTTAAATAGCATAGATCATATTCAAAATCAAAGATTAACTATAAATCTATGGTGGCTCATAACCACCAAAAAATATAATTTTATGAAATAATCAACTTTACTACTTTTATTCCACCAAAGATAACAAGATTATCACAACCTGCAACTCATGCATTGGATTCTCTAGATTCAAAAATGAGTATTGTTTATTAAACACTAAGAACCACCTATGATAAATTTTTAGGAATCAACAATAGATAAACCTTAGAGCTTCTAATAATATAATTATCATGTCAAGAGACTATATAAACATTATATGAAATCATATAAAGAAATTGATTCTCCACTAAATCATGCATAGGATCGACTATACATTATATTAACATAATAGATGTTACGATTGAAATTCAGTTGGAAGCATAACATAATAATACATATCATATAACAAAATACTATAAAAACCTGGGTATATATATCAATGATTAAATTCAACAAACATAAATGAAACTTTATCATCTTACCATATGTCAACATACAAGCCTTTTTCGCCTCTTCAACATGGTCTATTCTCAAGGCAAGGTTAACATATAATAATTGCCAAGCATAAGTAAAATAATAACAGTAATGTAATTAATTTTACAACTATACTTAATAACCATACAACATGAAAATAATAATACAACTATTTTAAATAAGTATATGAATAACATATAACAAAATGCTATCAATTATATCATGCTTGTCCACGAGATCATCCAGGGGTGTGAGTAGCATGTAACCTGTTGGTTGAATATTTTGTCTATCAGTGTACTGGTAAACAAAATAGGTCTTATCAGCCAAAGTAATAAGATTAGTCATCCTAATGTGTAAGTTTATCACATCAGAAGGAGACTGCTCTCTCCTCTCCTCAAGGGGAGGTTCCCTATGGATATGCTATGTATATGTATAAACAAAAAATAATACTCAGGGGTAGGACCAGACATCCATATCTCTTTCTTCAGAGATGATGTATAAAAAACTAAGGAAAAACTCAAGGGAATGACAGATAGTACTCCTCTTCTTTTAGAAGAACTATTCAGCTAGCCGCAAGAATACTCCTTGAAATAAAAGCAGAATGTAACTGAGAGTATGGTAACTAGCAAATCGAAACAGAGCACAAAGTCTCTACCTGAAATGCTTAAGAGTAATATATGAAGGGAAATGAAAGCTCAAAGTCTTTTCAAATTCCTTTACACAGTAATAAAAATAAAACAAACTAAAGGTAGCTATGGAGGCACAAAGTCTCTCCACAGTTGATTCTTCAGGACACCTTCCTGACTAAATTTACTAATCTTGCTTGTTAAATTAATGAAACAGAAAAGATATCACAGCACAAAGTCTAAAAAAGTCCCTTGCTTTCTTATTGCATTAACAGAATATGATCAACAGACTAAGCATAAAGTCTCAATGATGCCTCTCAATTTGGGCAGAGTTTCGTTCAGATTGTCAAAAAAGCGATAATTTTACAATGAAAGAAAGTCCCTTAATAGCCACTTCAAGAAGGACTCGGGAACAGTAATACATCATGATGCATTGGGAACTGTTTGGAAGACAAGATGGAACTTTGGGGCCTTTTACCCATTTGATATTTTCAAAGTAGATAAACAAGTCGTGCAATTGAAAGATTATAACTTTCAATGTCCACCTAGTGATTTGATCTTGTCTTCATCGTTCCTCCTTTCCAGATTAATTGAATCAGGTCCTGGATTCATTCATTGTTCTATCTTTCCTCACTTTCAGCTTGTTTTGGTCTTAAATTTTGGTAATGCATTTGAGTCTGTGAATTTAAAGGATCAACGGCTATTTCATTGTCTTTAAAATTAAAATTTACATGCCCATCAATGTGCTCTCAACAGCTAGTTCACTATCCTAAATTTGACATCTTTGGGTGTGTCACCCCTTGGTCTTCTTTCAGTTTTTGGCTTTCTGCTTGGAAGTTTTCTAGATTGGACTTACCCTTTTAGGCCTTGAGAAATGATCATTGTCGAGTCAGAATGATCCTTTACTTTGGCTGCTGAGAGTCCCCCGCAAGGGCACATACCCTTCGGAGTCCTTTGGTAGCGCTTTGCCTTGGCAGTTCCTGTGAACAAATAATTCCCTGGGCCTTCTCCTATGAATGTTCTGCATGGACATTTTCCCCGGGTGTTTTCTCTTAAGTCTCCCCCACGGGTAATTCCTGTAGACATTTGTCATGCAAAAAATTCCTGCAGACAATTTGCCTGGGGAAAATTCCCATGGATATAAGTCTGCGGAAATTTGTTCCATGAAATTGTTGACTGGTCTTTGAAAATTACTTTGGGGTCCACGACCACTTTAGAATTCTTTCAAAATTTTTGTTCGAAGGAATTCCTTCGAATAAAAATTTGAAAGAATTAAGTCTTAATCAAATTTTAAATGTCTTAAACAAATTTGAAAGAATTACCTTTTGGTTTCCTTGAAAAATGACCCTTCTGAAGGGTGTTTTTATTGATTAAGTGTCCTCTGCAAGGGCACTTGTCCTTCAGGAAGTCTCTTTCTTTGCATTGAACTACCCCTTTAAACTTTGATAATGAACCAATCGGTTGGAACAAAAATGGTTCAATTCGATAGTTCAATGAATGAAACAAGCCAATGAACTAAACATTGAACCAAACATAATGAACTTGCCTTTGAACCAATAGGAACTTTGACGTTGAACCAAAATATTGAACCAATCTGTTGAACTGGTTCAATGGTTCAATGAAGCACACCGAGCCCCTTTGAACCAAAAGCCGATGAACTGTCCAATGAGCCAAGTGGTTGAACCGAGTGAATGAACCTACTGTTGAACCAAGACGTTGAACCAAATGTTGGTTCAACGGTTCAAACAAAGCTTTGAAAAATGTCTTTGAACTTGCTATTGAACTTGTAGATGTTGAACCAAAGAATGAACCAACTGAGTGAAATAAAGAGTTGAACCACTTGGTTGAATCGAGCCATTTGAACTGTTCCTTTGGTTGAACCTGTCATTGAACCTTGAACCCGTTGAACCTTTGAACCAAAGTGGTTCAATGGTTCAATGGTTCAAGCCACCTTGATTTGGCTAAGTGTCCTTGAAGCTAATGAACCAATTGAAGCTATTAAACTTTGAACTTTGATGAAGCGCTTAACTCTTGCCAAAGACATTGAACTTGTTGAACCTTTGAACCAAAATGGTTCAATGGTTCAGGTCTCCTTTTGTACTCAGATGCTTGCCGATGAAGATTTTCAACTGAACCAAAGCTCTAAACTAATTTTGGAAAATGACCAAGCATTGAAAACCATCTTTTGACTGAAACTGCTTGCAGAAGCCTTTGAACCTGTATAAATGAACCTATTTGTAGAAACTAAAGATACAAAGTTCGTAGAAATCAACATGTAAAATCCACTAAGCTTGACTTGCAATGTCTATAGATTTTCTGAGAAGCTTTGAAAATGAGGAATCTAAATGTCTAAGATAAATTTTTGAAAATGGAAGATACAATTTTGGTCTGTAAGACCAAAATAGTTCAAATGTTGTCCCAAAAATGACTGTTACTTTTGGGGGACAATAGTTGGCTCCAATTGGGGAACTTCTATCAATTACAAAACAAATTGAGAGTAGAATCTAGAATCTCTAGTGTCTTCAAGTGTACCATTGGGCTTCGAAGTCATGATACCCAGAAATGAAAGGCATCAAAAAGAAAATAAACAAAACAAAATAGAATTAAAACTGTACAAATATACATATATACAGAGGCAATAATCTGATACTTCAAGAGTTGAAGTGTTTCAGATGCTGCCCATTGTGGGGCAGAGAAAAGAGTGTGCCATCTTGGTATTTCAATAGAAAGCTATTTTTGCCCATGTGCTGATGAATTATGAATGGGCCTCTCCAAAGGGAGTCAAATTTTCCATGCATCCCCTTTGGTTCTCTTCTTTTGTGCCACATCAGGACTTGATCCCTAATCTGGAAATCATGATTTCTGGCCTTCTGATCAAAGAGTTTCTTTACCAAATTTTGATGAATAGTAATTCTATCCACCACCATGGTTCTTTGTTCCTCCAGCTGAGTCAGGCACATGATTCTTTTGTCAAGAGAACTCTCATATGTCTAATTTTCAATGGCCTTCGCCAATTTCAAGGCTAGTAACTCTAAAGTAATTGGTATCTCAACATTAATACTATAAAGAAGTTGAAAAGGAGACATACCAATTTCCCTCTTTGACATGATCCTATCTACCCATAGAGCATCAACCAATGCTTTGTGCCATGTCCTTTGATTATCATCTGCTAGCTTTTTGATAATAGTTACCAAATTCTTATTGCTGGACTCAACTTGTCCATTCCGTTGGGGAAAATAATCAGAAGAATGAGAGAGCGTAATTCTATAATAAAAACATAATTGCATAATTTCTTGAGAGGTGAAACAAGCTGCATTATCAGTAACAATTTTTAGTGGAACTCTAAACCTAGAAATGATATTCTCTTTGAGGAAGTTACATATAACTTCTAAAGTAGCATGCTTAGTTGGGATTGCTTTTACCCACTTGGTGAAATAATTAGTTACTGTAAGGACATAATCATGTACAGCACTTGAAGATGGGTTTATTGTTCTAATAAAATCAAGTCACCATTGTTGGAAAGGTTCCTTTATGATTACTAGCTTGAGAGGCAGGGCAACCAACTTGGGTCTTCCAACAAATTACTGGCAAAGTTCACATTTCCTCACCCACTTATGTGCATCTTAGAAAAGAGTTGGCTAGTAATACCTAGCTCACAAAATTTTGTGAGCAGTCACAGGGGCAAAAAAATGTCCTCCATAGGCTAGATTGTGGAAAGATTTCAAGAGCTGAGTTTGCTGTTCTTTGTCTACATAACAAAGGAAAACTCCATCTATACTTCTCTTATACAGGTTGTTATCCCAAAGGATGAAATTGGCAGATTTCAACCTGATAGTCCTTTTTTTGTAAGACAAATGAGCAGGACATTCACCATAAGTCAGAAAATAGGCAATATCTGAGTACCATTCATTGGTAGTGGAGACAAAAAGGACTGTTGGTGCATCTTCCACTTCAGCTTCTTGACGCTATGTATCTTCTGGCTTATTGTCAGCCATTAATTAGCAAAGGCCTTTACCTCTAACCAGCTTTGTCGACTTGATATCCAGATCAAATTCTTGGATTTTTGCAATTTAATTACCTCTCTTTGTGCCAAACTCCTGTTGAGTTAATATAGACTTGACTGTATTGTCAGAAACTAAGGCAGTAGTATGTGAATTCAAAATATAGAAGCGAAAGTGTTTGACTACTTTTACCAAGGCATAGGCGTGCTTCTCTATATTTGAATACTTCATTTCATGAGTTTTGAGATGGCAACTCATGAAAGAGATAGGGGATTCCATACCTTCCTTATCTTATTGAACAAGAATCGCTAAAAGAGTATGCTCAGATGCATAGCTGTATATGATGAAATCTTTATGATAATTTGGACAAACCAAAGTAGGGGCATGAGCAATGGTGACCTTGATATCTTGAAACGCTGATTTACCTTCTTTATTCCAGCTAAAGATAGTCTTCCTTTTCATCATGTTCATGATGTGTCTTGTCTTCTCAACAAATTTAGGAATGAATCTCTGTAAGAAATTCACTTTTATGAAGAAAGAGTGAACAACATTTTTACTTGTAGGCAAATTCAGCTCTTGAATAGACTTGAATTTTTTTAGGTCAATCTTTATGCCATCTTTGGACACAATGTGTCCAAGGAGTTTCCCCTCTGTCACTCAAAAAATAGACTTCTTAGGATTCAAAAAAATACCATTCTGCCGGTAGCGCTCTAGCACTTGTTGTAAGTGGTGTACATGATTAGATCGACGCTTTGAAAAGATAGTTAAATCATCAAGATATACCACTATGAATTTTCCAATCTCATCTTTGAAAGCCATGTCCATAGCTCTCTAAAAGGTAGCACCAGCATTTATTAATCCAAAAGGCATTCTTTTATATGCAAATGTACCCCAAGGCGTGATGAATGCAGTCTTGTGTTGGTCAGCTTCAGCAAATTTAACTTGATTATACCCTGAGAAGCCATCCAACATTGATAACATTTTTGATCCTGTTACTGTTTGAAGCACTTGGTCCATGATTGTCAAAGGGTAATTGTCTTTCAGAGATGACTGATTCAGATTCCAAAAATCTACACAAATGTGGATTTTGCCATTTTTATTCCTTACAGGTACTATGTTTGCAATCCATGTAGAATGATGGATTGGGAAGTTAATTTTAGAATTTATCATTTTTTGTATCTCAGACATAATAGTACCTAAATTTTTTGGATTATATTGTCTGGATTTCTACTTGTAAGGCGTTGAATTGGCCTTGAGAGGAATGTGATGGCAAATTTCATCAGGTCTGAGAGACTTCAGGTCTTCATATGAATACGCCAAGACATCAATGTGTTGATGGAGCAAAGAAGTGAATTTGAATATTTTTTCAGGGGTGTAGCACTTACCAATGTTGACCATCTTGGGATTTTCTTTGTTGGTCATATTTACTTGATCAAATATCTGAGAGAAATTGGAATCTATTTGTTGTTCTTTGATGAATCTATCATGCTTGTCAAACAACTTCTCAAGAGAAACTAGGCCTTTAAGAATTTTGTTTCCTTTCAGCTGTAGGAATTCTTCATTTACATTTAAACTGGATTCATAAATAGATTCAGACTTCTGAGATTTGTTGCCTTCAAAATATAGATGTTTAAAATTATCTTTTCATTCTAGGAAAGCAATGATCTGATGATCATCATTGAATAATTTCCAATAATCAGCATTGTTAGGAACACAGTCTATAAACCAACTCAATGGTATACTTGTCTTTTTTAAAATCTAAATGAGGAACTAAGAGAGTTCCTGAAATAGCAAGTGCATCAGCTTTGTCATTAGACTCTCTAGGAATGGCAAAAATGTTGAAGGCATCAAAGCTTTCAATTTGGTCCCAAACCAAGTTACGGTAGTGGCATAGCTTCTCATTCTTGGTATGATATAGATTTTTCACTTGACAGACTACTAATTTAGCATCCCCTTTGGCATGAAGAAACTTGATGCCTCTTTCTTGAGCAGCCTTCATGCCCAGCAATAGTGATTCATATTCAACTGTATTATTAGTATTACTAAATTGTAATTTATAGGATGAAGGAAACATATCTCTTTGAGGAGATATCAAGACAATTCCAGCTCCTGAACTAGTAGAGGAACAACTACCATCAAATTCTAGAGTCTAAATCTCATTAGACACTGACTTTACTTCAAAATTTCCCTCATCAGAGATGGAGGATCTTTCTTCATCTGTATATAAAAAGTAGTTACCCATACCTGTGGATTCAAAAAGGATTTGAGCTTCAGGAGTTGATGTCTTGGTAACTACACACTTTGCTTCCTTTTCAGGAAGTAATCTTTTCATCACACCTTGGATAAGGATCCTTGTCTCAGATAGATCCATGTTTAGTTCTCCTCCCACATCCTTATAGAAATTTCATCCAAGAAAAATGCCATAAGATGCTGGGACGTCAGCCACTAATACAGTCATTTTAATCCTTTTGTCTAGAAAGGCTGTAAATGTAAATTGAGCATCTTTGATTTGCCCCAACAATGGCACTTGCTTGTTCTCCATGGAGAAACATCTCCCAAATGTCTTGGTCAATGTGAGACTAAGAGACTTAGTGAATTTAGCAGGCATGACATTATCAGATGTGCATGAGTCTATTATACAGTTACTCAGCGTGTGGCCATTGATTTATAGGGAAACGTAGAAGGGTTCTATTTTTCTAGGAGCAGCTGGAGGAGTAATGACCAGATTATTTGGAATAGGCATATTCTTTGGAGAATCAAGAATTACTTTTTTGGCCTTTTGTCCTATAGGGACAGTCTGATTTTTAACATATTGAACTAGCTTGTGCAGTTGATCTAGATTGGACTGCAAGTATTCAAATTTAGACATGTATATTTTTGTCTTTTTGACATGATCAATTATGTCAAATGGCTGAATCGAGCTAGGTACAGAGAAATGTATTTTAGCTTTTTGAGTTTTAAGAGGGATGGGAGGTGGGTTGGTTTGTGAATTAGAAGTAGAAGGGGAAGGTGCAACAGATGTATTTACCTTTTGAGTAATGATTGGATCTTTTGGCTGAAAAGGCAAATTAGTCCCACGCTTGACAATTGTGACTGCTGGCTGTGATTGCTCTTCTATCTTTTCTTTATCAGCCTGCTAGACTGATTGATTCTTAGACCTGGTAAACACTGCATATGATCCATCTGAAGCTTATCCTTTGCTTCCAGGTTCATCCTGGTAATTCAAGAAATTAATGTGGGAGTCACCAACTGATTCTTCTTGATTGTCTTCAATGATATCAGCATCATTTTCTTGATTTAATTTAGGCTAATAAGAGAATTCTAATTTTACTTCAAGATATCCCATTGCTGAATTAGTTGGAGGAGCTTCCAGGGCAAGTTTCCCTTATGGGGGAGGAAGGTGATTTTGTTGTCCTTGGTTTTTGGCAACATTGCCCTGATATGACTGATTTGGGAATGTTCTTCTGTATGTAGGAGTAGAAGACATTCCTTGAGCCATTTGCTTTTTGAGGGTAAGGAGCTCATTTGCTAATTTCTGCACCATTGGTTCTATGGTGCTTGTAGACGTAAATTCAGAAGATGATGAAGCTCTGTTTCTATTTGGATCTCTTCTTATCTTCCCTGCTAAGATGAGATCATCTTCTACTTTGGTGGCCAAAAGTTGAGCTGCAGCTAGATCTATTTGGCTAGCACGTCTCAAGAGAAAACTAACTTTAGGTAGCTGAGAATTAATGAAAAAGCATTTGAGATTCTCAGCTGTAGGTCAAGCAATGACAGGAATTCTATTTCTTAATTTGTCAAATTTAGCTATAAAGTCTCTCATAGGCTCATGAGGCTCTTTCTTCATCTGTGTAAGTTGAGCCAAAAGTGTATGTGCATCTTCTACAAGTTTGAATCTGGCTTCAAACATAGCTTTTAGGGTGTTCTAATCAGTCACAGATCGAGCCTGTAGATGGCAAAACCAATCTGCAGTAGGTGCTTCTAGTGTTTCAACAAAAAGCCTGACTGTTACATCTTCAAACTCTACCCTGATTACTCCACAAGCTATACTAAATGCTGCAATGTGTTCATTAGAATGAACTTTGCCATCACCATAGAATTTAGGGAAATTATTCCTAGAACTGCATGGAAGCTCACGTAGATGAGGAGTAAGATTAAGAGGACCAAAAGCATTACCCTAGGGGCCTTGAACTACCATTATAAGATTTTGAAAAGGAGGGATAACAAATCTCAAAGGGGTAATTATAGGCACAATTTTATCAACAACAGAAGTAGATACTTTGTCTGGTAATGGAGATTTGGCTTTAGTAGGAGGGAAGCTCTTGGTTCATTGGAGATGAGATGGTGAAAGAAACAGATCAAAATAACTTTGCTGTACCAGCTCAAACACATGATCAATGACACCTTTAGCCCTTTGGCTTCGTGTATACCTTAAATCTGCCAAATTGTAAAACAAAAATGGAAAAGAATTAACCTTGCTTCAGTTAAATCTTGAGGCTTTAAATTGGGTGTTCTTTCCTAATTGATATGGAGGTGAATGAATAGGCTATAAATGGATAATGGGTAGATCTCTAGTAGAGTCACCAAAAACTGTTGGTTGAATATTTTGTCTATCAACGTACTGGTAAACAAAATAGGTCTTATCAGCAAAAGTAAGAAGATTAGTCATCCTAATGTGTAAGTTTATCACATCAAAAGGAGACTGCTCTCTCCTCTCATCAAGGGGAGGTTCCCTGTGGATATGCTATGTATATGTATAAATAGAAAATAATACTCAGGGGTAGGACCAGACATCCATCTCTCTTTCTTCAGAGATGATGTATACAAAACAAAGGAAAAACTCAAGGGAATGATAGATAGTAATCCTCTTCTTTCAGAAGAATTATTCAGCTAGCCACAAGAATACTCTTGGAAATAAAAGCAGAATGTAACTGAGAGTATGGTAACCAACAAATCGAGATAGAGCACAAAGTCTCTACCTGAAATGCTTAAGAGTAATATACGAAGGGTAATGAAAGCTCAAAGTCTTTTCAAATTCCTTTACATAGCAATAAAAAGAAAACACATTGAAGGTAGCTATGGAGGCACAAAGTCTCTCCACAGTTGATTCTTTAGGACACCTTCTTGACTAAATTTACTAATCCTACTTGTTAAATTAATGAAACAGAAAAGATATCACAGCACAAAGTCTAAAAAAGTCCCTTTCTTTCTTATTCCATTAACAAAATATGATCAATAGATTGAGCACAAAGTCTCAATGATGCCTCTCGATTTGGGCAGAGTTTCATTCAGATTGTCAAAAAAGAGATAATTTTACAATGAAAGAAAGTCCCTTATATAGCCACTTTAAGAAGGACTCAGGAATAGTAATACATCATGATGCATTAGGAACTGTTAGGAAGACAAGTTGGAACTTTGGGGCCTTTTACCCATTTGATCTTTTCAATGTAGATAAACAAGCCGTGCAATTGAAAGATTACAACTTTCAATGTCCATCTGGTGATCTGATCTTGTCTTCATCGTTCCTCCTTTCCAGATTAATTGAATCGAGTCCTGGATTCATTCATTGTTCTATCTTTCCTCACTTTTAGCTGGTTTTGGTCTTGAATTTTGTGAATGCATTTGAGTCTATGAATTCAAAGGATTAACGACTATTTCATTGTCTTTAAAATTAACGTTTATATGCCCGTCAATATGCTCTCAATGACTAGTTCACTATCCTGAATTTGACATCTTTGGGCATGTCACCCCTTGGTCTTCTTTTAGCTTTTGGCTTTCTGCTTGGCACTTTTCTAGATTGGACTTACCCTTTTGGGCCTTGAGAAATGATCCTTGTCGAGTTAGAATTATCCTTTACTTTGGCTGTCGAGAGTCCCCTGCAAGGGCACCTGCCCTTTAGGGTCCTTCGACAGCCATTTGCCTTGGCAGTTCCCATGAACAAATACTTCCCCGGGCCTTCTCCCATGAACGTTCCCCACGGACATTTTCCCTGGGTGTTTTCTCCTTAAGTCTCCCTCGTGGGTAATTCCCGTAGACATTTGTCCCGCAAAAAATTCCTGCGGACAATTTGCCCGGGGAAAATTCCTGTGGACAATTTGCCCAGGGAAAATTCTCGTGGACAAAAGTCTGCAGAAATTTGTTTCACGAAATTGTTGACTAGTATTTAAATATTCCTTCGAGGTCCACAGCCACTATAGAATTCTTTCATACTTTTTGTCTGAAGGAATTCCTTCAAACAAAAATATGAAAGAATTTAAGTCTTAATCAATTTTTAAATGTCTTAAACAAATTTGAAAGAATTACCTTTCAGCTTCCTTGAAAAGTGACCCTTCTAAAGGGTGTTTTTATTAATTAAGTGTCCTCCGCAAGGGCACTTGTCCTTCGGGAAGTCTCTTTCTTTGCATTGAACCGCCCCCTTGAACTTTGATATTAAACCAATCAGTTGAAACAAAAATGGTTCAAGCCGATAGTTCAATGAATGAAACAAGCCAATGAACTAAACATTGAACCAAACATAATGAGCTTGCCTTTGAACTAATAGGAACTTTGACGTTGAACCAAAATATTGAACCAATCTATTAAACTGGTTCAATGAAGTGTGCCGAGCCCCTTTGAACCAAAAGTTGATGAACCATCTAATGAGCCAAGTGGTTGAACCGAGTGAATGAACCTGCTGTTGAACTAAGATGTTGAACCAAGACGTTGAACCAAATGTTGGTTCAATGGTTCAAACAAAGCTTTGAAAAATGTCTTTGAACTTGTTGTTGAACCTATAGATGTTTAACCAAAGAATGAATTGAAAGGATGAACCAACTGAGTGAAATAAAGAGTTGAACCACTTGGTTGAATCGAGCCATTTGAACTGTTCCTTTGGTTGAACCTGTCATTTAACCTTGAACCCATTGAAACTTTGAACCAAAGTGGTTCAATGGTTCAACAGTTCAATGGTTCAAGCCGCCTTGATTTGGCCAAGTTTCCTTGAAGCTAATGAACCAATTGAAGCTATTGAACTTTGAACCTTGATGAAGCGCTTAACTCTTGCCAAAGACATTGAACTTGTTGAACTTTGAACCAAAATGGTTCAATGGTTCAACGGTTCAATGGTTTAGGTCTCCTTTTGTACTCAGATGCTTGCTGATGAATATTTTCAACTGAACCAAAGCTCTGAACTAATTCTATAAAATGACCAAGTTTTGAAAACCATCTTTTGACTAAAACTGCCTGTAGAAGCCTTTGAACCTGTATAAATGAACCTGTTTGTAGAAACTGAAGATACAAAGTCTGTAGAAATCAACATGTAAAATCCATTGAAATTGACTTGCAAAGTTTGTAGATTTTTTGAGAAGCTTTGAAAATGAGGAATCTGAATGTCTAAGACAAATTATTGAAAATGGAAGATACAATTTTGGTCTGTAAGACCAAAATAGTTCAAATGTTGTCCCAAAAATGACTATTACTTTTGGGGGACAACATAACCATTTCAAACAAACCCTCCCAACCAGCCCTATGAACCCAACCATTGGTGGTCTATACAACCCTATCCATCAATTGGATGGTGGGTTTGACAACCAAGGTTAGGAAGGGGTTCTGAGCATGCCAAACTTACCAAGCCATTGGATGACTAAACACAACACAAAATGTAAAACAAATAAGTGACTAACAAAAACTTCATCCCAAAATGAGACAAAAATAACCAAGTGATCGACATTACTATAAATTGGAAGTGGGGATAATCCACTATAGGTTGGTTTCAGGTCATAGCTATAGATTTATAAATACAATCTATGTCCATAACATTCAGTAATAACTTGGCAAACTTCCAATCATATGGTTAGCCTTAAACATCCTAACTACCAATATGTATTCCATGTTTATAGGCATACAACTAGAACCTAGCTATTTAAGCCTAGTCAAAGAATGATTATTAAATAATAATAGAATTCAAGAAATCATTTAATATGATTGAAATTATAACCCAAAGCAAGTTCTACTCAGCCCAATGCCATAGTCCAATATAGTCAACAATTTAAAAATAGTCAACACATATATGACTAGTCAACAAATTCAAACATGACTTCCATCCATATACCACATTGTCCATAATGATAATTTAATGATTGAATCAACCATTCAAAATTTAAAAATTAACTTAAAATGTAAGAATCAATACAATGGATTCATGGAATCATCATGAGGTCTCACAACCTCATCATGATCCCTGAGTCAAAAAATGAGTTTATTAATTTAATAAAAACAATAAATTATTAAAGAGTGATTATTAAAAGTTTAATTGAGCTATAGGTTAAACTAACCAGCTAGGGATTTTCCCCATAACCTAAAACATACCAAGTAATAGGCATAGCCTATGGTTTGCCCAACCATCTACTCAGGCTTCAAACAAATAAATTAAGAATAATAAATAATAAATTTCATGAAGAGCTACACAGTATAACAAATTGAGTTGAATAATTCTAAAGTCAAAAATAGAAATTGATAACTATTAAATACTAACATCAGCCAAAACAATAATAATTATATGATGACTGCATAAAATCAACAAAACACCAATCTACTAAACCTTGCCATTTTAAAACAATTAGATCAACAATGGCTCATGCTACTATGCTTAAGGCCATGACTATTCAAAATGTGATAGCTGGAATTATATGAATTTCATGAAATAATTATAAATATTTAATTATTCTTTTAAATATTTAAATTTCAACTTCCAATAACTTCCAAAATTTTAACAATGAATAAAAATAAGCTAAACAAAAAAATGCAGTACAAAGTAATTATCCAAGGAAGTTAAGTCAAACAATTGATTAATGGGTTCATCATGAGGTCTTACAACCTCATAATGAACCTTAAAATTGATAAATCAAAGAGCAATGGGTAATAAGTATGGTTGGTTACAAAACTCATCAAATGTTTGCATACCATCAATTAGCCACAACATAACTACTTCTAATGATTATTACCTTGCTATAGATTTAAGAAATGTGGCCAAGGATTTTCCCCATAATTCTTTCAAATATTTACCAAAATATAAGATGCCACATAAGAGAAACTAAGGTGATCAAATATAGATATTAAAAAATAGAATATTCAACCACACAAATTGACCAAAAACTACAAAATGATTTAATATAACCCTCCATTATTTCAAGTAAACCCATACAAACATCCCATATAAGAAGAATAAGGTATGGTGTCCTGATTTGCAACCATGACTAAAACTATCTAAATCAAATAAATATGTAGTAGGTATTGGTCATATTTTAATGTAGAGAATAGAGGAAAACAACCCTAAATCATTTCAACAAAACCCCTCTTTACATAGGCAAAACCCATTCAGGTAGCTCACGCATGAATAACAAGGTATGACAACTTGGTTTAAATGCATAATGAAATTATTTACACCAAACAAGGGTGTAATAGATTATTTAATATATAATTTAATGCAACTAATGAAAAAGGATAAAAATCATGTCGTTATATTTAGAAAAATATTATCCCATCCCGAACAAAAATAACATTGATTTACTCACTTGGGAATTTATAGGCAAAAAAATAGTAGATTGAAAGGACAAAAAGACTAGGCCATAGGGTTTTTTGATCCTCCAAAACTTTCTTCTCCTCCTTATAACTTTGACCCTTAAAAACTATTTTCTCCTCCTTGGATTCATCTCCCTTTATTTTTCACACACGGTCGACCAAAATCTAGACCCCCAAAATCCAATAACAAATCCTTCACTGTAATTTTTATTTTTTACCCCCTTATGTCCCTCTCTTCTCCCACATGCTAACTATAATTTTCCCCTATGCCATCCTCTTTTCTCCCTTTTCTTTCCATTGCCCCATACCCATTGAATTCCTGACATAATCAATGCCATAGGAGAGAGAAAATCCTCCTCCCCCAAGATATGTCGACCACATTTTTCTAGGCACCAAATGCCCAACCATAATAATGTCATGGTTATAAATGACCAGGTCAAGAAAATATGATAAAATAATAAAATATAAGATTAAATGTCAAATGGTTTGAACCAACAAAATAAATATAAAGTGGTCAACTTAATAGTCTAAGCAGGGATCATGGAGGGTGTAGGTGAGTTCACTTAGGATGTCCAAGTCATCATGGAAGGTTAGTTCAGTCAAGGTCATTGGTGGTGGTGGATTTGTGTGTGTGTGTGTTAGAGAGAGAGAGAGAGAGAGAGAGAGAGAGAGAGAGAGAGAGAGAGAGAGAGAGAGAGAGAGGAGAGAGAGAGAGAGAGAGAGAGAGAGAGAGAGAGAGAGAGAGAGAGAGAGAGAGAGAGAGAGAGAGAGAGAGAGAGTTGAGTTCAAGTAGCATAAATAAATATGACCAACAACATGATAACATGCAACAATCAAACAATAACATGATCAAGGAAAGAAACAAAATATGACTATATAAATGAACACGACATGATTTTTCAATGGTAAGAGACCAAACCAAAACATAAGTATACCTATCAAAACTAATTTGACTTCTCAAGAACCACTTTGTCATCCTAGGTACCGATGTCATCATCTACCCTAACTCATATCGGGTATCTACAATCATTGATTATAATCAATAGTACCTAAATGGTAATACATAATGCAATATAAAATTACAATAAAAACATTAATTACATCAACTATTCCATATATCATCAAGTGCATTAAATTAAACATAATATGTCCATCGACTTGTAGTCAACATGTCAATGTATTAAAATCCATCAATACTATCCAACTAGATAAAGGTAATGTAGAAGTCTACTATGCATGTGACAATAATAATGGTCAAGCAATCATATATGTATTAAGATAAAATAAATTCAATGTAAGATATATATGTATATCAGGATAAAATGAATCCAATGTGAACATCAAGCATGATATACCTTAATCACAATATTTACTCGAGATATCTCACATTCTAACTAACTAAAATAGGATTAGCACCAAAAATCCACAATCAAGTCCTAAAAATACATGTTATAATCAAATGTCTATAGAAGGCCACTGGGTTAGGTCATGACATATCCTCCCCTCCTTAAAGAGCAGTCATCCTAATGATTATCAAAAAGTCAAGAATAAAATTCTCTAAAAATTTCAACTAAACCTATCAATACTGCTACATAATCTCTCCACCCATTATGGGGTGGCAATGTCTAACCATATCTATTTGGCATCCCTATTTTTGGCCATTAGAAGAGCCACATTTCATTTACACTAGGCCAAGTAACAATGTCCTTCTAGACTTCATGTGTCCTTTATGCCACATAAGTGGAAGAATAATATTTATACAATACTATCACAATAGAAAAATTCCACAAAATCTACCAACTTGGTTAGAACTCTTCCACTCTCATGCCTTAAAAAAAACATCAACATTAAAATTTAGTAAAACTAGACCCAACAGGTTCACCAAACCAAAAATACCTTTTCTTAATCATCATAAATTTCAAATCAACAACTAGTAATTCCATACAACACTATTGATATAAATAATTTCAACCAATTATGAAGGCAATTTAATTAACATAACTAGAAAACAACATTCTAAGCACAATAGATTACACTTACCTAAAAATAATTTCAATAAAAGTGCTATAGGCACTTCCAAGCAAAGAAATCTAACATAGAACAATAAGTTATAAATTGATTGTCCAAACTATAATAACAATCTATATATAAAACTTAACTAGGGTTATAATCACTTGTGTCAACACATAGAGACCTGAACATGAGGTCAACAAAAATAACCATCAAATCCCACAAATTACAACTAGAAACATACTTAAGAGTTAAATATTCCACTAAAACATTATGCTACACACATAACATTAAGAATATTTATTACAAAGTGTCCTTCACAAGGGTAATAATCCATATTATTATGGTTACTCCACTAAATCATTAATTAATT